>OZ038481.1:47137538-47250038 GCA_964036315.1 Acanthosepion esculentum | reverse complement strand
GGATGAAAGAGTATTACTCATTTTCTACTTATTTTAGATGGGAGAAGGCGCCCAGTTCCGGGGATTGCAACCCTGTGGCATATATCGATGTCAGTGTGACAGTACTCGAAGGGTCTGGTAAAATTTTGTCCTTGGTCCGTATACATATTCATATGCATGGATACTTCATGTTAAAAACATACAACCGCTTTATGGTTAAAAATGGCTCCGATCGAGGGAAGCTTGTGAATCTTGGTGAAGACCATACTTCTTTAAACCTTGTGGACTGGTGCTACAGAATCACAAATAAAGAACTGTATCAAATAACAGAAACCGTTTCACTCAGTGGGGAGGTCAGGTAAATAATAAATATTCACAATGTAACAATATTTAACATGGCGTACGGACGAAAAGGGTTAAGAAAATTTTATTTTTTTTTTGTCAGAAAGGGATTCATTTTCCCAGGATATTGAGAAAAAGGTTGGAAAAATTACACAATGCGATTCAGCGAAACACAACTGGCAGATTCAGGGGCCAGAGGTTAAGTCGTTTGTTGAAAGGTGTCATGAAATATACGTGCTGAGAAAATTGTCTGCCAAAATTTCCCTGAGAAAAAATTATAATTGTGAGCAATTGTAAAAGCAGAAGATGACGCCAGGAAATCTGACATCATATAATGGCTTCTCCCGGAAGAGGAGGGGGATCTTCCAAAATTGGAAGTGTGAAATAGAAAACGAAAGAAAAAAACTGATTGAATTTTGGGAGATTTGCATAAAGCCCACCTATCCGCCCGCACCACACCAGTTGGAAGGGATACCCATAAATACAAGTGCCCACGGGGGCCAGAGTGAGTTCGAGCCAGCTGCATTTGGAGGCAGTTGCCGTTGCAGTCAGAGTGAAGTTGCGACGGGGAGTTAAGAAATTTCTGCCATAATGCTGTTTTGCCAGTCTAATAGAGATAATAATCTAATTATCTGCTGGAAAAAGACTCCGACGATAATCCTTGTGCCGTCCGTGAAAGTACAAACCACAGTACTTGAAGATAAATCCATTTGTCATTTGTTTTCGTTCCGTCGCCCAATATTAGAAACGGGTTGAGAAAAGAAGCAAAAGAAAAAAAAAAAAGAACTGTAAATTTTTTTAAAATTTTGATATAAGCATCATATCGTGACTTATTCGGGCGTCGTCCATTTTATTTTTTAATTTTGTGTGCGCGTGTTCAACTCCTTGGTTGAGCGTGGTTGAGATCGGCATCCGTCCGTCTCGGGAGACGATGGAGTAGCGCAGTGCGCTACGAGCCTGGGCGGGATGTATGGAGAACTAGGGCTACCCGGACGTCTAGTTCCCGCCTCTCGGCCTTGCTAGCAGAGTCCAAAGGCGAGGATGAATCAATACAGTTTGGTACCAGCGCGGGTGCAGGAATTGCCGGAAGGTAGCACAGAGTGCCGTCCATCCGCCTTAGGGGCTCCACTCCGGATTTGTGTAGGGTTTAATCCTTAGCATTTTCTTCTCCCGAAGATTTCCACAAGGCAGTGGAGCTATTTAACTCATAGCTGGGGTTTGATTCATGGGCACCAGCGCGTGTCCACACACTGGTGGGTCTGCATGCCGCTTGTTAAGGAGTCCAAACTCCTCCCCCGTCCCCTGTAATTTAGCCCGAGTCCGCAAGGTGCTCGGTTGCCATGTGTCGCTGCGAGGAGGCACTACATAGAACTTGCTGATGGAGAGGCTATATACTAGCAGGGGAAGACTTACGCACTCGGCTCCCCTTTTCGTATTGCTGTTAGCCAGCGGCGGTAACTGAAAGCGAGAAGCGACAAGCACTACCACTACAGACTATCACACTAGACGCATCACAACAGCCGTTGAGACACACAGTTGAGATACCCCAGTGATAATTCGGCTTGACTTTCTTAAGATTAAAAATCACAACGTGGGTAAGAGAGGTCATAGGTGAAGAGGTCAACTTGAAGACCAGCTGCTGTGTCAAAAACCATCAACGACCGACGAGTGTGGGCTGACGGCTTGTTCTCAGATACCAGGATCAATTCTGACCAAAGACAGCAGGCCGTGCGCCGGCTACACCGGCATAACTAATCTTATCTAAGACTGACACAAGGCTGTAATAGAAGTGAATTCCCATTGTGGGAATCGAAATCTTATTTTTTTTCCCCGCAGACACAACATTGTCATTGAATATATAAGAACATTTTTTTCATTATTGTTGTTGCTAAAAATAAATATTCGAGAGATCATTAATAAAAGAAAAAAATCATTACTGAAAGAGAACAACAAAAAATAACGTTACGACTCGAAACCTTTATTAGTTTTATTCTTTTTTATTTACAGATTCGTTTCATTTATTGCCATTAAATTAATAATAAGACAAAGTGGTACATTTGATGACAAACTTTCTTGATAACGAAAGAGTGTAAAATATATATGGTCGTTCCTTGTCATGGTAGAGGGGTTACTTGTCTCAGTGATCTCAAGGCCGAAGCCGTCCGTAGTTTCAACTCCTGAAGACAAAGGACCAGATTGAATGCTACCAAACCGCGAAGACTGTTGACCATGTTCACCATAGTCTATGAATATAGAATCCAGCGCAGTACGTAATCTGTTCAATGAAACAATGTTAAAGATTAACACTCACGAGTCAGACACTCTACTGAATCTGACTATATCGTCAATACCACAGCTGTTCCGTAATTCTTCAATCTTCGATATCAAAAGCTGACAGTGAATATTCCGGAAAAAAAACATGGCCGCCTTTATACACGTCGTATGAAATATTTTGAGCCTTCTGATTGGTAAAATCTTATATTGTTGAACTATAAAATGAGTCAGCTCATTTTGGCTGGCTCACTAGTACACCAGGGTACCCAAAAAACGCCAACAAAGACCCCAACGGAGGAAGAGGTAAAGATGTATATGATCTCGACAGCCCGATGCAACCAGATCTCGCCTGTCTCAACTTCCTTTGAGCCACGAAGAAGGAGCTTCTGACCAAGTGTGTGGGCTTTTCCGTCTCGCAGCGTTGTTCATGAAAATCAAATTCACGTGAATGGCCTCGTTCGTCAAAGGCTCTTTGATTCCATCAAAGTAACTAGGGAAAGAGGGTGACGATTCCGACTCTCGGGATGCGAGTGGATACAAACAAGAAGAAGCTATTCTGTTGCTATTTCTAAATATTCAGATGAGTTCCATGAGTTTCATCATGTGTAAAATATATATGGTCGTTTCTTGTCATGGTAGAGGGCTTACTTGTCTCAGTGAAACCCAAGAGCGAAGCCGTCCGTAGTTTCAACTCCTGAAGGGCCACCCATGAAGGTAAGGTCGGAGAGAAAGGACCGGATTGAACGATACCAAACCGCGAAGAACCCCAACGGAGGAAGAGGTAAAGATCTATATGATCTCGACAGCCCGATGCAACCAGATCTCGCCTGTCTCAACTTCCTTTGAGCCACGAAGGAGGCGCTTCTGACCAAGTGTGCTTTTCCGTCTCGCAAAGTTGTTCATCAAAATCAAATTCACGAATTCGCGTGAATGGCCTCGTCAAACGCTCTTTGATTCCACCATGGGAGAGAAAAGGACCAGGGAAAGGGGATGACGACCTCAATGCTCGGATGCGAGTGGGTGCCAACAACAACAGGCTGCTCTGTTGCTATTTCCAAATATTTAGATGAGTTCCATATTTAAGCTCCCCCAGTACAGCTGGGACTGGTCATGCTACATCCACGTCGGATCACCCACATTTCGTCCGTATTCCATTTGAAAGGAGGAAGTTCTACTCAACTTTTTCCAGAGAACTATTACTTTGTAGAACAAACTCCTTCCCTGAACACTACGATCTTAATCTATTCAAGTCAAGGATCAATCGCTATCTATCCTCTTTATTATCATAATCTTCTTAAGTTCATATAACACGCCTCATTCAGTAGCCCTCTACCATGAGTGGCTCTTGAGCCATGCATTGGGTTAACTTTAGCATTAAAAAACCGAAAACATTAACCTGTAAACTCGAATCATATTCTTAAATGGTCTCATCAGATCGGCATTTTCATATGGATGCCAAACTCGTCCAGAAATATTTAAACTGTCAATTGTATACAACCGCATTCTTTTGTCAATGGTTAAGAAAGGCCTCGAGCGAGGGAAGCCTGTAGATCTTGGTGAAGACTATAGTTCTTTGAAACTTATGGACAGAATCAAGAATAAAGAAGTCTACGAAATAAGAAAAACCACTTCACTTGAGGACTTTCAATAGGAACAACTAAGATGGATATCACATGTAACTCGAAGAGACAATAATGACATAATCAAGATGCTGACGTTCCGCACTACATCAAATAAAAGGTTAGGAAAGAATCACTACTGGAAATGACAATAACAGCCACTGGATCCGAGAAGCGTATTTTACTGAAAAATTGTTTTAAGGGAAAGATTTTATGAATTTCAACCGACAGTCGTACTGGCTGCTCGCTCAGTGAATGCCGAATGTTTCTTGATAAAGAAACGGCTAATATTACCATTACGGTGACAATTAGACAGTCGTAATGATCTGTTGGACTAATTCGTTATCACTGTCATGTCGTGGTACTCTATATATAATTTTGTCTATTTTTGTTAAATTCAAACTATCTATCTCACTTTGTTCATTATCTATCTATCTATCTATCTATCTATCTATCTATCTATCTATCTATCTCACTTTGTTCATTATCTATCTCACTTTGTTCATTTTCTATCTATCTATCTATCTATCTCACTTTGTTCATTATCTATCTATCTATCTATCTATCTATCTCACTTTGTTCATTATCTATCTATCTATCTATCTATCTCACTTTGTTCATTATCTGTCTATCTATCTATCTATCTCACTTTGTTCATTATCTATCTCACTTTGTTCATTTTCTATCTATCTATCTATCTATCTATCTATCTATCTATCTATCTATCTCACTTTGTTCATTTTCTATCTATCTATCTATCTATCTATCTCACTTTGTTCATTTTCTATCTATCTATCTATCTATCTATCTATCTATCTATCTATCTATCTATCTATCTATCTTTCTATCTATCTATCTATCTCACTGTGTTCATTATCTATCTATCTATCTATCTATCTATCTATCTATCTATCTATCTATCTATCTATCTATCTATCTCACTTTGTTCATTATCTATCTATCTATCTATCTATCTATCTATCTATCTATCTATCTCACTTTGTTCATTATCTGTCTATCTATCTATCTATCTATCTATCTATCTATCTCACTTTGTTCATTATCTATCTCACTTTGTTCATTATCTATCTATCTATCTATCTATCTATCTATCTATCTCACTTTGTTCATTATCTATCTATCTATCTATCTATCTATCTATCTATCTATCTATCTCACTTTGTTCATTATCTATCTCACTTTGTTCATTATCTATCTATCTATCTATCTATCTATCTATCTATCTATCTATCTATCTCACTTTGTTCATTATCTATCTATCTATCTATCTATCTATCTATCTCACTTTGTTCATTATCTATCTCACTTTGTTCATTATCTATCTATCTATCTATCTATCTATCTATCTATCTATCTATCTATCTATCTATCTATCTCACTTTGTTCATTATCTATCTATCTATCTATCTATCTATCTATCTATCTATCTATCTATCTATCTATCTATCTATCTATCTATCTATCTCACTTTGTTCATTATCTATCTCACTTTGTTCATTATCTATCTATCTATCTATCTATCTATCTATCTATCTATCTATCTATCTATCTATCTAAAGATTTCAGAGGTAAAAATTTAATTTATGCGGACATAATTTAAAAAGGATGTGAAGAAAGCTATAGTAGTTGACAATACTAAAAGAAAAAGGAATGACAATATCTCCCCGAAAGTGCTTAGAGTTAAGAAGTTTTATTTACAAATCCGAACAGGAACCCCCCCCACGACATACACAAAAATTAGAACTATTGAAAACTTAAATAAAAATAATAACAAAGAACAATCGTTGGTTTTAAATCAAATGTGAATAAATAAAAAATACATCCATCCATATATATATATATATATATATATATATATATATATATATATATATATATATATATATATATATATATATGTATATGTATATATATATGTATATATATATATATATATATATATATATGAAAGACGACTACAGTTGGGATCCTAGGATGATTATGAACTCCATGATCCTTTTATTAGATACATAGTATGTACTTCATCAGGACTACATACGGTTTTCAATTCAGACTTATCCTCCTCCTAGACTGGTTGCTAATCAAGGCTGAAGTACCCAGTCTTCTCTACTTTTTAACCCATAGCTGGGGGAGCCAGATATAGATCCATACCGTTCCCAAGGATATTTGCGCGAAACTGAGCATAAAGAAACTCGACTGGAATTCGAACTGGGAACTCGTTCCCAGCCGCTAGCCGCTACACCGCCCGCACGTCCGTGCAAGATTATAAGACCAATTAAATGAACTGATGTATTCTCAACTGGAAAAATTGTCCCTTTGAAAACGGAAAAGCAAGAGCTATAATAATGTCGGCGACTTGAAATCCTAATTGTAGTACTGTGTATGATCAACAGATACGACTTATAGTCAGCAACATATCGCCTGGCTTTAGTATCGGTTATGACTGATTAGCCCCAGGTAAGAGACGGTAGATAAATTGATGAACACGCATCCAAAGAAAAGATAAAAAAACGAATTCCGCTCGAATTCTACCTTTTCGTGTGTCCGTAATTGGTCAGGTGAGGGGAAATGTGGACACATTATCCTTTGGTCGGACTCTTACTCTCCCGCCATTTTGTATCCGAATAATATTAGTTTTTCTTTCCACACGAAGATACAGAAATATACACTAATATTATATAACATTTTGTATATAGAAATTATGTATTTGATTAAAACTGAATGACTGGTTAAATGGCCACAGTCGGGATCATACTGTGATTGTAAACTCCAGGGTATGGATGCATACTATGTGCTTCTCCAGGTCTACATGCTTACTCTTTAAATGACAATAAATGCAGCGTTTATGTAATATGTTATGCAGTGCAGGTGTTTCAGTGCGATTTTCAATAAACTGTGCAAATTTAAAACATGATAATTTATAATTTGTGCCCAGCAGTATTACGATGCTATATATACTTTTAACTATTTTTTGTTTTTATTAAATATGAACTAAAAATCCATTGTGCCATGCGTTCTCAAGGAGACATAGCACAGGCGTTGGGTAGATCCAGTGACAGGGCCCAAAGATTGTGAGTTCAGTAACCGGTTAAGGCAGTGGAGAACTTGGACAGGGGAATTAACAGGAGATAACTGATAACTGACATCCATTAGACATGGCACGTGGAACTAGAACAGTCTACCTCAGTGAGCGAAATAAAGGGTTCAGTTCGACATTCCAACCATCTATCTATCTATCTATCTATCTATCTATCTATCTATCTATCTATCTATCTATCTATATCACTTTGTTTATTATCTATCTATCTATCTATCTATCTATCTATCTATCTATCTATCTATCTATCTATCAATATCACTTTGTTTATTATCTATCTATCTATCTATCTATCTATCTATATCACTTTGTTTATCTATCTATCTATCTATCTATCTATATCACTTTGTTTATTATCTATCTATCTATCTATCTATATCACTTTGTTTATTATCTATCTATCTATCTATATCACTTTGTTTATCTATCTATCTATCTACCTATCTATCTATCTATCTATCTATCTATCTATATCACTTTGTTTATTATCTATCTATCTATCTATCTATCTATCTATATAACTTTGTTTATTATCTATCTATCTCACTTTGTTTATCTATCTATCTATCTATCTATCTATCTATCTATCTATCTATCTATATCACTTTGTTTATTATCTATCTATCTATCTATATCACTTTGTTTATCTATCTATCTATCTATATCACTTTGTTTATAATCTATCTATCTATCTATCTATCTATCTATCTATCTATCTATCTATATCACTTTGTTTATTATCTATCTATCTATATCACTTTGTTTATTATCTATCTATCTATCTCACTTTGTTTATCTATCTATCTATCTATCTATCTATCTATCTATATCACTTTGTTTATCTATCTATCTATCTATCTATCTATCTATCTATCTATCTATCTATCTATCTTTCTCACTTTGTTTATCTATCTATCTATCTATCTATCTATCTATCTATCTATCTATCTATCTATATCACTTTGTTTATCTATCTATCTATCTATCTATCTATCTATCTATCTATCTATCTATCTATCTATCTATCTTTCTCACTTTGTTTATCTATCTATCTATCTATCTATCTATCTATCTATCTATCTATCTATCTATCTATCTATCTATCTATATCTATCTCACTGGCCGGAGCGTACAACGACCGAAACGTTGTAATAAATATGGCGACAAAGATGAGGAGAATAGTCCGAATAATGTAAATAGTGTACATAATACCTCACCTCAGAAATATAGACTGATAGTGAATAAGGACTTCCACCAATTTTTAGTTCATAATTAAAAGTTAAAAGTGTACATAGCATCGTAATACTGCTGGGCACAAATTATAAATTATCATGTTTTAAATTTGCACAGTTTATTGAAAATCGCACTAAAATAACTGCATTGTATAACATATTACATTATAATATAGTGCAATTGTTCAGTGTGTGTAATTTCCATTTGAAATAATGTCTTATTTGATGGCACAATAATTTAGTAATAATGTGCTTGTGCGTTGCTTCTTCTCCATATATAATGTGTGAAGCTTCAGTCGTTAATTTAACTGCTCTTTGCACGTCGCCTTGCAAATGTGCAAATAAATTCGGCAACTTCAACATCATTGCGTTCATTAGAACCTCTTGCAGATCATTTCCGAAGAAGCTCCTGCAGGCGCAAATTCACAAACTCTATTTTGTGAGAAGTTAATCAAATTTGATCAGTGTGTCGCTTCAGAGTCGATGAATTTAATGTTTTTATCTCTTCATTGGTGACTCGTCCCCACCCACTTCTGAAACAAAAAAAAATATTTTTATTGGAAAATTTGTCCACACGTAGTTATGTTTTTGTGATGTAATTTAAATGAAATTTTAAAATTAGTCTTGTAAATTGACATGACTAATTAAGTATGAATAAATGTTTATCTAATGGACAAAACTGTTTTATAGCCTTTTTCATCACCTACAATTCATCTGACATCAACTTTGAGAAAGTAATATTTTCTGGAAGCAAGGCGGAAGCATTGCTCAGTAAATTCTTTTAATGCGATATTCTATATTTCGGTCGACTGTGTGAAATAACCACAACGGCAATGGTAGTAGTAATTCTCAATTACTTTATTCTCGTACCAACGAGATACAAATAGAAAAATATATCTGGCCCCCGGCCATTCAGCTGTTTATATAACACTGGACGAAGCAACTTAATGTCTGCCTGTGGAAATCCTCAATTATCTTATGAAACATTCCATATCTACTCCACAGACGGTTGCTTTATTCTCTGGATCATGTTGAAAATATACAGTTGTTGATTATAGCATTTATTATTTCTTAATTTTAAGCCAACTGACTGCATATATTTCGATTACAATCGTTATAAGATTGTGCTAGAAGGCTTTGACTGGTCACTGGAATGAAGTTGGAACGTTCCAATTTTGAAACTAAACTTTCTTAAACATTTACCTCAAAAAACAGTAACGATATGGAAAATATATTTTGTGTCATTATTTATCAAGATAAGCAAAATATATGCTCTGACAACTTCTCTTCTCCACAACTTTCTTAGGTTTGTCTTCTTCTTTCTCTTCTTTTTCTTCTTTCTCTCTCACGTTCATTCTATTCTTTGCTTATATACTCGCCCTCTTTCTTTTTCTTTCAGCACATTATCCCTGACAGATATCTTTCTTACTTTTGATTTTAAATACTCATTTGTCTGTTTTGAATTTTCTTTTCTACGCTCTTTCTTTCTTTCTTTCTTTCTTTCTTTCTTTATTTCTTTCTTTCTTTCTTTCTTTCTTTACCTTACCTTCTCGTTTCTTTCATCTTTCTTTTTTTCTTTCTTTCTTCACTCTGAAACTACTTTTCCCTTCCTTCTCTCTCTCACTCTTACTTTATTTTTTCTCGCTCTCTGCTTTTTTTCCCGTTCTCCCGCTCTCTCAGTCATTTTTACTTCCCTTATATTTTTTAAACACACCTTTCTTTTCTCTCTCTCTCTCTCTCCATTCCTCTCATACGCACACGTTTTTCTTATCTCTTGACAAACTTTCATACTTTCTCCCCCCCCTCTCTCTCACACACACACAGAGCCATAGGCAGAAACCAATCGTTGAGGACACTAATCATTACTGAATTTTCATTCGCAAATAGATTCATTGTCAATGAAGAACTGAAAGCAGGGCTATTATCTAATTTCCTAAATGAGTTTTTCACTAACCGGATTAAATTGACACGATTCAATATGCAAACTGTAATAATGGGTTAATTAGAGAGGAATTGTTTTGTCATACGACAGTCTTGCGTTGACCGTTCACACACGCGCACGCACACAAACACACACACACACACACACACACACACACACACACACAAAGAAAAAGATGTTGTTCTTGTTAATCGGCATTTAAATGTAACTTACCTTGCGGCGACGAGGAAGAAAACGCCTAGAAGATGGGCAAAACATTGAAAAAGGACAGAAAGAGGAAAGAAAGTCAATGAAGGAGACAGAGAGAGAGAGAGAGAGAGAGAGAGAGAGAGAGAGAGGGGAGGATACAGAGAGAAAATAATTAGAGAAATATAGAAAGAAAAGAGAAAGTGAGAAAGAAGAGATATATAGAGAGAAAAATAAAAATAAAAATGAGAAAAATAAAAAAAAAACAAAGTAAGAGAAAAAGATCAGAAAAAGAAAGAAAAAATGATAAAAAGTAGACAGGAGGGAGAAAGAGAGAGAAAACTAAAGAATTAAAAAGAAAAGAGAAAGAAAAAGAAAGTCAAAGTAAAAAGGAAATTGAGTAAGAAAAAAAGAACGAAAGCGAAAAAGAAAAAAATAAATTACAAAGAAAAAAGATGAAGTTAGAAAGAAAGAGAGAGAGAGAGAGAGAGAGAGAGAGAGAGAGAGAGAGAGAGAGAGAGAGAGAGAGAAGAAAAGAAAACAATATAACGAGAAAGGAAAACTGAGGAAGAAAAAAGAAAAAGAAGGAAAAAAAAAGAAATAGAGAAAGAAAAAGACAAAAATAAATATGAGAAAGAGTGAGGAATAGAGAGTGAGGGAAGGAGAGGCAGAAGGTGAGAAGATGAAAATAAAAGAATGTACGGAGAGATTTTACCATAGAAATATTGAGATAATGAACATTTATTAAAATTAAAAATAACATTTCATACTAGCTGACCAAATTTAGTGGTCGATGGCCAGATTGAAACTCACTCGGACCATTTTCGATATTAACTTTTCATAGAACACCATAAGTTTCATCGTATCACTAAATCATTATCTAAACCAAATTTTTAAAATTTAAAATTAAATTAAATTAAAATTTGAAAAGGGGAATGACTCCTCTCCAAAATATAGAAGGAGAAAGCCAGAAAATGGAGGTCACATCGGCAAGATCAAAATGAGACAATATGGACGTCAAGTTGAGCAAGAAATCATCAATCAGTGAGTAGTACCTTACAATAATTATTTGTTGCGACAATTCAACTGTCATATCAATGTTGAAAATCTGCTCATCAATTCATTCGACCAAGCATTGCATCAAATACATATCAAAGGGTTCTATTCAAGCTGTTTTTGCACAACCCCCACTGAATATTTTCCCTTTGATTTAAATTAAATTTACATTTCAACAAGGGAATGACTACTCTCCAAAATATAAAAGGAGAAAGCCAGAAAATGGAGGTCACACCGGCAAGATCAAAATGAGACAATATGGACGTCAAGTTGAGCAAGAAATCATCAATCAGTGGGTAGTGCCTTACAATACACGTTTGTTGCGACAATTCGATTGTCATATCAATGTTGAAATCTGTTGATCAATTCATTCAAGTATTGCATTAAATACATATCAAAGTTTTTGCATCCCCCCGACACACACTGAAAATCTTTTTCCCTTTGATTTAAATTAAATTTAAATTTCAACAAGGGAATGACTCCTATCCAAATTATAAAAGGAGAAAGCCTGAAGATGGAGGTCACATCAGCAAAATCATTGAGTAATATTGAAATGCATCATTTTTCTCCCAAAATGATAACAATGATTTAAAATCACTCATCATTTTCTTACAAAAAATGTGTGACACGCAGCAAAGCGCGGGTAATTCGGATAGCTGTGGGATAAAACAATTACATTAGTCAATCTATTCATAATAATACCTCCCTCAAAATAAAGCCAAGACTATTAAATTGTGGGATAAAACAATTTTGTTATAAATTTTATTCATGATAATACTCCCCTTAAAACAATTTTATGTCTGATTTCTGATGGAACGAATTTTTTATTATTAAAAATAATAAACGCGTTTTTATCCTAGAATTCAGTAAAAAATGAAAACTATTACGATGTAATCAGTCAATATCGCATAAAGATTTAGAAGAGAGAGGGGTGGGAGTCAGACTGTAAATTTGTGCCACATCTAGTTACGAGGTTTCTCGGTCAAATTGGATAGGAAAGAGGAATTTTCAGACTGTTTTGTAAAATGGAATTGATACTGACATAAATATTTGGCTTCCCAAGACTTTGAAGCGTACCAAGACGCCAATGCCCAAAGGCCAATAGTTTCTTTGATATTAAATAACAGAATACCTTTTGTGTCGTTCCCTAAAATAAAGTCTTGCTTTTCTTGAGAACAAAATTGTCGCTCTTTAATTCCAGCCGCTTACTCAACGGAAGTCACTCCTTTCTCTGTTTTCAAAGCGAGGTTGACGCTACATCTCCCCTGTCTTTTAAAGCTGAACGCGCAAGCTGATATGACTTTGCACTATAAAGAATCACGAACCCGGGTCCTTTCAACATGTCCAGTCTTTATAAGATTCCAATCTAATATGTGTCAGCGTGCACAAAGTTAATCGCACTGAACTCTGAGGTGATCGAGAAGGTTGTTGACAAAATGTGTCACAAGGAGGAGTTACTACGTTTGAATGCATATACTTCTGAAGCTTATGAGGTCAATGTAGCCATTTCTCAAGGCTATCACCCCACTTTCTCTTTTATGTTAACGACCTTCCTAAGAACATATATTATTAAATATCTATGCAGATAACAGTTTGTGGGTGTGCCTTCAAAAATCTAAATGTCCAGAGCATAGCACCTAATCTTTGAGCTCTAACAGTTTAATGAGAGAAAAACTGGCTTGCAACTCTGAGTACCTCTAAAATCAAGCAAGTAACATATCACCATCACAGATCAGACACTTGAATTTTCGTCTGACACGATAAAGGGTTGCATTTTCAATGATGCTCAGTACTTTGATCATCTATTGGTATTCAAGTGGAATTTATATATATATACATATATATATATATATATATATATATATATATATATATATATATATTAGTAAAGTTAATGATATAAAATGGCGAAATCCTTTCGCAAACAAAATTTTAAAGGTACATTAACCTACAAATCACTCACTGAATGTTATGAACCTTGTTTTTAAAAATTATAAAATGTATATGGTCTTTCTTTACTACACAAGCACTTTCAACTGTACACTCAGTCATCCTCAGGCATGGAAATAATTTTGTTTTTGGTAAAATTCAGGTAGCATCCTAGATGAAAAAATTAAATGCGAATCGAAATATGTGTGAATGATTCATTGTAATATAAATTGAACTGCATCACATATTTATATATATATATATATATATATGTAGCAAAGTCCGAATTATTGTTTACAAACACACAATCTTTCACGATTTTTCTCGAATTTTTTTCTCGGTTTTTCTAACCAGATGTTTTGTATGTAGCTAAATGGTACATCATATCAGATCAAATGACGGTTTCCGTATAGGAATACAGGTTCAATTCCTGTCAGAGAACGCATATTTGCTACGAAATTTCCCAAAACATTCAGGCCGGTGAAAGTAATTAATACATTAATACTGTTTAATTAAAAACAGACCATTTACTTAAAATTGTAACTGTAAAATGTAAAAATAACGTATAAAGAGAAGATATATTAAATAATTCTCAGACTTAATCCATTTCAATATATATATATATATATATATATATATATATATATATATATATATATATATATATATACCACTTCAGAAATACCTGAGACTTACTGCCATGCTCTATCTTTGCAAGAGTCAACTCAGACAAAGAAATGGAGTAATACTGCCATATCTATGATGGGAGCTGCTCAGTTATCTCTTTCAACCCTTGACAGAGCTCAAAATCGTTTATGCGACCTTGTGGGTGATGAATTATGTTTAACTGTACAGCCACTTTTGCACAGACGAAACGTTGCTAGCTTTTCACTACTCACTGTTTTCATGGCAAAAGTTCAGATGAGCTACATAACTTAGTTCCACCAGCTCAATCCAATATAGCTAAGACTCATTGCACCCTGTATACAGGTCAAAATTTCCTAATACTCTCCCTTTTCTGTTGGTAAGTAGGAAGTTTCACTCAAATAGCATATTCCCGAGAAGCTCTACTTTATGAAACAGGCTAACGAGAGAAAGCTTTCTCGGTCGTTACAATCTTAACTTCTCCAAGTCTATCGTTATCTATCGTACATACGACAATGTTCACCGCAAAAGGCAGTGAAATGACAAGGTTAACTCTCCACTACCTCAAAACTTGAGCTCCATGGAAGAAAGGAAATGTTGTGCGTGTGTTGGGATAGTCTGGGTAATATTCAGTTAGAGTTTTTAAAATAAAGTGAAACGTTAATGCACATTTATACGTCCAGCAGCTGCAACGTGTCCATAAATGTTTGGTCGAAAAGCGTATTAGAAAAAATGTTGTTGTTCTCCATGGCAACGCAAGACCGTGAACAGCAAGGATAATACAAGGAAAATATTTGGAACTTGCTTGGTCTGTTCTCCCTCACCCGTCATATTCACTAGGCTTTGCCCCAGTCGGTTATTAAGTTTTTTTTCGATCGCTGCAAAATGCTTTGACGTTGGAAACTTTCTCTCATGAAAACCACATTCAAGAGTTCGCAGAAAACATTTTCATTTCAAAACCTGCGGAATTTTGCTCAAAGATTATCGAAGAGCTGCCTGATAAGTGGCAATAAGTCATTGTGTATAATAGTGACTATATAATAGAATCCGTCTTCGACCGGGTGTTTCATTACCGGGAATTTTTGCCGTTCAATTGGAGCAGTTTAAGTTTAAACTCAGCCCACCCGAAAATCAGTATTAGTAACAACAATTGGGTGTAACTGAGGCACATCCCCAAATGGGGGGGTAAACAATTTGAATAGCGGGGTGGTTGGCCTTGAAAACGGCCGTTTTTGCGTTCTCAATCTTGCAAGGAAGGAACATCTTCCATGGACCGTCATAATAATAATATACGATAATTTTTATTTATAATATAATTTTTTAAAAATAATTCTAATAATCTTTTGCGTTAGATTTCAACTCACTAAATTGATTGTACGCTGTTGTTACAGACATTAAATTATGCCTTTGATTATTGCGCAAAGTGTAAGAAATCAGTTTTTTAGATTTTGCAACTTCAAGGTTGTAATTTTTTCCAGAGAATTCGGACTCTAAACCGGAACTGAAGAATTATCTATCAAAAAAAAAAAAAAATCAAAAAAAAATCATCGAAATCGGATGAAAACTGTGAAAACCCATAAGCAACATCCGATCAAATACACACCCACATACATACATATATACATACATACACATACACATTTTGAAAATTATAGACATACATAAAATGTAATTTATATTTTTGAAGAAGAAAGGTGATAAAGAAAAACGGAAATTATATACGATTCAATATAATATTATTGATTCGGATATAAGATAAATTAATTCTTAATTAAAAATGTTAATAGAAAAATGTCTGGTTGTGACTACACTTGATTTTAATTTTTTTAAATTCATCCACTTATTTAAGAGTCCCCTAGCCAAAGCGATTACTTTAAAACGTTCCAACTACAAAATTTGTAAAATTGTTTTTTTTAAGTGTAGACAAATCATTACAAATAAGCCATTAGATTTTATTTAAAAAAAAAAACCCCAAAACTTTTGTGCAGCATATATAATTGCCTCTTTGTTATAAATTTGATTTGCTTTGTAAGTAGAGAAATGAAAATGAAAATCAAAAGAAGCTGTGTGTGTGTGTTTTTTTTTTCTCACTCACGTTTCTACATTTTATGACTGCGGGGTCGACTTCCGAAAAAATATACACAAGACTCACTTCCTGGCGAAAAGATGAGAGTAGATATAGCAAACACTTGCCAGCGCTGACGGGGAGAGAAAATTAATTCTTGAAAGAGTATTCAATTGTGCAATTTTAAAAATCGGAAATAAATTTGGCGCGAAAAGCCGCTCGCAAAATTTCGGTCTTGTGTGGTGCCGACAGACGAATGGAGAAAATTGTTAATTCCTTGGAAATATGAGAAAATTGCTGTTACTCTAATCGCAAAAAAACCCAAAACAACAACAACAACAAAAAAAAAAACGGTGGAAGTGAAAAGATGTTGAATTACTGACAACGTTTTATCTTAAAACAATGAAACGTCTTTCTTCCTCTCTCTTTCTCAAATTTGTTGTTGAGATGCTCTGCTTTCTTGTTCATGACGTTACCCCCTAAGGTGTTAGGAGCATGACAAAGCAATTTCTGAAAAAAAAAATTCACTCTTAAAATAAATTAATAAATAAATCAAATGTGTAATAATTAAAAGAAAAACAAAAACAAATAAAAAAAAAATCAGCAAAAATACGAATAACAAAAGCAATAGAAAAATAGTAATGAACAAATGTCAATGTATAAAAATAATCTGATAAAGTTGTGTTATTGGCTTTCGGATGGTATATTTCTTTTACAGTTCTTCTGTGCCTATTATATATTTTTCTTCTGAATAAGTATTATTTTACTGTAGCGTTATATATAGTATTAATAATTAATAATTTGTTTTCAAGTGGGCATTCTCTTTGATTTCTACAATTGTACAAAAGTGATAATATTTTCTTATCTTTGTTTCTTATATTTTCTGTTTTCCTTCCAAATGTAACTAATTTTAGTATTATTTGTACTGTTACTTTTAGATAACTTGTATCCATATTTATTGCATCCATCCGAGTATCTTCGGCTAATTCTACAGTTGCTATAAAGTAATTTAGAAACATAATTTTGACAGACAAAAACTGTATAAATTAAAATGATAGATTAAGCGAAAAATGCAAAGTATGTATGGGTATGACGATAAACTACATTCGCGTCCTGGGTAAGACGAGAAACTACGTTCAGCAGCAAGGCCTCTGATCAGGAGGTTTCGAGGAGCGTGGAATTTCCTTTTAATTGCTGGTGTTCCCAGGTCCACCCTGACCCGGGGTGGTAGCACCTGTTAGGGTCCCAGCTATGGGCAAATAGTTAACCCCGAAACTGAGGTAAAACGTGTAAAACTGAGGTATAAAAGTGTAAAAATAGGTTTTAATACCAGAAATACTTTGTAAAAAATTATTACCAGAAATAAATTTTCGAAGAAAAAAAATATTACCAGCAATACATTTTTTTAAATAATATTACGAGCTATACATTTCTGAGGAAAAAAATATTACCAGAAATAGATTTTTAACAAAACAAAATATTACCAGGAAAAAAGTTGTCGGCATTAAATAACCCATTGAGGTTGATATGCCGTAAAACACAACAAACCAAACCAAACGAAACGAAACGAAACCAAACGAAACGAAACCAAACCAAAGTAGGTGCTAATAAATTAAAGGAGAGAAATAAAAGAATTAGATAAAATAAAAGAAGGAAATGTCTATTAGTAAACAAATAAATCATGGTATTAAATAAAAACGGCAAATATGATTAGAAATTAATCGGCAAAGAAAACGGTCTAAACCAAGACAACCAAATAAACTGGAGAAGATAAATTTGAAAAATATCCGTATTAATAAGAAAAATAAAACAAAATTTTTTCCAAAAAGCATTAGAATAAATTTCAATAAAAAAATATCTACCCCACGCAAAAAAAAAAAAAAAAATCCTCAAAGACAAGAACTCGTCAAGGAACAATGATTAAACAGCTATAGTCTGATACAATTCTTATGGGTTTAATTCTCATTGGATTCCTCACGAAGATATCTTTGTACCAGGTTAAGCCGAAATAAAATACATCATAGATATAAATCGAAGACAGCCCTTTGAACGCTTTCTTGTAGCAGAGTGGATAACAAACGCGTCTCGCAAACCATTTCTACCGTAGTGAGTTCAAGTTGACCCGTGTATATAGCTTTGTATTTCACAGGGAGTCTCGATGTCCTTAATAAGGAGGATATTCAGGGATGAATCATCTTCTATGTGCCGTGTCTGTTCAGGACGTAGGTAAACATGACTCTCCACAGTTTCCTGTCTTTTGCAGCTTTTAGAGGCATGTTAGAGTAATAAATTGACACTCTCACTGATGAATTGTTGAGCCGAGTTCGAATTCCAGTCGACTTCATTACATTCACTTACGTGCTATTACTCCTGGAAAAGGTATGGATCTAACTCTTCTCCCCACCAGCTAGAGGTAAATAGTAGGGCAGACTCCCGCTGCCTTCCCCACTCTCTGTCTGTCTGTTTCTCTCTCTCTCTCTCTCTCTCTCTCTCTCTCTCTATATATATATATATATATATATATATATATATATCCGGTTAAAACAAAAAATTCTCTCATTTTTCACACACCCGGTTCCGCCTTTCCTACGTTATGATTTGATGTTTGAAAATAAGTGAAATGGTTAATCTCCAGACAAGATTCTCTCTCACTCACTTTCTCTCTTTCTCTATCTCTCCCCCCCCCTCTGTGTGTCTGTGTGTGTGTGTCGGATATCAGTCGCTCAGTTCAACGTTCGTTAGCTTTCATAGGATATGGGAAAAGAAGACCCACCACTATACTATTGGTAACACCATGACACCGGGCAGAATATTTCTCCTGGTCTCGTGATATCGTTAACTGGTCCCTGGATGACTTCTAATTTGTGTTATTGCCCGCTGAGTCACGGTCCAACTTCTTTCGGCTAATAGTAGACCTCAGTTTTGAACAAAGCAGCGTACAGTCCGGTAGTTGTTCCATAATAGTGTGCAGTGTGTTTACGCTGCATGGATTGGGCCCGATGTTTCGCCCACACAGGTCTCTGATCAGCGATGTCGCACTGTTTTGTAAGCATTTTCACTTTAAGCTACAAAGACGGGTACACCAAATATATGTGACCATGCTCAGTATATACTCATCCAAGTATACATAACTCATTGGAACCGGCCTCAAGAGCAACGTCTTATTTCACCAGAGCATTAAACCTGGATCAAGTATAGGCCTATACAAACAAAGATTGGAGATTTAATAAATTTTACATAATAATTCATTGAGTCTAGAATAAGAAGCCTCAACAGAATGCAGAAAGCAATGGACGGCCGTGCTGTATCGTAACAGCCCGGGTTCGATTCTCGGTAGTGGATGCGCACTGCTGATGAGTCCCAAAATGGGCGAAACAGCCGTCCACTGCTTCCTGCATTCTGTTGAGTTTTCTTTTTCTGGACTCAATGAATTATTATATGAAATTATATATATATATATATATATATATATATATATATATGTAAGTGCGTGTGTGAGACGCATTTAAGAAATAATGACAACTATTGAAAAAATCAGAAGAACGTAAATGATTTTATTTTCTAGAAGAACACACAAAGTCTCCGCCTGAATTTTATGCGCTAATTAAATCTTAGCCTCTTTAAGTCTAGAATTAGCTATCTTGCCCTTTCTTACGCTAATACAGCTCCACAGAGTAAACCCTCTAATTTGAGTGGCTCTTGGAACTTGTATTGGATGAACATTAGTAAAAGAAAAAAAAAGAAATAAATCTGTTATATGTTTTCTTTTCGGCTCTGGAAAGGAAAGCTAGTGAATTTTACAAAATAAGTCTTTACTCATAAATCCAGTGCATCATGTTGAAAGAGACTGTGTTTTACCCACGTGTTAAGAAAGCATCTTTTCTTTACGGCATTTCCACAGAAACTGTTCTCTGTATAATCTGTGCGTAACTGAATGGCTGTCAAGCTTGGCGCATACTAACTAGAAATAGAATAACGAATGCTGAGTCAACAGTACGAACACAAGCAGGTGACAGCATAGGAGCCGACATGCAACCAGACGGATTTTCGAATTTGAAAGGAGAAATAGCCAATAGAAATTGTTACTGAGTATGGTGCAGAGATTCTTCCACACAACAACGCACACATACACACAGTGAAAATGTGGCATAAATGCATACCAGACAAATGAAAAATATACAGGCCTACATAAAAAACTCTCGATAGATATATATAGGAAAGAAAAGGGAAATAGAGATAGATAGATGGATAGAGAGAGAGAGAGAGAAGAGGAAATGATGGCAAGGGAGAGGGAGTGAGATAGATGATGATACAAGAAGAGAAAAAGAGAGAGAAGTAGATAAAAATAAAGGGATAGAGAGAGGAAGATATTGAGAGAGGGAAGTAAGAGATAGAAAGAGATAATGAGAAAATAATAAAGACAGAAAGAGAGAGAGAGAGAGAGGAAGAGATTAAGAGAGTGAGAGAGAGAAAGATAGAGAGAAAGCGAAACGAAAACAAAAAATCCCATTTTAAAAAGTCGAAATGCAATCGCAAAAGGAAACAGAAAAACAGATAGATAAAGAGAGAGAGAGAGAGAGAGAGAGAGAGAGAGAGAGGGGAAGAGGAAGAGATTGGAGAGAGAGAATGAGAGATGAAGATCTAGAAAGGGGAAAAGAGAAGCAGTGAGAAATAAAGAGTTAGAGAATGGAAGATATTGAAAGAGGGAAAGTGATAGAGAGATAGATCGAAAGAGATAATGTGTGTAATAAAGAGAAAGACAGAAAGGAAGCGATTAAGAGAGAGAGAGAGACAGACAGACAGAAAGATATGCAGAGAGAGAGAGAGAGAGAGAGAGAGAGAGAGAGAGAGCGAGAGAAAGAAAGAGAAAGAAGGAATGATACAGCAAAACGAAAACAAAATATCGCATTCGAAATGCAATCTCAAAAGGAAACAGAAATTTGAAACTCAATTTTTCGTTTGCGAAACATTACTTCGCTTATGGCTTAAAATTCATTTTATTTAGCATAGCAATTGTATAAAAATACACACCACATCATGCATATAACATAACCACTATATATATATATATATATATATATATATATATATATATATATATATATATATATATATATATACGTACCAAGTTCAGTTCAGCAAACAAAATGAGGATGCTTGTCTTAAAACTTAACACTTGAAACCAACCCGTTGGCACAACTGAGGGATATACTAAAGGTTTTTTTGGGTAGCAAGAATTATTTCATGCAAGTTTTATTAAACAATGCCAACAAGGTCTGTCTCTTCAATTTTTATCTACTTTTTATACCATCCAAGATTTTTTGTTAGAATTATCTTTCTAAATTACTTTTATTGTATCCCTCCATTTATTGTATCCCTCCATTTATTGTATCCATCTGAGTACTTTCGCAATTCTAATTAAACGAAAAGCTAGTAACCTTGATAGCAACTGTAGAATTAGCCGAAGATACTCGGATGGATGCAATAAATATGGATATAAGTTATCTAAAAGTAACAGTCCAAATAATACTTAAATTATTTACATTTGTAAGGAAAACAGAAAATATAAGAAACAAAGATAAGAAAATATTAGCACTTTTGTACAATTGTAGAAATCAAAGAGAA
Source organism: Acanthosepion esculentum (assembly GCA_964036315.1). NCBI lineage: Eukaryota > Metazoa > Mollusca > Cephalopoda > Sepiida > Sepiidae > Acanthosepion > Acanthosepion esculentum. The sequence goes on along the minus strand of OZ038481.1, from coordinate 47,228,026 downwards.
TGCCCACTTGAAAACAAATTCTTAAACATTAATGCGACATATAAAGCTACAGTAAAATAAATCTTATTCAGAAGAAAAATATATAATAGTAACAGAAGAACTGTAAAAGAAATATACAATTCGAAATCCAATAACACAACTATTTCAAGTTATATATATGAATAAAAAGAAAAAACTATTTCGATCAACATTAAATTACAAATAGTAAAACGGGCACTACCATCCAATACTAATATTAAAACGTACAGACTATGCTTAGAAGAAAAATACGTTGTTTCAAAACGCAAAATAAATTGCTAGTCAAAAAGAACGAACTACTAGGCAAATGTAGACAGTTCAATGAATAACAACATTGCTATATAAAACCAGATTAAAAATACATATCTATATACAAATATAAGAACAAAAACATTATATTAAAAATAAATACATTGACAAAAAATTATAAATTATAACCTGCACATAATTGGAACGCTTAACTAGATGGATTTTTTGCTTAAATTCTTGCTTGAAATGCGTAGTATTTCGCTACACATAAACCACTGAAATCTTTGCGTAAACAATTGCATCGTTTATTCTAAATCTGATGTTAAAATTCGATTTAAAAACAAAACTCAAAGGGGAAAAATCGAACTTTTTATCTAATACATGTTTTAATAACGACAAGCGAACAAATTCAAAACTTTATATAATACAAAAATAAATTTTATTTCATTACGAGAAATATTTTAAAACAATTTAAGTCATCATAAAAATATTTTTTTAATATATAGAAATGAAAATATGACCTAAAAATAAACACTGTGCGAGATATTTCCATGAAACTCGAAGTACGAATTGAAAACATGATAAATTATTTTATTATAATTATTAATATCTATCTATCTATCTATCTATCTATCTATCTATCTATCTATCTATCTATCTATCTATCTATCTATCTATCTATCTATCTATGTCATCCTCTTCATATTTATCTGTCATCCTCTTCATATCTATCTATCTATGTCATCCTCTTCATATCTATCTATCTATCTATCTATCTATCTATCTATCTATCTATCTATCTATCTATCTATCTCATCCTCTTCATATCTATCTATCTCATCCTCTTCATATCTATCTATCTATCTATCTATCTATCTATCTATCTATCTATCTATCTATCTATCTATCTATCTAAGTATGTGAGTGTGTGTGTATGTTTGTGTGCGCGCGTGTGTGTGTGTTTGTGTGTGTGTGTGTTAGGTTTTTTCGGTCGTAGCATCTAACCAAGATATTTAATTGCAACGAACTTTCCTTACACACGGTTTGTCTTTCATTCCGTCTTGAAGACGCCTGTCATGAAGAGGCGAAACGCACTGGCTGAACGTTTCCACTTTGTCTCATTATTTTACGCACGCACGCACGCACACACGTATATATACATATACATATATATATATATATATATATATATATATATATATATATATATATATGTACATATATATATATATGGAATTACGTCATCACATATATATGGAAATACGTTTCACACACATACTTACATATATACATATATAAATATACATATATATATATATTTTAACATAATAATTCATTGAGTCCAGAATAAGAAACCTCAACAGAAAGTAGGAAGCAGTGGACGGCTGTTTCACCCTTTTTGAGACTCATCAGCAGTGCACATCCACTACCGAGAATCGAACCCGGGTTGTTACGATACAACACGGCTGTACAGTGCTTTCTGCTGAGGTTTTTTATTCTAGACTGAATGAATTATTATGTAAAATTTATTAAATCTCCAATCTTTGTTTGTATAGGCCTATAGTTGATCCAGGTTTAATGCTCTGGAGGGATATATATATATATATATATATATATATATATATATATATATATATTGGCAACATCATTGTTTCAAAAAAGTATAGTTGGCAACATCATTGTTTCAAAACAGTGTAGTTGGCAACATCATTGTTTCAAAAAAGTATAGTTGGCAACATCATTGTTTCAGAAACGTATAGTTGGCAACATCATTGTTTCAAAAAAGTATCGCTGGCAACATCATTGTTTCAAAAAAGTATCGCTGGCAACATCATTGTTTCAAAAAAGTGTAGTTGGCAACATCATTGTTTCAAAAAAGTATAGTTGGCAACATCATTGTTTCAAAAAAGTATAGTTGGCAACATCATTGTTTCAAAAAAGTATAGTTGGCAACATCATTGTTTCAAAAAAGTATAGTCGGCAACATCATTGTTTCAAAAAAGTGTAGTTGGCAACATCATTGTTTCAAAAAAGTGTAGTTGGCAACATCATTGTTTCAAAAAAGTGTAGTTGGCAACATCATTGTTTCAAAAAAGTATAGTTGGCAACATCATTGTTTCAAAAAAGTATAGTTGGCAACATCATTGTTTCAAAAAAGTATAGTTGGCAACATCATTGTTTCAAAAAAGTGTAGTTGGCAACATCATTGTTTCAAAAAAGTGTAGTTGGCAACATCATTGTTTCAAAAAAGTATAGTTGGCAACATCATTGTTTCAAAAAAGTATAGTTGGCAACATCATTGTTTCAAAAAAGTATAGTTGGCAACATCATTGTTTCAAAAAAGTGTAGTTGGCAACATCATTGTTTCAAAAAAGTGTAGTTGGCAACATCATTGTTTCAAAAAAGTGTAGTTGGCAACATCATTGTTTCAAAAAAGTATAGTTGGCAACATCATTGTTTCAAAAAAGTATAGTTGGCAACATCATTGTTTCAAAAAAGTATAGTTGGCAACATCATTGTTTCAAAAAAGTGTAGTTGGCAACATCATTGTTTCAAAAAAGTGTAGTTGGCAACATCATTGTTTCAAAAAAGTATAGTTGGCAACATCATTGTTTCAAAAAAGTATAGTTGGCAACATCATTGTTTCAAAAAAGTGTAGTTGGCAACATCATTGTTTCAAAAAAGTGTAGTTGGCAACATCATTGTTTCAAAACAGTGTAGTTGGCAACATCATTGTTTCAAAACAGTGTAGTTGGCAACATCATTGTTTCAAAAAAGTATAGTTGGCAACATCATTGTTTCAGAAACGTATAGTTGGCAACATCATTGTTTCAAAAAAGTATCGCTGGCAACATCATTGTTTCAAAAAAGTATCGCTGGCAACATCATTGTTTCAAAAAAGTGTAGTTGGCAACATCATTGTTTCAAAAAAGTATAGTTGGCAACATCATTGTTTCAAAAAAGTATAGTTGGCAACATCATTGTTTCAAAAAAGTATAGTTGGCAACATCATTGTTTCAAAAAAGTATAGTTGGCAACATCATTGTTTCAAAAAAGTGTAGTTGGCAACATCATTGTTTCAAAAAAGTGTAGTTGGCAACATCATTGTTTCAAAAAAGTGTAGTTGGCAACATCATTGTTTCAAAAAAGTATAGTTGGCAACATCATTGTTTCAAAAAAGTATAGTTGGCAACATCATTGTTTCAAAAAAGTATAGTTGGCAACATCATTGTTTCAAAAAAGTGTAGTTGGCAACATCATTGTTTCAAAAAAGTGTAGTTGGCAACATCATTGTTTCAAAAAAGTATAGTTGGCAACATCATTGTTTCAAAAAAGTATAGTTGGCAACATCATTGTTTCAAAAAAGTATAGTTGGCAACATCATTGTTTCAAAAAAGTGTAGTTGGCAACATCATTGTTTCAAAAAAGTGTAGTTGGCAACATCATTGTTTCAAAAAAGTGTAGTTGGCAACATCATTGTTTCAAAAAAGTATAGTTGGCAACATCATTGTTTCAAAAAAGTATAGTTGGCAACATCATTGTTTCAAAAAAGTATAGTTGGCAACATCATTGTTTCAAAAAAGTGTAGTTGGCAACATCATTGTTTCAAAAAAGTGTAGTTGGCAACATCATTGTTTCAAAAAAGTATAGTTGGCAACATCATTGTTTCAAAAAAGTATAGTTGGCAACATCATTGTTTCAAAAAAGTGTAGTTGGCAACATCATTGTTTCAAAAAAGTGTAGTTGGCAACATCATTGTTTCAAAACAGTGTAGTTGGCAACATCATTGTTTCAAAACAGTGTAGTTGGCAACATCATTGTTTCAAAAAAGTATAGTTGGCAACATCATTGTTTCAAAAAAGTATAGTTGGCAACATCATTGTTTCAAAAAAGTATAGTTGGCAACATCATTGTTTCAAAAAAGTGTAGTTGGCAACATCATTGTTTCAAAACAGTGTAGTTGGCAACATCATTGTTTCAAAAAAGTGTAGTTGGCAACATCATTGTTTCAAAAAAGTATAGTTGGCAACATCATTGTTTCAAAAAAGTATAGTTGGCAACATCTTTGTTTCAAAAAAGTGTAGTTGGCAACATCATTGTTTCAAAAAAGTATAGTTGGCAACATCATTGTTTCAAAAAAGTGTAGTTGGCAACATCATTGTTTCAAAAAAGTATAGTTGGCAACATCATTGTCTCAAAAAAGTATAGTTGGCAACATCATTGTTTCAAAAAAGTATAGTTGGCAACATCATTGTTTCAAAAAAGTATAGTTGGCAACATCATTGTTTCAAAAAAGTGTAGTTGGCAACATCATTGTTTCAAAAAAGTATAGTTGGCAACATCATTGTTTCAAAAAAGTGTAGTTGGCAACATCATTGTTTCAAAAAAGTGTAGTTGGCAACATCATTGTTTCAATGTGCTGGAAAAGACCTGGATGTTCACTATTTCCCCATAGCTGGGACCCCAACAGGTGCTACCACCCCGGGTCAGGGTGGACCTGGGAACACCAGCAACTAAGAGGTGGTTCTACGCTTCCTCAAAACCTCCTGATCAGAGGCCTTGCTGTTGGATGCAGTTTAACGTCGTACCCAGGACACTTTAAGAATGAATTCCCACTTTCATATAACGCAGCAATTATAAAACATTCATAAAGGGAGCACACGAGAATACATCCTCTCTTTTTATTTTTCATTAAAAAAACTCAACAATGCAAAACACAATAGTTAACTATGGTTTTTCCTAACTTCCTCATCGACCACAAGATTTGACTATTTCTTCCCAAAGTAACTAATAACGATACTGAACATACAGACAAAAACAATAACATTAACATCCACAAAAGCCAAATATACGTCACCTATAAGCCAAATAGATCTTCACTTAGAAATATCATAAAGAAATACACTACCCAGTCGACCCTAAGAAGAAAATTAAATTATTTATCTATTACAAAAAATTTAAAACAGCCAAACTTATCAAAAATAACAACACATCTACAAAATCAAAACTACAAAGGACCAACATTATTTACCAGTTCAAATGCTCCTTAAGGAACTGTGTTGCTGATCAAACCAAACTCATAAATAATTACATAGGTCACACTACTACATCCCTATCCAGACGACTTACGTAACCACCTATTCGACCACATCTCCATTAGAACTCATTTAAATATATACAAAAACCTACCAGACTCCACTTGAAACATACATAGTAGGAAATATGAATATAATAACGTCATCCACATTGTTGTGACTAAGTAATTGGTTAAGGAATAACAAAACAAGAGGTTGCAGATAAATAGTGTATTGAACAGTAAGTACAACAGAAGTGGGTTACACGACTTGGGAGTGTGTATCGGTTGACCAGCGTTCAGTCTATATCACCGTTATATTCAGTGACCTCCCCTTCCCCAAGAGGGCACATGTGGCACAAGGCCGAGTTTAACGTGGGTCATCCAAGCCCGTAGGCTCGGCCAAAAAATCCCCGTAGAATCCGCATAAACGGGTTCGGGTCTGTCTACCTCCCCGGACGAAACTCTGTCCTTCAGAACAGCCTCGTCCAGGTTCCTCTCTGCTTAAGGCAGAGAGTTCGACAGGAGCTGCGAACAGTTACAACCTCGGTAGAACAGTCTATACCACCGTTATATTTAACGGCCCCTTCACGTGGGTCGTATGTGGCACAAGGTCTGTTTATTGTGGGTTCTCGGAGCCCGTAGGCTCGGCCAAAAATATTCCCTTTGAACCCATATAAACGGGTTCAGGGACTCTCTACGTCCCCGGACGAAACAGCCCTTCGGCAAAGCCTCGTCCGGGTTCCTCTCTGCCGAGGCAGAGAGTTTGACAGCCGAAGGGTCTATATCACCGTTTCCTCTGAGTCTTACTTTTCCTACTACTTTATAGTAAGTGGAAGAGTCCATAATAGCCACATTAGAGGGAGGACACCACAACACACATGTAAAAAGATTAAAAATAATGGAAGCCCTAATAATAAAAAAGAAAAAAGGGAACACTCAGTAACATTAACTATGAACACGGCCACAATGTGCTGACCGTGTTTGGAAAATAAAACATCCCTATAGTTCTAGATATATACATAACACAACCCATACATTCAGTTAAAGGTAAAAATCAACTCATCCTCGATAATGGCTAACGGTATAGCCGAAACCGCTCGGAAATGCAGAAAATTTGAAGAGTTTTTACACACTTTGTGTCTAGAGAAGTTAATACTTGTACGAACACAAGAAAAATTAAATAAAAACCTTAATCGCAGTACCTTGTCAGTCGTGCTTATCGAAACTTGTATATGTATGTATGTATGTATGTATGTGTGTATGTGTCTGTGTGTCTGTGTATACTGTGCTTTGTATTTGCATGTTTCTTTAGTTGTATATGTAGATATATTCATGATAATATGGGAACATATAAATGCATCTATGTATATATATATGTGTGTATGTGTTTAACTATATATATATATATATATATATATATATATATATTTATGTGCGTATGCGTGCGTGCGTGTCTCTATAGACATAATGAATACATCTGCATGTGTACTGCGTTTGTTTCACTGCTTACAGAAGTATCTTCGCTAAAAACAAGGTCTCTCCATTATATATAAGTGTAACAAATACATAATTGCATGCTCGCACGTGCACGCACACGCACACCACACACATACACATGCGTTAGTATTTATGCATGTGTACGCCCACGATTTATTGTTTTGCGATTAGATTTTTTAGTCATCAAAAGTGTTTGAGATTAAGAAAAAATAGCTTGGAGGGAAACTGACTTGTATAAATCGGAGTAGAAATGTTTGGCTGGCAAAGGAAGAGGGGGGATGCGGCGTTTGTAGAAATGGGAGCTTGAAATATCTTGAAAGAAATTGACAAAAACGAAAGAAGAGATTTGAAAAAGAAAAAAAAAAGAGTTGTTCAGGGAAAAAAATCATTCGAAATAAAACAATAAAAAACTTGAATAAATCGCGATTGAAATGTGAAGTGAAAATACACACAAAAAAACAATTGAAGAAAATTATTTTAAGTTGGAGAAAAAAAAGGCTAATAAGAAAAATACAAAATATTGAATAGAGTGGAGAGGGAGAAAGAGAGAGAGGGAGAGGGAGAGTGAGAGAGATGCAAACTACGATAGACAGATAGAGAAAGAGAGAGAACGGTGAGAGATAAAGAGGTTCACAGTGAGGCATAACGAAAGACAAAGAGAAAAAAGAAACAGGAAGGTATCGCGAGAGAGAGGGAGAGAGAGAGAGGGAGAGGGAGAGTGAGAGAGATGCAAACTACGATAGACAGAGAGAGAAAGAGAGAGAACGGTGAGAGATAAAGAGGTTCACAGTGAGGCATAACGAAAGACAAAGAGAAAAAAGAAACAGGAAGGTATCGCGAGAGAGAGGGAGAGAGAGAGAGGGAGAGGGAGAGAGAGAGAGTAACGAAGAAAAAGAGAGAGAAAATAACAGACCGAAAGCGACAAAGCGAGAAATAGAAAAATAGAGGGTCAGAAAGGAGAAGAAAGAGAAAACAGATAGAGAGATAGAGAATACACAGATATAAAGAGAGAGAGAGAGAGAGAGAGAGAGAGAGAGAGAGAGAGAGAGAGAGAGAGAAAGAAAAGTGAGACAGAAAGACAGAGAAAGACATTAAAAAGAGAGATATAAAGAAACAAAGAGTCTGAGAAAGTGACGGAGAGAAGAAGAAACGAAGAGAAAGAAAGAGATAAAAAGAAAAATAAAGAAAGTGAAAGAGAGAGAGAGAGAGAAAAGACAGAAAAAGAAACAAAGAATAGAGAGATGTAGAAAGACAGAGATAGACACAATGAAGAAAACGCAACAAAAGACAAAGAAACAGACAGACAAAGGCATAAAAAAGGGAGAAGAAGACAGATAGAAAGAGAGTGGGTGAGAGAGAGAGGGAGAGAGAGACAGAAAGAAAAAATAAAGAGGCCGAGAAAGTGACTGAGAGAAGAAACCAAGAAAAAAGAAAGAGAAAGATAGAAATAAAAAGAGAACGGAAGAGAGATAAAGAAGTACAGATATATATATATATATATATATATATATATATATATATATATATATATATATATATATATATATATATATATATGTATATAACGCAAAACAAAGCAAGACAGAAAAGCAGAGAGAACGGCAGAGAGATGAGAGACAAAGAAAGATAGAGAAATAGAGAGATTGTTAGTGACAGAGAGACGAAACTGTGAAAAAAAAAATAAAGAAATAAACGAATATATATATATATATATATTAATACATGTTTGATTAAATAATATAGATAAGCGTTGTCTATATATTTTATGCAAGTTTTTTTCAAATAGTCTGATAATCTTAATAACATTATCATTAAATAATGAAAGAAAATCACAATATTGATACATACTTTTTTTATTTAATCCGATCTGAGCTTTCGGCTTACATAAGCCATTATCAAAGATGACAATTACACAATATATTTATGCAATACACGAACAAGAAATTGATGATAGTATTATTTGTTTACATGGATGATTTCCAAGCAACGATAAACACGTGCATATAAAACGCTGAAAGCGAAAATCGCACGACAGCTCATGACGTCACACATGACCACGCGAGAGTGAATCCGATGAGTATTGAGTATGGAAAGCCGTTGGTATGAACCAATGACTTCTGTTACTAATTATAGGCATTTAAGGATATTTTTGGAGATTTCATAGTTTATTTTGTTCAGGTTAGGTTTCAACTGTTTTATGTATATAGCTTCAAGAATTTTTAGTTTTTGTTTATTGTTTTCATGTTTAAGTATAATTGTGTTTTCGACGAGGATTTTCCGGAATTGTGTATGCGGCCAGGCATGTTGTTTTAAATGTCTAAAAATGTTAGAGTTATCATTCAAATGTAGTGTCAAGCGTCGTGAAAGCGAGTTTGTGGTGTGACCAACATAGATATTATTTAGTTCGTTGGAGATACAATCTCCCAAAGGGCACCTGAATTTGTAAACTATGTTGGTTTTTTTCAAATCGCTAACCGGGGGAGAAGAATCATTTCGAATAATTGAGTTGGATATTTTAGATTTAGTGTAGTATATAATTAACTTAATTCTTTTGCTAGGATCTGTTGTTGATATGTTAGTATTTACTAATTTTTTTAGTATATTTTCATCTTGTTTATAATTAGTATGCATTTGATTACGATATAGGAGATTAATATGTTTGAGATTAGTAGAAGCAGTATTATGTACTATTTGCTTAGTATTGAGATTTCTAAGAAAGCATCTTATTTGTTCATCAATTATATAGTTTGGAAAACTATTATTAACAAGTGTTTGTTTTATATTCTTTAGTTCACTGTAAAAAATCTGTTTTGTGGATGAATTAGTTTCTGCACGGTGTATTAGATTTTTTATAATTGCTATTTTGTAGTAATATGGGCATTCGCTCTTGTAGTTAAGTGTACATGAATTTATGCTAGTAGGTTTTTTATATGGCGAAATAGTAAATTTGTTATTATTTATTATAAATTTTCATATTTAATCAAACATGTATTAATGAAAAAATGCTGCCTAAATACACACAATATATATATATATATATATATATATATATATATATATATATATATATATATATATATATATATATATATATATATATATATATGCCGGGTGTAACAGCAAAATTGTCCAAATCGTATAACTGCATAATTGTTCATCCCACAAAATATTTACTGCATAAAAAAGCACTAAACTAACTGAGTTTCTTTTTTCCAGGTTTTCAGATGTTTAGCCATCTTGACACCATTTGTCGTAAGAATCACTGAAACACCTTTTGAGTTATTCCGCTAGAAAGAGACCAGTTTAAAATCGTTTTGTGTCAGCCCCAATGAGGTCTTCCCAAATGAGCAATGGTGAGAGGAAAAGGATCATTCAGGCCTTCAGTAACGTTACAAACATTCATACTCTGGCTTCCGTCTACTATGTCCATTCAAGAACCATCAAGAGAAGGGTAAATAAGCTTAAAAAAGAGGAAACAGTAGAGAGAACAACAAAAGGGATCATCATTTCAACTCAAAGCTAAACTAGATCAAAGATCAATTAGAAAAGATCCAACTCAATCAATAAGAAATTTGGCACTTGAGAGATTTTCAGCTATGACAGTCCAAAGAACTGAAAAAAGACGCAAATGAAATCATACGTGAAACATCTGAGGCACCGTGTTACTCCAGGACAGAAAGTTAGAGGGTTAGAGAGGACAAAGATCATCTTGAATAAGTTGTAATGATCCTGAAAGATAATATATATATATATACACACACACACACACACACACACACAAATATATATATAAATATATATATATATATATATATATATATATATATATATATATATATATATATGTATGCACTTAATTTCAATCCTTCATGAGCTTCTGATCCTTAGCTATCAATTTCGTTTATGTTATTTTCTTTTATGATCGATTTCATCACTATTATTCTGTTAAGCTTAGAGAGTAATTATACAATCTTATTGCTCAAAGTAGAGTCCAATAGTATTATAAAAACCTCGGAGAATTCCAGTAAGATATCTTTAATCATTTCTAAGATACAACGGTCCAAATCTTAATCTAACAAATGGACAATTTTGCTTTTACACTATTTGGTCAATTTTGCTGTTACACTCAGTACATATATATATATATATATATATATATATATATATATATATATATATATATATATATATATATATATATGTATATATGATGGATAGTTAGATAGAAAGATAGAGAGAAAGAGAGAGAAAGATGCAAAGAGAGAGAGAGAGAGAAAAATAAAGATAAAGACAGAAATGCAGAATGAGATAAAAAGAGTGTGAGGTAGGTATGGTGAGAGCCACGCGCATACACACACACACAAACACACATAGACATACGCACACGCACACAAACACACATACACATATATATGTATAAAGGGAGAGAGCGACAGGGATAAAAATAGAAAAATAAAGACAGAGAAAGAATAGAATGGGGGGGGGTACAGGGATAAAGAGATAGGGAAATATGAAGAAATATATAAAGATAAAGAGACAGAAGGAGATATAATGATAGACCTAGAGAGAGAGAGAGAGAGAGAGAGAGAGAGAGAGAGAGAGAGAGAGAGAGAGAGAGAAACATAGAAAGAAAGAAAGGCACAAGGTCATACAAAGCGACACATAGAAAAGTAAATAAATGTGGCGAGAGAAAGAAAGAAAGTAAAGGAGAGCAGTGTCCGAGAGAGACAAATAGAGAAAGCAACACAAATTTTGAGGCAGAGAGAAAAAGAGAGAGAAAGAGAGAAACGCACAGAAAAAAAAGAGAGAGTGAGGGAAAAGAGAAAGGGAGAGAAAGAAGAATAAAGAGAGTTGGATAAATAAGGCAAAAATAAGAAAGAGAAAGAGAGAGAGAGAGAGAGAGAGAGAGAGAGCGAGAGAGAGTGAGAGAGCGAGGGACTGAAAATGAACTAAAACTGTCCAATTTTTTTCATGACGAAGTCCTTAGTTGCGTTGGCAATATGTTTGGGGTTATTGTCCGGCTGCATGATAAACTTGGATGCATTTCTCTATAAAATTGGTAGGCAAAATGTTTCTATCAACTTCCGAATTAATTCTGCAACTAGCATCATGAGTTACATCTTCAATAAATATGAATGATCCTGTCCCGTAATCAGTTATACAAGCCCAAGCCAAGACACTGCCTCCACCATGTTTCAGAGATGAGCTGGTATTCTTTGGATCATAAGCAGATCTTTTCTTTCTCCACACTTTGGCATTTCCATCACTTTGGTAGAGATTACTCTTGGTCTCATCAGTCCATAAAACTTTCTTCCAGAACTTTTGTTATTCATCTCTGTACTTCCTTGCGAATTCCAATCTGACCCTGCAATTCTTACTGCTGATGAGTGGTTTGCATTTTGTGGTATGGCCTCTATATTTCTGCTCTCAAAGTCTTCTTCGAACGATGAATTGTGAAACCTTCACCACTGACTGATGTTTTGGGTTTTTCCTCACAGCTCTAACAATGTTTCTGTCATAAACTGCTATTGACCGACCCGTTCTATGTCTTCTGCTCAATGTACAAATAGATTCTTTCTTTTTCAGGACAATCCAAATTATTGTGTTGGCTATGCCCGATGTTTGTCCAATGACTCTGATTGATTTTTTTTCTTTTCTCAGTTTCAAAATGGCTTGCTTTTCTCCCAACGACAGCTCTCTCGTCTTCATGTTGGTTTTATGATTTTTAACATGAAATGCAGTCTTTACATGTGAAATCCAAAACGAATAGTAATCGTTCAGAGCTATTTCATGTTTAAACAATCTAAAAGGAAACACTTGGGAAACAAGAAACACCTGTCAGTTACCTGTTCTAATAGTTTTGCTCACTTGAAAAATGGGTGGGTTCTGAAAAAAGGTGGTATCTCTTAAGTTGTTTAACGCAGCTAAATGTAAATACCAGGAATAAAAGCTGAAATTTAGATCGAGACCTTCACATGCTTAGCGCCCAGTCCGTCCAGAAATATCTCAACTGTAGGCTGTATACAGCTGCTTTCTCAAAGCGATGGTTAAACGTAGCTTCGATCGAATAAAGCCTGTGGGTCTTAACGAGGATAATCCTTCTATAAACTACATACTGGCACTACAGAATCACAAACAAAGAATTGTACCAAGCATAGGTTCCCAAGTAGGCATTTATGCGGACGACACTACTATTTACTCCTGCCCCAAAACAAATCTAGTGTCGCCGAGATAACTAACCTGGCCGTTTGTCTCGAAAAGTACCTCCAATCGGTTGTGATGTGGGGCAGGAATTGGCTGGTTAACTTTAATGCTCTCTATTACTCACCAGAGAGAACCATCCCTGCCTCCCATTAGAATGTCTGACGCTCAACTCCACGAGAGCACCTCTTTGCTACTGCTCGGTCTCACATTGTCTGCTGACCTGAGATGGAACGAATATATTGAGTCAATAGCTTCGTTCACCGCAAGGAAAGTCGGCTCCCTGTGCCACGCCAGGAAATTTTTCTCGCCGAAGTCAATCCTTCAAATCTACAAATCAACCATTCGTCTTTGCATGGAGTATTGCTGCCTTATATGATCTGGAGCCCCTTCTGTTTGTCTCAAGGTCCTTGATAAAATCCAAAGACGGATATGCAGTGTAATTGGCCCTGATCTGGCATCTCGTCTGAAGCCGCTCTCTTACAGACGTGCCGTTGCCTCACTCTGTCTTTTTTACAAATACTTTCAAGGTAACTGCTCCGATGAGCTGCGTTCGCTGGTTCCCAGACTTCATGAATTTAAGCGTTCAACTAGGCTCGCATCTCGCTCTCAACCTTTCACTGTCGAAGCTGTTAAATGTAGCCGTCTCTTCTACTCCTAAAGCTTCATGTCTCGCACTTCTCGACTGTGGAACTCCCTCCCCATTTCTTGTTTTCCTGATAGCTATAATCTCCAATTATTCAAATGTAATGTCAATCGACGTCTCCAGATGCCCTGATCTATCCCTTGACCTTCTCTTCATCCTTTCCTCTATCACTCCTCTTTGATCTCGCTCCAACTCTCTGTAACCCCTTGCGTGCCAGTGGATTCCCGCCTTGCTTGGGGTGGAATGCTTAAAAACAAGTAATCGAAACTACATCACTTGAGGACTTTCAACAACAGCAACAACTCAAATGGGTATCACATGTATCTGGACGCGAAAATGATGACATAATCAAGATTTTGACGTTCCACACTACAAGCAAAAGATTAGGAAGGAAACCCCTAAGAGCACTAACAGTAACTGAACCTGAGAAACCAATTTTCCTGAAAAATTGTTTTAATAGAAAGATTTTACAAATTTAAAGCGACCGTAGCACTGACTGCGCGGTCAATGAATGTCGAATGTTTCCTTATAAGGAAACGGCTAATATTGCCATTGCCATTAAAGATAAGATAGTGACAGATCTGAATTGGTGATCTGTTTCCTTTGATTCACAGTCCAGTTGCACATGTACTCTAGTTTTCACTTTACTCCTGGGAAAGCAAGGCTCATTTGAAGAGGCAGTTGATACAAGTCCTCTTTCGACGTTTACGTCCCGATTGAAGATGTTTTCGACGATGAATATTTTTGGGTAATATGACAAGCTCCCGGCTACGAAGGCCTATACGAAATAAGAATCGATGTACTGTGCTCCGAGACGTATTACTTCTTTTGTCTTGCTTAAAACTATTTGAAAATTGTACCACAGTAACTCGTCTGTTGATTCTGTCCTTAAGGGAAAACCTCTGTTCACTTCTCGCATCGATAAGTCTTGGTCGCCCAGTGCTTAGTCGGAGGTTGCTGATTTCCCCCTTTCCAGACTACCGCTGATAGGTACTCACCATAACTGAACGTCGTTTCTGGAATGCGCTGATTTGGTCTTCTTGCCAACAGCAATTTGGGCTTTATCAAAATCACCAAGATCATTCTCTTGTGTTATTCAGAGCATCGGAGTACATAATGCTAGTTAACCTGTTTATATATTTCTGCCATTGACATTCGCAGGTGTTACGAGACTGTAGCTGTCATTCTTGCCATATGTAACATCATGATATTTTGGTTTATCCATGGCTACTCGATTTTTTACTTGCTTAATTGGTTGCTTAAATCTTCATGTTTGAGTTTAATAAATAGAAAAGAAGGACATTTTAACGTAATTATACTGGTCTGACTGAGATATAAAAATAGGGCAAAAATCGTATATAGTAACATAATATTGTTCAGGTGTTTAAGCCGTAATAACGACGAGTAAAGGTGCTTAAAATTTAGTCAAATTTGAGTACAGTTGTTTATAAACGAGTAATTTTTAAGACTTGAGCATATCTCGAATCCTTAATGCCTGCTGTCAAGCATGACAAACATCAGTAGCAGCACTTATCAGCAGACAGACGGGTTAGATCTAAGGCTCCAAATTTTCCACAGAGAATTGTCCTATAAGACAATAGCCCACTGGATTAAGGCTTTGGTTTGATGACATAGTAATTGTGAGTTCAATGAGTGCGTAATTGGATTCAGTCGAAACAGGGCGAACAATAACTGAGCAGTACTAAAAACAATAAGAACAAGACGAGATATAGACATATCCAGTGGAATGAGGATAGTCTACACCCATAGATTAAGTTTCGGAATTCCCCGTATGTTACACGAAACTATATGCACCTAATGAAGGCCGGAGGCAAGAACAATCGAAGCGTTGTTTTGTGATGTCAACGAACACTCGTCGCCACTTTTGTAATGTCAACGAATACTCGTTGTCACTTTCGTAATACTCGTTGTAGTAGAGACTTTGTAATCGCAGATACAACTATAGTAACGCCGTTGAACAATACTGGTGTCAGACGCCTTCGAATATCACTCGCACTAATAGTACTTGCTCGATAATACTCGCTCGAAAAGTAATCACCGAATAGTAATCCGTATAGTGAGATATTCACTAACCACCCGACGCGGTTGGATGCGGCACAAGGCCAAGTTTATTGTGGGGTATCCGAGCCCGTATTCTCGGGCAAAATTTCCCCGTAGACCCCGTACAAATGGAGTCGGGTAGCTGTCTACCGTCCCAGACGAGGCTGCGCCGAAGGGCACAGCCTCGTCTGGGGATCCTCTCTGTCCGGAGGCAGATAGTTTGACAAGCACACTTCCGAAGTAATCCGGATAGTGATGATATTCACTAACCGCCCCACGCGGTCAGCTGTGACACAAGGCCAAGTTTATTGTGGGGTAACCGAGCCCGTAGGCTCAGGCAAAAATATCCCCTAAACCCCGTAAAAACGGGGTCGGATAGCTGTCTACCAACCCAGACGAGACTGATATAGCCTCGTCTGGGTTCTTCTATACACAGAGGCAGAGAGTTTGACAAGCACACTACCGAAGTAATCCGGAAAGTGATCCCTTAGACGCCACGCTAATTCCCGTATATACATTTCCTTTACCATCACGTGAACTACTTATTAAAAATGGGATCGCTTTTGTTTGCTCTCTGGTGATCTGTGTTCAAACTCCAGTGTCAGTAGCGACACTTTATTCCTATATAACACTGTGATAACGACAAAGATGAGGACAATAGTCCGAATGTAAATAGTGTAAATAATGATAACTAATCTGAAATTTCCGACAGGAAACTCTTAATGATGGCCTGTTAACGTTTGACCATAATTGAGATACCTATGTGTCATCGATTGCCTATATGTTTATAGTAATAAGAAGTTACAAAACACGTACCCACAGTCTAGTATGGTCAATAATAACATCACAAAAAATGGTTCTTATTTCTCAGGCCTATAAATAGTAATTGAAAGTATGTGGCATTTAAACACAACCACTATTCCAATAATAAAAAAGAATTCTGTGATGGATTAAAAAGAATATTGATGCATCAGGTAAATTAAGAGGTTTCTCTCATGAGTACTGCTAACATCCTCAGAAACGCTATCTCAATATAATATGCTCAATCAATTTTTAATAATTTTTTTCGCCTTTCTCTTGGGACTCAGGTAAAAGACTGATAAAGGAGTGTATTGCAGAGTGGATCAGGAAATTAATGATAATTATGAGAAGTATGAATTTAAAATCCAGGAGAAATGTTCAAAAACTAGAAATGATAATCAAAAAGGTTGATCTCAGTTGAAAGACTTTGTAAATGTTGATATCAAAAAGCAAATCAAGGGAACTTATAATAATTGTGGGAAAGATGGATTCAAAGCCGACGAGAAATAGGCGCAAACTAGAGATGGCGATAAAAAATGTCTAAGAAAGACCTTCCTTAACTTAAGGTATCTGGTAAAAGACTTGGTAGGTGTTTATATCAAAAAGCGAATCAAGGGAACTTATAATAATTGTGGGAAAGATGGATTCAAAGCCGACGAGAAATAGGCGCAAACTAGAGATGGCGATAAAAGAGGTCTAAGAAAGACCTTCCTTAACTTAAGGTATCAGGTAAAAGACTTGGTAGGTGTTTATATCAAAAAGCAAATCAAGGGAACTCATAATAATTGTGGGAAAGATGGATTCAAAGCCGACGAGAAATAGGCGCAAACTAGAGATGGCGGTAAAAGAGGTCTAAGAAAGACCTTCCTTAACTTAAGGTCTCAGGTAAAAGACTTGGTAGGTGTTTATATCAAAAAGCGAATCAAGGGAACTTATAATAATTGTGGGAAAGATGGATTCAAAGCCGACGAGAAATAGGCGCAAACTAGAGATGGCGATAAAAGAGGTCTAAGAAAGACCTTCCTTAAATTAAGGTTTCAGGTAAAAGACTTCGTAGGTGTTTATATCAAAAAGCGAATCAAGGGAACTTATAATAATTGTGGGAAAGATGGATTCAAAGCCGACGAGAAATAGGCGCAAACTAGAGATGGCGATAAAAGAGGTCTAAGAAAGACCTTCCTTAACTTAAGGTCTCAGGTAAAAGACTTGGTAGGTGTTTATATCAAAAAGCGAATCAAGGGAACTTATAATAATTGTGGCAAAGATGGATTCAAAGCCGACGAGAAATAGGCGCAAACTAGAGATGGCGATAAAGGAGGTCCAAGAAAGACCTTCCTTAACTTAAGGTCTCAGGTAAAAGACTTGGTAGGTGTTTATATCAAAAAGCACATCAAGGGAACTTATAATAATTGTGGGAAAGATGGATTCAAAGCCGACGAGAAATAGGCGCAAACTAGAGATGGCGATAAAAGAGGTCTAAGAAAGTCCTTCCTTAACTTAAGGTCTCAGGTAAAAGACTTGGTAGGTGTTTATATCAAAAAGCGAATCAAGGGGACTTATAATAATTGTGGGAAAGATTGATTCAAAGCCAACGAGAAATTGGCGCAAACTAGAGATGGCGATAAAAGAGGTCTAAGAAAGACCTTCCTTAACTTAAGGTCTCATGTAAAAGACTTGGTAGGTGTTTATATCAAAAAGCAAATCAAGGGAACTTATAATAATTGTGGGAAAGATGGATTCAAAGCCGACGAGAAATAGGCGCAAACTAGAGATGGCGATAAAAGAGGTCTAAGAAAGACCTTCCTTAACTTAAGGTCTCAGGTAAAAGACTTGGTAGGTGTTTATATCAAAAAGCAAATCAAGGGAACTTATAATAATTGTGGGAAAGATGGATTCAAAGCCGACGAGAAATAGGCGCAAACTAGAGATGGCGATAAAAGAGGTCTAAGAAAGACCTTCCTTAACTTAAGGTCTCAGGTAAAAGACTTGGTAGGTGTTTATATCAAAAAGCGAATCAAGGGAACTTATAATAATTGTGGGAAAGATTGATTCAAAGCCGACGAGAAATAGGCGCAAACTAGAGATGGCGATAAAAGAGGTCTAAGAAAGACCTTCCTTAACTTAAGGTCTCAGGTAAAAGACTTGGTAGGTGTTTATATCAAAAAGCAAATCAAGGGAACTTATAATAATTGTGGGAAAGATGGATTCAGAGACGACGAGAAATAGGCGCAAACTAGAGATGGCGATTAAAGAGGTCTAAGAAAGACCTTCCTTAACTTAAGGTATCAGGTAAAAGACTTGGTAGGTGTTTATATCAAAAAGCAAATCAAGGGAACTTATAATAATTGTGGGAAAGATGGATTCAAAGCCGACGAGAAATAGGCGCAAACTAGAGATGGCGATAAAAGAGGTCTAAGAAAGACCTTCCTTAACTTAAGGTATCAGGTAAAAGACTTGGTAGGTGTTTATATCAAAAAGCGAATCAAGGGAACTTATAATAATTGTGGGAAAGATGGATTCAAAGCCGACGAGAAATAGGCGCAAACTAGAGATGGCGATAAAAGAGGTCTAAGAAAGACCTTCCTTAACTTAAGGTATCTGGTAAAAGACTTGGTAGGTGTTTATATCAAAAAGCGAATCAAGGGAACTTATAATAATTGTGGCAAAGATGGATTCAAAGCCGACGAGAAATAGGCGCAAACTAGAGATGGCGATAAAGGAGGTCCAAGAAAGACCTTCCTTAACTTAAGGTCTCAGGTAAAAGACTTGGTAGGTGTTTATATCAAAAAGCGAATCACGGGGACTTATAATAATTGTGGGAAAGATTGATTCAAAGCCAACGAGAAATTGGCGCAAACTAGAGATGGCGATAAAAGACGTCTAAGAAAGACCTTCCTTAACTTAAGGTCTCAGGTAAAAGACTTGGTAGGTGTTTATATCAAAAAGCAAATCAAGGGAACTTATAATAATTGTGGGAAAGATGGATTCAAAGCCGACGAGAAATAGGCGCAAACTAGAGATGGCGATAAAAGAGGTCTAAGAAAGACCTTCCTTAACTTAAGGTCTCAGGTAAAAGACTTGGTAGGTGTTTATATCAAAAAGCAAATCAAGGGAACTTATAATAATTGTGGGAAAGATGGATTCAAAGCCGACGAGAAATAGGCGCAAACTAGAGATGGCGATAAAAGAGGTCTAAGAAAGACCTTCCTTAACTTAAGGTCTCAGGTAAAAGACTTGGTAGGTGTTTATATCAAAAAGCGAATCAAGGGAACTTATAATAATTGTGGGAAAGATTGATTCAAAGCCGACGAGAAATAGGCGCAAACTAGAGATGGCGATAAAAGAGGTCTAAGAAAGACCTTCCTTAACTTAAGGTCTCAGGTAAAAGACTTGGTAGGTGTTTATATCAAAAAGCAAATCAAGGGAACTTATAATAATTGTGGGAAAGATGGATTCAAAGCCGACGAGAAATAGGCGCAAACTAGAGATGGCGATAAAAGAGGTCTAAGAAAGACCTTCCTTAACTTAAGGTATCAGGTAAAAGACTTGGTAGGTGTTTATATCAAAAAGCAAATCAAGGGAACTTATAATAATTGTGGGAAAGATGGATTCAAAGCCGACGAGAAATAGGCGCAAACTAGAGATGGCGATAAAAGAGGTCTAAGATAGACCTTCCTTAACTTAAGGTATCAGGTAAAAGACTTGGTAGGTGTTTATATCAAAAAGCGAATCAAGGGAACTTATAATAATTGTGGGAAAGATGGATTCAAAGCCGACGAGAAATAGGCGCAAACTAGAGATGGCGATAAAAGAGGTCTAAGAAAGACCTTCCTTAACTTAAGGTATCTGGTAAAAGACTTGGTAGGTGTTTATATCAAAAAGCGAATCAAGGGAACTTATAATAATTGTGGGAAAGATGGATTCAAAGCCGACGAGAAATAGGCGCAAACTAGAGATGGCGATAAAAGAGGTCTAAGAAAGACCTTCCTTAACTTAAGGTATCAGGTAAAAGACTTGGTAGGTGTTTATATCAAAAAGCAAATCAAGGGAACTCATAATAATTGTGGGAAAGATGGATTCAAAGCCGACGAGAAATAGGCGCAAACTAGAGATGGCGGTAAAAGAGGTCTAAGAAAGACCTTCCTTAACTTAAGGTCTCAGGTAAAAGACTTGGTAGGTGTTTATATCAAAAAGCGAATCAAGGGAACTTATAATAATTGTGGGAAAGATGGATTCAAAGCCGACGAGAAATAGGCGCAAACTAGAGATGGCGATAAAAGAGGTCTAAGAAAGACCTTCCTTAACTTAAGGTCTCAGGTAAAAGACTTGGTAGGTGTTTATATCAAAAAGCGAATCAAGGGAACTTATAATAATTGTGGCAAAGATGGATTCAAAGCCGACGAGAAATAGGCGCAAACTAGAGATGGCGATAAAGGAGGTCCAAGAAAGACCTTCCTTAACTTAAGGTCTCAGGTAAAAGACTTGGTAGGTGTTTATATCAAAAAGCACATCAAGGGAACTTATAATAATTGTGGGAAAGATGGATTCAAAGCCGACGAGAAATAGGCGCAAACTAGAGATGGCGATAAAAGAGGTCTAAGAAAGTCCTTCCTTAACTTAAGGTCTCAGGTAAAAGACTTGGTAGGTGTTTATATCAAAAAGCGAATCAAGGGGACTTATAATAATTGTGGGAAAGATTGATTCAAAGCCAACGAGAAATTGGCGCAAACTAGAGATGGCGATAAAAGAGGTCTAAGGAAGACCTTCCTTAACTTAAGGTCTCAGGTAAAAGACTTGGTAGGTGTTTATATCAAAAAGCGAATCAAGGGAACTTATAATAATTGTGGGAAAGATTGATTCAAAGCCGACGAGAAATAGGCGCAAACTAGAGATGGCGATAAAAGAGGTCTAAGAAAGACCTTCCTTAACTTAAGGTCTCAGGTAAAAGACTTGGTAGGTGTTTATATCAAAAAGCAAATCAAGGGAACTTATAATAATTGTGGGAAAGATGGATTCAGAGACGACGAGAAATAGGCGCAAACTAGAGATGGCGATAAAAGAGGTCTAAGAAAGACCTTCCTTAACTTAAGGTATCAGGTAAAAGACTTGGTAGGTGTTTATATCAAAAAGCAAATCAAGGGAACTTATAATAATTGTGGGAAAGATGGATTCAAAGCCGACGAGAAATAGGCGCAAACTAGAGATGGCGATAAAAGAGGTCTAAGAAAGACCTTCCTTAACTTAAGGTATCAGGTAAAAGACTTGGTAGGTGTTTATATCAAAAAGCGAATCAAGGGAACTTATAATAATTGTGGGAAAGATGGATTCAAAGCCGACGAGAAATAGGCGCAAACTAGAGATGGCGATAAAAGAGGTCTAAGAAAGACCTTCCTTAACTTAAGGTCTCAGGTAAAAGACTTGGTAGGTGTTTATATCAAAAAGCAAATCAAGGGAACTTATAATAATTGTGGGAAAGATGGATTCAAAGCCGACGAGAAATAGGCGCAAACTAGAGATGGCGATAAAAGAGGTCTAAGAAAGACCTTCCTTAACTTAAGGTATCAGGTAAAAGACTTGGTAGGTGTTTATATCAAAAAGCAAATCAAGGGAACTTATAATAATTGTGGGAAAGATGGATTCAAAGCCGACGAGAAATAGGCGCAAACTAGAGATGGCGATAAAAGAGGTCTAAGAAAGACCTTCCTTAACTTAAGGTATCAGGTAAAAGACTTGGTAGGTGTTTATATCAAAAAGCGAATCAAGGGAACTTATAATAATTGTGGGAAAGATGGATTCAAAGCCGACGTTGAAATAGGAGCAAACTAGAGATGGCGATAAAAGAGGTCTAAGAAAGACCTTCCTTAACTTAAGGTCTCAGGTAAAAGACTTGGTAGGTGTTTATATCAAAAAGCAAATCAAGGGAACGTATAATAATTGTGGGAAAGATGGATTCAAAGCCGACGAGAAATAGGCGCAAACTAGAGATGGCGATAAAAGAGGTCTAAGAAAGACCTTCCTTAACTTAAGGTATCAGGTAAAAGACTTGGTAGGTGTTTATATCAAAAAGCGAATCAAGGGAACTTATAATAATTGTGGGAAAGATGGATTCAAAGCCGACGAGAGATAGGCGCAAACTGGAGATGGCGATAAAAGAGGTCTAAGAAAGACCTTCCTTAACTTAAGGTCTCAGGTAAAAGACTTGGTAGGTGTTTATATCAAAAAGCAAATCAAGGGAACTTATAATAATTGTGGGAAAGATGGATTCAAAGCCGACGAGAAATAGGCGCAAACTAGAGATGGCGATAAAAGAGGTCTAAGAAAGACCTTCCTTAACTTAAGGTCTCAGGTAAAAGACTTGGTAGGTGTTTATATCAAAAAGCAAATCAAGGGAACTTATAATAATTGTGGGAAAGATGGATTCAAAGCCGACGAGAAATAGGCGCAAACTAGAGATGGCGATAAAAGAGGTCTAAGAAAGACCTTCCTTAACTTAAGGTCTCAGGTAAAAGACTTGGTAGGTGTTTATATCAAAAAGCAAATCAAGGGAACTTATAATAATTGTGGGAAAGATGGATTCAAAGCCGACGAGAAATAGGCGCAAACTAGAGATGGCGATAAAAGAGGTCTAAGAAAGACCTTCCTTAACTTAAGGTATCAGGTAAAAGACTTGGTAGGTGTTTATATCAAAAAGCAAATCAAGGGAACTTATAATAATTGTGGGAAAGATGGATTCAAAGCCGACGAGAAATAGGCGCAAACTAGAGATGGCGATAAAAGAGGTCTAAGAAAGACCTTCCTTAACTTAAGGTATCAGGTAAAAGACTTGGTAGGTGTTTATATCAAAAAGCGAATCAAGGGAACTTATAATAATTGTGGGAAAGATGGATTCAAAGCCGACGTTGAAATAGGAGCAAACTAGAGATGGCGATAAAAGAGGTCTAAGAAAGACCTTCCTTAACTTAAGGTCTCAGGTAAAAGACTTGGTAGGTGTTTATATCAAAAAGCAAATCAAGGGAACGTATAATAATTGTGGGAAAGATGGATTCAAAGCCGACGAGAAATAGGCGCAAACTAGAGATGGCGATAAAAGAGGTCTAAGAAAGACCTTCCTTAACTTAAGGTATCAGGTAAAAGACTTGGTAGGTGTTTATATCAAAAAGCGAATCAAGGGAATTTATAATAATTGTGGGAAAGATGGATTCAAAGCCGACGAGAGATAGGCGCAAACTGGAGATGGCGATAAAAGAGGTCTAAGAAAGACCTTCCTTAACTTAAGGTATCAGGTAAAAGACTTGGTAGGTGTTTATATCAAAAAGCAAATCAAGGGAACTTATAATAATTGTGGGAAAGATGGATTCAAAGCCGACGAGAAATAGGCGCAAACTAGAGATGGCGATAAAAGAGGTCTAAGAAAGACCTTCCTTAACTTAAGGTCTCAGGTAAAAGACTTGGTAGGTGTTTATATCAAAAAGCAAATCAAGGGAACTTATAATAATTGTGGGAAAGATGGATTCAAAGCCGACGAGAAATAGGCGCAAACTAGAGATGGCGATAAAAGAGGTCTAAGAAAGACCTTCCTTAACTTAAGGTCTCAGGTAAAAGACTTGGTAGGTGTTTATATCAAAAAGCGAATCAAGGGGACTTATAATAATTGTGGGAAAGATGGATTCAAAGCCGACGAGAAATAGGCGCAAACTAGAGATGGCGATAAAAGTGGTCTAAGAAAGACCTTCCTTAACTTAAGGTCTCAGGTAAAAGACTTGGTAGGTGTTTATATCAAAAAGCAAATCAAGGGAACTTATAATAATTGTGGGAAAGATGGATTCAAAGCCGACGAGAAATAGGCGCAAACTAGAGATGGCGATAAAAGAGGTCTAAGAAAGACCTTCCTTAACTTAAGGTCTCAGGTAAAAGACTTGGTAGGTGTTTATATCAAAAAGCAAATCAAGGGAACTTATAATAATTGTGGGAAAGATGGATTCAAAGCCGACGAGAAATAGGCGCAAACTAGAGATGGCGATAAAAGAGGTCTAAGAAAGACCTTCCTTAACTTAAGGTCTCAGGTAAAAGACTTGGTAGGTGTTTATATCAAAAAGCAAATCAAGGGAACTTATAATAATTGTGGGAAAGATGGATTCAAAGCCGACGAGAAATAGGCGCAAACTAGAGATGGCGATAAAAGAGGTCTAAGAAAGACCTTCCTTAACTTAAGGTATCAGGTAAAAGACTTGGTAGGTGTTTATATCAAAAAGCGAATCAAGGGAACTTATAATAATTGTGGGAAAGATGGATTCAAAGCCGACGTTGAAATAGGAGCAAACTAGAGATGGCGATAAAAGAGGTCTAAGAAAGACCTTCCTTAACTTAAGGTCTCAGGTAAAAGACTTGGTAGGTGTTTATATCAAAAAGCAAATCAAGGGAACGTATAATAATTGTGGGAAAGATGGATTCAAAGCCGACGAGAAATAGGCGCAAACTAGAGATGGCGATAAAAGAGGTCTAAGAAAGACCTTCCTTAACTTAAGGTATCAGGTAAAAGACTTGGTAGGTGTTTATATCAAAAAGCGAATCAAGGGAACTTATAATAATTGTGGGAAAGATGGATTCAAAGCCGACGAGAGATAGGCGCAAACTGGAGATGGCGATAAAAGAGGTCTAAGAAAGACCTTCCTTAACTTAAGGTCTCAGGTAAAAGACTTGGTAGGTGTTTATATCAAAAAGCAAATCAAGGGAACTTATAATAATTGTGGGAAAGATGGATTCAAAGCCGACGAGAAATAGGCGCAAACTAGAGATGGCGATAAAAGAGGTCTAAGAAAGACCTTCCTTAACTTAAGGTCTCAGGTAAAAGACTTGGTAGGTGTTTATATCAAAAAGCAAATCAAGGGAACTTATAATAATTGTGGGAAAGATGGATTCAAAGCCGACGAGAAATAGGCGCAAACTAGAGATGGCGATAAAAGAGGTCTAAGAAAGACCTTCCTTAACTTAAGGTCTCAGGTAAAAGACTTGGTAGGTGTTTATATCAAAAAGCAAATCAAGGGAACTTATAATAATTGTGGGAAAGATGGATTCAAAGCCGACGAGAAATAGGCGCAAACTAGAGATGGCGATAAAAGAGGTCTAAGAAAGACCTTCCTTAACTTAAGGTATCAGGTAAAAGACTTGGTAGGTGTTTATATCAAAAAGCAAATCAAGGGAACTTATAATAATTGTGGGAAAGATGGATTCAAAGCCGACGAGAAATAGGCGCAAACTAGAGATGGCGATAAAAGAGGTCTAAGAAAGACCTTCCTTAACTTAAGGTATCAGGTAAAAGACTTGGTAGGTGTTTATATCAAAAAGCGAATCAAGGGAACTTATAATAATTGTGGGAAAGATGGATTCAAAGCCGACGTTGAAATAGGAGCAAACTAGAGATGGCGATAAAAGAGGTCTAAGAAAGACCTTCCTTAACTTAAGGTCTCAGGTAAAAGACTTGGTAGGTGTTTATATCAAAAAGCAAATCAAGGGAACGTATAATAATTGTGGGAAAGATGGATTCAAAGCCGACGAGAAATAGGCGCAAACTAGAGATGGCGATAAAAGAGGTCTAAGAAAGACCTTCCTTAACTTAAGGTATCAGGTAAAAGACTTGGTAGGTGTTTATATCAAAAAGCGAATCAAGGGAATTTATAATAATTGTGGGAAAGATGGATTCAAAGCCGACGAGAGATAGGCGCAAACTGGAGATGGCGATAAAAGAGGTCTAAGAAAGACCTTCCTTAACTTAAGGTATCAGGTAAAAGACTTGGTAGGTGTTTATATCAAAAAGCAAATCAAGGGAACTTATAATAATTGTGGGAAAGATGGATTCAAAGCCGACGAGAAATAGGCGCAAACTAGAGATGGCGATAAAAGAGGTCTAAGAAAGACCTTCCTTAACTTAAGGTCTCAGGTAAAAGACTTGGTAGGTGTTTATATCAAAAAGCAAATCAAGGGAACTTATAATAATTGTGGGAAAGATGGATTCAAAGCCGACGAGAAATAGGCGCAAACTAGAGATGGCGATAAAAGAGGTCTAAGAAAGACCTTCCTTAACTTAAGGTCTCAGGTAAAAGACTTGGTAGGTGTTTATATCAAAAAGCGAATCAAGGGGACTTATAATAATTGTGGGAAAGATGGATTCAAAGCCGACGAGAAATAGGCGCAAACTAGAGATGGCGATAAAAGTGGTCTAAGAAAGACCTTCCTTAACTTAAGGTCTCAGGTAAAAGACTTGGTAGGTGTTTATATCAAAAAGCAAATCAAGGGAACTTATAATAATTGTGGGAAAGATGGATTCAAAGCCGACGAGAAATAGGCGCAAACTAGAGATGGCGATAAAAGAGGTCTAAGAAAGACCTTCCTTAACTTAAGGTCTCAGGTAAAAGACTTGGTAGGTGTTTATATCAAAAAGCAAATCAAGGGAACTTATAATAATTGTGGGAAAGATGGATTCAAAGCCGACGAGAAATAGGCGCAAACTAGAGATGGCGATAAAAGAGGTCTAAGAAAGACCTTCCTTAACTTAAGGTCTCAGGTAAAAGACTTGGTAGGTGTTTATATCAAAAAGCAAATCAAGGGAACTTATAATAATTGTGGGAAAGATGGATTCAAAGCCGACGAGAAATAGGCGCAAACTAGAGATGGCGATAAAAGAGGTCTAAGAAAGACCTTCCTTAACTTAAGGTATCAGGTAAAAGACTTGGTAGGTGTTTATATCAAAAAGCGAATCAAGGGAACTTATAATAATTGTGGGAAAGATGGATTCAAAGCCGACGAGAAATAGGCGCAAACTAGAGATGGCGATAAAAGAGGTCTAAGAAAGACCTTCCTTAACTTAAGGTATCAGGTAAAAGACTTGGTAGGTGTTTATATCAAAAAGCGAATCAAGGGAACTGGAATTAATGGTAATTCTGTGAAATATGGACTTTAAAAAATAAGCGAAAAAAGTCCACAGACTAGAGAAGGCAATCGAAAACGCCCAAGTTCTAAAAAAAGGATTCTTTTACCTTGGGTCTCAGGTAAAAGACTTGATAAATTAAAGCAGCAAGCAGCAAGGCTGGAAAACTGAAAATAATAATAATAATAATAATAATAATAATAATAATTTACCCAAAGTTGAAAGCGGCTGTGCTTCTTTCATTCTTTCTTCGCTTTTAATTCTTTACTGAATAGTTTACCGAAACTATAGATAAACAAATAAAAGAAATCGAGCAACTATCAACTTATTGCCTCGTGTCATTATATGTATAATTACGAGTATGTATGTATATATATATATATGTATTTATATATGTATGCACTTGTTTGTGTATATATATATGAGGAGAGAGAGCACATATATGCATGCACACACGTATATACACACATATATACGCATAAACACACACACACATATTTCAGTCTTGCAAGTGTAAGCTTAGGAAGTACTCAGTGCATGCGCATGCGTCAACAGAGAAGCGAGCGACGCGTCTCTCAGATTGCACCAATCAGAAATAAGCAGGGATCAAGCGGGTGTTGTGTTGCACAGTTCGTCCTCTCCCCTTTCTGCCAATTCCCGACACCCCGCCGACACCTCCGCTTCGTCAGCTCCATTCCGCCACTTCTCGTTGCCACTGGCTGAAATTGGACCCGGACTCATGCCTTGGGGCAGTAATGCTTTCGTATGCTTTCTTGATCACCTAAAACCACGAATTAAAGAAAAAAAAAAATCCCCTCTTTCATTTCGTAAAACATTTGAATCATAATTGTGCGTTGAATTCGTTTTGGAAAAATAGAGAAAGAAAGAAAGAAAAGAAGGAAGAAAGAAACAAAGAAAAAAGAAAGAAAGAAAGAAAGAAAGAAAAAGGAGTGAGTGAGTGGTTGGGTGTGCTTTTGAGTGAGTGAGTGATTAAAGACGAAAGGAGAGAAA
The DNA here is from genome assembly GCA_964036315.1 of Acanthosepion esculentum. Taxonomy (NCBI): domain Eukaryota; kingdom Metazoa; phylum Mollusca; class Cephalopoda; order Sepiida; family Sepiidae; genus Acanthosepion; species Acanthosepion esculentum. The sequence continues at coordinate 47,199,541 of OZ038481.1, read as the reverse complement.
ATGAGAGTGAATATAAAATGATAAAAAAATGAAAGCAAAAAAGGATTGATAGATAGATAGATAGATAGATAGATAGATAGATAGACAGACAGACAGACAGAGAAAGAGAGAGAGAGAAGAGAAGGAGGGTGAGTGGATAAACAGAGAGTAGGTGAGCGGTAATATCGGCTGGATATGATTGAATGAAACATGAAACATTATCTTCTCTCCTTTCCACTTATTCTTTTCTGTTTATTTTTCTTTCTTTCCGTGTTCTTTTCGTTCTTTATTTCTTTTGTTGTTTCTTCATGTCTTTTTCTCTTTGTTTTTCGTTCTTTCGCTTTTCTCATGATGTATTTTTTCATTTGCCATTCGATTTCCATTTTCGAAATTCTGAAACCATGTATTTTGTTCTGATCCAGTTTATTTAGATTCTACCATATGAAATAATTTCTATTTGTCATTAAGATTTTAGATAAATTTAATTATCAACTAGCCTAATGATAATAAAAATTTAACTACATTAAAGTGAAGGAATAATAAAAACAGGATAATACACCAACCCTTCGTATATCTATGACAGTCGATCCAAAAAAACAAACAAACAAAAAAACAAAAAAAAATTGTTATCTGGGCCCAGAGCGTCATCTCTGGGTTTTGGTGATAAAGGATGAAAATTCCCTTCAGTAACCCAGAATTCCACGTTACTGAAGGGAATATTCATCCTCTACTCTCTTTTTTTTCCATCTTGGATATAACAGGTGAGTGGCAGCTTTGCAAAATGGCATCTGATATGAAAGTGTCGACAAAGCGGAAGTGTGTCAGTGAATTCCTGCCTGCGGGAAAATTGCAACCATTGACATTCATAGAAGTTTACAGAACGTTTATAGTGACCAACCAGTGGATGTGAGCCCAGTTTGGCGATGGGCAATGTTTTATAGCAATGACAACAGCGATGTATGTGGCAAATCACGTTTACGAGCGCTGGATTCAGGTTCTTGATCACTGGTTAAAATTCACAGCCAATGATCGCGACTATGCGTGAAAACATTTTTTTTTATATCTAAAAGCCTTCTCTATCCATCAGTGGCACTGTGTTCCATGCATTTGATATAATTTCCTAAAAAATAAATGGTAAACGGCAAAAATGAAAGGAATTAGACAAAATCATTTGTGTAATCTATGGATTAAATAGCAGGATAGACTATGGGAAGAAAAACCATGAATACGAAACTCTGGAGAAGGCAATGGGGAATCACTTTACTGTCTATCCTTAAAATTCATAGAAATTCACAGATAATCAAGAAAAGGAAGTCGTGGATCACCTACATCCTGAAGGTCTCTGTCTATATTTCTGAGATGAGGTATTACGTACACTATTTACATTATTCGGACTATTGTCCTCATCTTTGTCGCCATATTTATTACAACGTTTCGACCGTTGTACGCTCTGGCCTTCTTCAGATGGTTGGAATGTCGAACTGAGCCCTTTATTTCGCTCACTGGGGTAGACTGTTCTAGTTCCACGTGCTATGTTTAATGGATGTCATTTATCGGTTATCTCTTGTTAATTCCCCTCTCCAAGTTCTCCACTGCCTTAAGCGGGTATTGAACTCACACTCTTTGGGTCCTGTCACTGGATCTAACTAACGCCTTTATTCACTGTGTCATGTGTCCCATGGAGAACTTGGAGAGGTGAATTAACAGGAGATAACTGACAACTGACATCCATTAAACATGGCATGTGGAACTAGAACAGTCTACTCCAGATAGCGAAATAATGGGTTCAGTTCGACATTCCAACCACCTGAAGAAGGCTGGAGCGTAAAACGGCCGAAACGTTGTAATAAATATGGCGACAAAGATTAGGACAATCCTGAAGGTCATATTAATGGAAAGAGAAAGTCAGTGAAATAAATCAAAGAGTTTTCGCCACCCATATGACACAAAATTTTAGAAAATTTAATTAGAAAAGAGTACTGAACTGTTATGTAATATTAATCCTCCTATATGGCAGTAAATGCTGAACAATACCCTCAGAGATGAAGAAGAGACTTGAAGCAACAGAAATGTGGTTCTACAGAAGGATGCTGAGAATACTATGAAGCGAATATGAGAGCAACGACGAAGTTTTAGAGAAAATGAAAACAAAAAGGACACTTATAATTGACATCAGAAAGAGGCAGTTGAAATTTCTAAAGCACATAATCAGGGAAAACGGCTTTGGAAAATAGTTCACGAAAAAGACAAATGGAAGGCAAGAGGGATAAAGGAAAGCAGCCCATGAACTATCTAACGAGGATGGCAGAACAGAAAAAAGAAAATCTACTATGTGCTAATTGGGGAATTGTGGAGAGCCATGATCGCTAACGTTCTGAAGGGACACAGCTTCTAAAAGACGAATTAAAAATATATATTTTTCGAAATATCATTATTATCAATGATTAAAAATTACGTCTAGTATTTCTCTATATTTTTCTCCTTTGAAACATATGTGTTAAATTATTTTTTATCTTGGTGAAGGTTTTACTGATTACCTGCGGTTGGTGATCTGATGAGGCGAGGCGCTCATCGTTAGCTATTCCGCGGATGGTAAGGTCATATATATATATATATATATATATACATATATATATATATATATATATATATATATATATATATATATATATATATATATATATATATATATATATATTTATATACAAATATATATACATATATATAGATGTATTTTTGTGTGGGTATATATATATATATACACACACACACACACATATATATATATGTGTGTGTGTGTATATATATATATATATATATATATATATATATATACAAAAATACATCTATATATGTGTATATATATTTGTATATAAATATATATATATATATATATATATATATATATATATATATATCTTCTTTCTTTATTAACTCTTACCAATTCCAATTACGTCAGGTTCGTTAAGTGTAAATAGCTTTGGGGAAATATATGAATCTAAATTTTCTCCTCCCAGCTATGGGGTAAATAGTAAGACTTGTATAAAAAAATCATTGTTATGTTCCAAAAACTCTTACAATCCAATAGTATGTTTCGGCTTTAAATACCCTCAAAACTAACAATCAATCAATTTTTCTTTCTTTCTTTCTTTCTTTCTTTCTTTCTTTCTTTCTTATGCTATCGTTTTCCCCCTAAAACCAGACATCGTCTCTTTTTTATCTTTTTCTCCAGATTTTTCTGGACAATTTAAAACGGAATGTTCTATGATTTATCTGTACTTACGCCAGGGCGTAGCGCACACGCTGGCTTACTTACTAATTAACGGAACAACAACAACAAAAGCAGCAGCAGCAGCAGCAATAATAATAATAATAATAATAATAATAATAATAATAATAATGATAATAATAATGCACTTGACTTGATACAAATAAATAATTCTGCAATAATAAAAATATTTCAAACAGGAAAATTTTTAAAAAATGACTAAAAAAAAATAGGAACAAACAAAAACAAATAATATAAAAAAAAACAATGAATAACTGATCGAAAATGAATTTAGCAAAAACATTTTAAGGACATCCAAAAAAAAAAGAAAAAGAAAAAAAGAAAGAAAGAATCCATGTAGAAGTCAACAATCAGTAATAATAAAAATCTAAACAGTAGGATGGAACGCAGAAAAACTGAAGAAAAAGAATATTAGAATAATAACAAGAAAAAAAAAACACGAATAGAATTAGCAAGTAACGATTAAAAATCGACAAATGAAAATATCGAAGCTGATATTAGAAGAGTTAAACAAATAAACAAACACCGTGACAAGCAATTAAAACAACTGCATCGTCTCATTTTTCATTCTCTCTTTTTTTTGTCTTCTAAAAGAAAAATAACAACTATGCCAGCCCTAATCATCTTTAATTTGATGCCTTCTTCTAAACACTGTTTTACGCCGAGTAGCAGGCAATTTATTTAACGGCAAATTGCGATATTTTCTTTTCTCTCTCTTTCTACTTTAATTTAAAAAAAAAAATGCCGACATTGACTGGAAAATAAGTAGATTAGAGCATTTGATTCCTTCAATCCGCTTCTCATTCTGTAACTTAACATTACAAGTTGTTAATCTTCATAAAAACACATTTCTCTTAAGTTTCCGGTTTTCGTTTCGCATAGGTTACTTTGACCTGTTGTTAAGACGTCTGCCTCAGAGCAATGGTTGGCGTTCCAGTTACACAAGTTTTGAGCTTAATAGGTCTACCGTTTGAAACCTCGCTACAAACAAGGAAAAGTATACAGAACTGTTACGCGATATCTATCCTCCTTTATGACAGTGGGTGCTGGACAATCTCCTCAAAGATGAAGAAGAGACTTAACAGAAATCTGGTTCGACAGAATGATGCTCTGAAGACAATAGACTGAACATGTGAACAACGACGAATGTTTTAGAGAAAATGGGAACAAAAAGGAAACTCATACTTAACACCAGGAAGAGACTGTTGAAATTTCTAGGGCACATAATAAGGAAGTGGGGTTTGAGAAATCTGATACTCACAGGACAGATTGAAGGCAAGAGACGGACAGGGGAAAACAATAGTAAATGTTTAGCGGAACAGGGTTTAGGAGGAATAACAGAAAGAAAATTTGTTTAGTGCTGTAAAGGAGAGGAAGTTCTGGAGAGCCATGATCGCTCACGTCCTGAAGGTAAACAGCACATAACGAAGAAGAACTGACTAGATGTAACCGTAAGTTCTATGCTAACAGTTTCTTTTCTCGAACTTCTCGCTTGTGGAACTCTCTTCCCATTCCATGCTTTCCAGTTAACTTTGATCATCAAAAATTGAAATGCAATGTCAATCGTTATCTCCTGATTACTCTTCTATTGTTCTCGCTTCTTAGCAATGTTTCTGTTTTCTAATTCCTTCTTACCCACTAACCTCTTGTGTCTTAGTGGCTTTGCTGCCTTTGTTGGGGTAAATCCGTTTCCTTTAGATGTGTATACTTAAAACAGTGAAAAGAGTGTAGTATTAAGAGAAATAGTAACCATAATTGTATATTTTCATATCTATTAAATTATTTAAAAATGTTTGGATGAATGTTAAAAGATGGCCCACTTAATTATATTATTTACATTCGGACGATTGTCTCCACCTTTCGGCCTTCTTCAGTTATTTGTCAATCCGGGTAAACTTTAGTTAATTTCAAACTGAACCCTTCATTTAAACTACAAGGTTAGATTGTTCATGTTCCGTTCTCAGTGTCTATGGATATCTCATCTAGTTCTTATTTTAGTTGCTGTTATATCGTGGATTATACGATATAAACAATAAAGTTGTGGAAAGATTACAATAACACAAGAAATCGGGTAACAAATAACAATGGTTTATTGTACGTAAAGTACAAATGAGCAAGAGTTCGTAATACTAAGGAAAACAGGAGATAAGACACGGAGGTTCGTAAGGGTCGCCTTCGCTCTCTCTGTTTGTCTCACTTTACCTCTTCTTCAGTAGCTCGTCAGTCTTTTATAGACTGACCAATCCATGTCGGGGTGTGTCAGGTTGTTCCACTATAACACCTTCCTCTGAGCTAAATTCTTCCCTAGAATTTTGCTTTCAATATTTTTTCTCTTTGGATTTGGACATAGTCCTCTTCCTTTTTCTATCACTTGTTCTCCTCCCATTCCGAGTTGGTGTATTTTTTGATTTTTGAGAATCAGTGATTTTTGTAGCTCTCTAACGGTGTTAACAAGTACTTCCGCTATTTCTTTTTCCTCTTTTAGTGCTGTTATAACCGTTTCTTCCAGCAATTCTCCATCTCTGTAATCTCTTTGCAGTATGGGCTGGTACGCCTTTTTTTGAACCAAAAATCGACAGTCGTGGTATATGGTCCGTTTGCAAAACGAACGATCTACCATGAATAAACCTGTGAAATTTCTCAATGGCGTAAATTATTGCCAGACCTTCTTTTTCTATCTGACTATCATTTTTTTCTGTAGGTAATAAAGTTCTCGATGCGTGTGAAATCGGTTTCGTTGATCCGTCCTCGAATTTGTGTAAAAGTACTGCACCTACACAATATTCCCTTGCATCTGATGCTACAATTAATTCCTTTTTCGGATCGTAATGTGCTAATGCTAAATCCAATGATAAGCACTTTTTTATTTTTTGAAATGCTTCTTCACATTCCTTTGTCCCGTACCATTTCTTACCTTTCCTTAATAACTCGTTTAACGGAGTTCTCAACTCGTGCATTTTAGGAATATATAAACTATAATAATTTGCTAAACCCAGGAATGATTGTAATTTTGTTACATTATCCGGTATAGGCATATTTCTAATAGCTTCTATTCTATTTGGGTTAGGCTTTCTTCCTTTATAATCAATTATCTGACCCAAATATTCAATTTTATTCATGCAGAAATCGCATTTGTCAAGGCCCACTTTAAATCCGTAATTCTGTATTCTCTTGAATACTTCTCGAACATGATTTTTGTGTTCTTCCAAATTTTGGACCTTTATCAATATGTCATCTAAGTATGCCATTGCGAATTCAAGACCAGCCAGCATCGTATCCATAAATTGTTGAAACACACTTGGGGCTACCTTCAACCCGAACGGCAAACGTTTTAAGTTGTATAGCCCTCTATGTGTATTGATAGTTAGATACTTTGTACATTCTTCCTCGAATTTGACTTGTAAATAAGCTTCGGACAGATCAATTTTCGAGAAAATGTTTCCTCCATTCAATCTCGAGAAAATTTCTTCAGGCGTAGGAAGAGGATAGTTGTGGTCCTTTAGACATTCATTCAACCCCGTTGAAAAATCAGCGCATACACTTATTTTCTTATTTTTCTTTTTTTTACGTACACCGTGGGTGACGCCCACTCAGAGTAATCTATTTTTTAATTACTCCAATCTCTTCTAGTCATTGTAATTCTTTGTCTATCATTTCCAATGACGAAAATGGTACCTTTCTTTTCTGCTTAAACTTTACTTCAGTCTTAGTACAGCAACCTAGTCCGTCAGTAAATACTTCCTTAAATTCATCTTTTAAGTCTTCAACGAATTTTTCTGTCTGTTTGCTATTTTCTATATTCGACACATTTAAGTTTCTATAAAACGTGTTAATTGTTTTTTTCCATAAATTGAATAACACAATCCGGTCAATACCAAATAAATTTGAATTTCTTCCAGATATGACGTAGATTTTTGCCTTGTACGTTTTATCGTCAAATGACACTTTCGCGTAAAATTCTCCTTTGAATTTTAGCTTTCTTCCAGAAACACCTCTGGCCCTTTTCTGAGTGTTTGTTGTTTTTGTTGTCCAATTTTCTTCCATGTAACTTCGTCGATTATAGATATGTCACTTGCGGTATCAAGCAGACAGCTTATAGTTCGACCATTTATTTTAACGTCTACATACTGTCTGCCTTCATTATTTGTATCTCTATTAGATACAACTCTATTTATCCTTTTGGACTTCTGATGTTTTTTCTTTTTGCAAACAGTAGCTTTATGACCTTTTCGGCCGCATTCATAACATATTTTATTTCTAAAATAACACTTACTTGTAGCATGGTTTATTCCACCACATGCTTTGCAGTAGTATTTTACTTCCTTGTAGACTCGTTGTTTAACTCTTTTTACTTGGGCAATATTTTTCTCCTCTATACTTATATTATCCAGTTTTATATTGAGTAATTTCTGACATTCCTCCATAACTTTCTGTAACGTTACTTCTGTATCTTGTTCCATAATTGCCAGTATTCTTGAACGAAATTCTTTATCCTTTGTTGCAGTTAACACTTGAGCAAAAATTAAACACTTAAACATATCTTCTTTAATTTCTTTGATCTTGAATAATTCACACTGAGAATTCACTTTTCCTGCGTATGAAATAAAGTCGTCTTCTTCCTGTTTAACCATATTTAAACATTTATAACGTGTAAGAAATAAACTTTCACGTTCACCAAATATTTTAGACAATATTTCAATCGTTTCTTTGAACGATATGTCCTCCGGCTTCTTTGGTAGAATGAAATTAGTGTACTTGGTGTTTTCCTGAGCACCTAATCTTTGTAATAGTAATATAATTATTTCTTCGTCAGACCATAACTGACATCTTTTTGAAAAAATTGTTTCGTACCGTCTGAAGTACGCTGGAAAAGTTACACCTTCCATAGGTTTGTAATGGAATTCTGAAAGTGAATTAGTAATCCTTTCAGCAGAGAAAAATCTTGATCCTTTCTTTTGATCGACTTGTTTTGTTAATATCTTTTCCAAGACTTCTTGCTGCTTTAAAATTTGATTTTGTAAGTCTAACTGCTGTTCCTGCCGGTCCTGTAGTTGTATCTGTTGTTGTTGTTGATACTGGAATAACTGTACTTGCAATAATTCGATTTGTTTTTTAATCGATTTATTTTGTTCTTCCCAATGTGTCCGTTGCTGTTGCATAGCAAAACACATGGTTTTCGAAAATTCCAAGAACTCTTCCATATTACTTTAAGGCAGAACAAAAATAAGCGACCGGTAAAAAACGTATTATTCGTCGTTTGACTTGGTCGTCGCTGTTATCTTTGGATGGGTGTCTTTTTTCACTCCTCGTTCGATACTGTTAAATTACCTTGTGAGTTTATTTTGAATTTACGTTCGCCGCTGTTATATCGTCTTGTGAGTTGTTTTCGAATCCTCGTAGTCACTGTTATGTTGTGTCGTGAGTTCTTTTCGAATCCTCGTCGTCACTGTTATGTCGTGAGTTCTTTTCGAATTTTGTCGCCACTGTTATATCGTGGATTATACGATATAAACAACAACGTAATCCCGAGTGGAAAGATTACAATAACACAAGAAATCAGGTAACAAATAACAATGGTTTATTGTACGTAAAGTACAAATGAGCAAGAGTTCGTAATACTAAGGAAAACAGGAGATAAGTCACGGAGGTTCGTAAGGGTCGCCTTCGCTCTCTCTTGTAAAACATGTTTAATGTAGTTTGAATGTAGAAATCCGACGTAGTAATTAATTTGTTCAATGAAACAGCACCAATGTCTAGTAGCAGCTATTCAGGAATTCTTAAGGTCTTTCATATCAGAAGTTGGGAGTGGATATTCGGAGAGAGTAGGAAAACGTAGTTCTGAAGGTCTTTCATATCAGACGTTGGCAGTGGATATTCCGTCAAGAAATAAACAAAATGGCCGCCTTTATAGACATCGGATCGAATATTTCACGTCTCCTGATTGGTTAACCTTCTCTTGATAAACTATAAAATGAGTCAGCTCATTTTGGTTGTCTCACTAGTTACATACGTATCCTAAGCAGCAGCGGCAACTCGCAAAGGAGCAGCAACAACGACCAACGGAGCAGCAGCCGACAAAGGAGCAGCTGCCACCAAAACAGCAACGGCCGCCAAAGGAGCAGCATCCAGCCAAGGAACTGCAGCTGCCAAAAGAACAACCCAAAAAGCAAAAGAAACAGCAGCAACAACAATTAGCAGACAACGAGATGGAGGTGGACGAAGTATCTCCAACACGGTCCTCTTCATTGAAAAGGAACCGGGAAGAAGAAGAAGAGGAAGAGGAGGAGATACAAAGCAAAAAGCATTCAGGACAAAGTAGGGAAGGGAGAAGCAGAGAAATAACCAGGCGAAGGTCCTTCCCTAATTCGCCAGTAAGAGAGAAAGAAGATGATACGGAATTCAGCAGCCTCCCCGCGTCCCTTTCTCCCTTGCCACTCCCTCCCACAACTCCCACAACTCCACTCATACCAACCCCCACAGCTTCAGAATTATCTACCCCCGAAACCATCCATCTCTTCCCCTTCCCCTTCGTCGACATCCACCCCGCCACACCCAGCCAGGGAGAAAAAGAAAAAGCAAAGACTTTTTCGTAATAAAGACGAAATATGTAGGGCGAATGGAGGAGAAATTGAAAAGAGCCTCTCCACCCGCAAGAGAGTCCTACTAGGACCCTTAATCAAGATGTCCACTGTGGACAACAAATCGGTGGAGGACCCACAGAATTTACCCGGAGCTCCAGGAGTTATTGCCCTCATTAGGGACACGGGGAAATACCTGAAGGTTTGGACCCACATGTTTGAGGTGAGGGAGGCCTTTACTGGAATTAGGATGGTCGAGTTGGGGTCATTCGACCTGATTAAAATGCACGCGTTCTGTGCAGGGAGGGTCCCGGTACGTCTCCACCCTCGTTGTATAGGGTATTAAAATTAACATACCCAATGGATGTCGGCGGGATTGTCCGGAGTAATCGCATGTCGACAGAATTAGGAACAGGGAGCCTCGGACAAACCGTCGGGGTCCTGTCACCCGCAGATTTCCGCCCTGTATGTGAGTAGGTTTTTGCCATAACTCTGTTTTTTTTTCGTTGCAGGCTTAGAAATGGAAATTAAGATAGCCAATCTGAATGCGAGGGGCTTGAGAGATCGGAGTAAGGCTGCCCGCCTGCTTCGGGATCTCTTGTCCTTCGGCGTGAATGTTGCCGCGATCGAAGAGACCCACTTTGTTTGCACTTCCGATGCGTGTTTGCTGGAGGATGACTTTGTCGTTTATTCAGCATATGGGGACCGATTTGCCAGAGGAGTTTCTTTGTTGGTCAGACGTACTCTTGATACGAACGTGGACCTTGTGCATACCGATGCAGAGGGCCGGTTAATCGTGGCCGATATTGCCGTGAAAAGTGGTTCGTTTCGGGTCGTTGCAGTTTATGCGCCCAACGACCAGGAGGAGCGGGTTTCCTTTTTTCGGCGGTTGGGGCCGTTCCTAGTCGATTCAACGCGCCTAGTTTTAATGGGAGACTGGAATGCCATCCTGGACCCCAAGTTAGAGAGGGGTCGGGGCGCTAGCGGGAGTAGGGGCGATCGTAGCCTGGTTGATCAGATCGACGATTATGGTCTCGTCGATAGATACCGGGTCGATCATCCCGGGAGGAAAATGTGGACGTGGGCTCTTAGCTGGCCGTCTGACAAGGTAGTTAGCTACCTTGACAGAATGTTAGTTCGTAGAGCCGACATGTCCCACGTTCCACTGGGTAGGCTACACGGATCACAAACTCGTTTGTGCCCGGGTGGCGTTAGAACATAGACCTAGAATGGCTGGTTACTGGAAGTTCAATCTGTCTTTACTGGACAGGCGGGATTTCCAGGAGCAGCTAACTATGGCCGTTTGACCCCCCTCGCCCTCCCCCAGCACTGCGTTCATTATAACTTGTTGCTTGGCATGGAATAGGTAAGCCGTAAATTTTCGCTAGTGTCTTGTGAAACGTGTAGTCGTCAAGCGAACATTTTTCTGTCCGTCTAAGTATGAACCCACTCTACCCTAGATTCTGTCTTTCTTGTGTATGTATATGTCATTTTTATTTTTAATTTTTTTTTAAAATTTTTTATTTATTTATTTTTTTTTGTTGCTTTTTCTTAACCCTCGTTCTTGGACCCCGTAATATATCTTATTTTAGCACTAACTATTCTAACCTAACTCGTAATATTACATTTTTTCTAAATATAGGTCAATGGGACTTATACTAAGTTAAATCTTACTATTGTGAATGTGTACAATACAATGTCATTCCTATCCCCCAGTACTCTCAACTAGTGTCAGCACTGCGACTATCCCAACTACATCCCCCTCTATTGTCTTGTTGACGTGGTTGTATATGTTATATGTAATAGGAGTAGGTAGGCTTTCCTACCGCCCAGTCTACACTCCTCCCCCCTCTATTGGACACGATTAGAGGCTCAAACCTTGTTTCGTGTTTAGGAAGGGGTTCCCGGATCTCTCTCTCTCTGGCCTCTGTACTGGTGCCGCTGTGTTTCTCCAGTCATGCGTGCAGTCTGTGGCATTGCCTGTTCGTTCTGAGGTTACACGGTTGACACTTCCCTGGTTGCTGTTTCCGACTGGTAGTTAGGAGCCCTAACTCTTGCGTAGCGTCTTGAGCGGCCACTCTGATCAACAGTTGCATAATATCGGGGTGTCTGTAGTGCCATGTCGCGCATGGATAGGTGTCCCTGCAGTCATCTCCGGTGGGCAACCCTGAGGCCACATTATGATTCAGGCTGTGCCAAACCCCCTCTCTGCTCGCGTCATGGGTGATAACCGTCGGCTTCCTTTAACTCAGGCCTTCTCTTTTTCCAACACCAATTATCCACATGAATTACAAAAACCAGAAATATAAACCTAAACCAGCCTTCCAAAAATCACCCAAACCTTTAAATATCTCCTCCAACATCCGTGGCATTAGAACCAACTTCTGCAGCGTTGAATCTTTCTTCATTGCTAAGTGCCCGGATATACTGGCCCTGTGTGTGACCAATCTTGACTCCTCTATCCCTTCCTCTGATCTCTCGATCCCTGGATACCTTCCTCTCCTCAGAAAAGACTCTCTAACCCACATGCATGGCCTGGGTGTCTACGTCAAGGACCATCTCCCTATGGCTAGAGAGTGCTCTCTCGAATCGCCGGATCATTCGTACTTGTGTCTCCGGCTATCTCTTCTCAATGCTGAAAGCTATCTTTTCTTCCTCTACCGCTCTCCATCCTCTCAGGACTGTGGAATACTCGATGTAAATTTCTGACAGCATCCGTTCGCTCACATATTTGTGTTTGGCGATTTTAACGCCCATCACAACCAGTGGCTTAAGAATGCTACTACCGACCTCGCAGGCATTCATACTCTCAACTTTTCAGTCTCTCAACCCCTCACACAGATAATCGATTTCCCCACGCGTTTTGCTTACAACAGTGACTGTAAGGCCTCACTCCTCGACCTGTGTTTTACTTCCATCCCTGAGTCTTGTAGTGCCACGCAGCTCTGTCCTATCGGTAACTCCGATCATGCTGTAGTGTCTGTTAGCATCTCCTTCAGCCCCACCCCCTGCAAAGAGCCTCCTACCACCAGAACCACATTCTGCTACCAACGGGCTGACTGGGACTTGTTTCGTGACTTCCTCCGCGATGTCCCCTGGGATGCTGTATTTAAGCTCCCATTCAAGATTGTGCTTCAGAGGTCTCTTCCTGGGTTAAAGCTGGAATCGACGCTTTCATCCCTTCCAGGAAATTCAAGGTCAAACCGCGCTCCTCCCCTTGGTTCACAGCTGCTTGCTCAGCCGCCATTGCCCATAGGAACCACTTCCTCCACCGTTTTCGTAGTGATATGTCTGACTTCAATAGACGTCTATTCACCTCTGCCCGTAACGAGTGTAAGCGTATCCTCAACGAAGCTAAGTCATTATTTGCTGTTCGGATGAAGGAACGTATTGCATCTCGCAAATTCGGCTCCAAAGATTATTGGCGCCTCTGCAAGAGCGTTCTGAACAATAGTAAACCCTCCATTCCTCCCCTGTTCAATCAGTTTGAGGTCCTAACCACCTCTGCCGACAAGGCTGAATGATTTGCTCGGAAGTTTTCTTCCAATTCAACGTTAGACTCTTCCGGGTACCCATTCCCGATTTCCCTCCCAGAACCGACGCCCTTCTGAGCGGATTGCACATATCTCCGTCGTTGGGATTGGGCATTATTTCTAACTTAGATCACCACAAGGCTACTGGTGGTGACGGGATACCAGCCACTGTCTTGAAGAACTGGCGCCTGCCCTCTCTAAATTATACAACCGCTGCCTCAAGGAGTTTTGCTTTCCTGACGGCTGGAAGTCCTCAACCATTGTTCCTGTCTTTAAGAACACTGGTGACCCCTCCGACCCTTCTAATTACCGTCCTATCAGTCTCCTACCCCTCTTCGGCAAAGTCTTCGAAGCCATTATCAATACCGATGTGATTAATCATCTGTTATCCCATGATCTGCTCTCAGACAAGCAATATGGTTTCCGCTTTGCCCGATCTACAGCTGATGTGCTTACGGCCATCACTGAATTTGTCTTCCAAGCTATTCATAATAACGGTGAAGCTCGTGCCGTGGCCCTTGACATCTTCAAAGCATTTGATAGAGTTTGGCATGCCGGCCTTCTTCGCACGCTCCAGGGTTATGGCATCACAGGTCGATTGTTTGACCTAATACAATAATTCCTGTCAAACCGTGAATTGAAGGTTGTTCTCAATGGATTCATCTCCAGCTCCTATTCAACTAATGCAGCTGTTCCTCAAGGCTCCATCCTAGGTCCTACTCTGTTTCTGATATTCATAAACGACCTTCCTGACGCCATAGATTCCCAAGTCGGCATCTATGCGGACGACACCACAATTTACTCTTGCCTCAAACACAAATCCAGTGATGCTGACAAAATTAACCTGGCATCTCGGATAGAAAAGGACCTCCAATCGGATGTGAACTGGGGCAAGAAATGGACAGTTAACTTTAACGCCTCTAAAATTAAACTGCTCTCTATTAACCACCTCAAGGATCCATCCCTGCATCCCATTAGAATGGCGGCTGCTCGGTCTCACGCTGTCCGCTGATCTGAGATGGAACAAATTCATCGAGTCAATTGCATCATCCACCACAAGGAAAGTTGGCTCCCTGTGCCGAGCCAGAAAATTTTTCTTCCCGGAATCTATCCTCCAAATCTATAAATCGACCATTCGCCCTTGCATGGAGTATTGCTCCCATATATGGTCTGGAGCCTCTGCTGTTTGCCTCAGGGTTCTTGATAAGATCCAGAGACGGATATGCAATGTAATTGGCCCCGATCTGTCATCTCGTCTGCAGTCTCTCTCTTCCCGACGCGACGTTGCCTCGCTCTGTCTTTTTTATAAATACTTTCATGGTAATTGCTCTGAGGAGCTGCTTTCGCTGGTTCCTAGGCCTCATGAATTTAAACGTCATGAATTTAAACGAGGCTAGCATCCCGTTCCCAGCCCTTCACCGTTGAAACTGTTAGATGTAGACGTCTCTTCTACTCCAATAGCTTCATGTCTCGCACATCTCGTCTGTGGAACTCCCTTCCTTATTCCTGTTTCCCTGACAAATACAATCTCCATCTATTTAAGTGTAACGTCAATCGGCATCTCCAGCTGCCTTGATCTATCCTCTTCCCTTCTCCACATCCTTTCACCTTTCATTCCCATCTGCTCTCGCTCCAAATCTTCTGTAACCCCCTAGCCTTGATCGATCCATTATCTTTCTCCATATCCTCTCCTTTACCACTCCTATCTGCTCTTCCTCCAAACCTTCTGTAATCCCCTGCGTACTAGTGGCTTCCAGCCTTGCTTGGGGTGATATGCTTAAAAAAACAAAAAAACTAGTGTAGTGCAGCGGGAGCTAGTGGGGGCTGTTATCGGGAATAAGTGGTGGGAGCGACTTAAGGATAGAATTAGGTCTTTCACCACTGATTTCAGCAAATGGCTCGCTCTAGATAGAGCTGAAAAGGTGAAGACACTTAAGGCTAATTTTTCCCGGGCGGAGGCTGGAGGATCCTCTAGAGATAGCCCTAGATAGGGAGGCCCTGCAGCGTTCGAATAGCGAGCTCTACATGGGTCAGCTAATTAGGCATAAGTTAAGTAAGATGTCTTCTGAAGCCGTGAACCTGGGCGCAGATCTGCGCCGGGAAGAAGTCCGTTGAGGTGGTGATCGTTACATTCGTCAAGTCGAAACCCCGGAGTGGCGTACTCTGCGGTCGACTGACGACATGTACGAGGCGTTTCGGCGGCATTTCGAGAGCCGCTTTACCAAGGAGCCTGGTCTCCGTGAGGAGGAGTTTCGCAGCTATTTGGCTGACTTTCCTCGGCTTGCGCCGACTGAAGCAGCTAGCTGTGAGGAAGAGATCACGGAGGGCGAAGTCTATGAGGCACTGAAGAAGGTCGGCAGAGGCAAGTCGCCCGGTCTGGATGGTTTGCCTTATGAATTGTACTTGAGGCTGTCGCACATGTTTGTTACGATTTTGACAGCAGTGTTCAACAACTGGTTTCGGTCGGGGTCCATCACCAATCGCATTTCCAGGGGTGTGATCACTCTATTGAAAAGGGGAAAGGGTGTTGTGGGGAAACTAGACGATTATAGGCCCAAAACTCTGCTAAACACAGAGTTAAAGATTATGGCCAAGATCTTGCAGGAGCGTTTGCAGTCAGTTGCCGAGTCTCTGTTGGGACCCGATCAGACTTGTTCTGTGAGGGGGACGAAAAATTCAGAGCAACCTGAATTTGATCCGCACGATCCTAGAGGGAGTAAAAGACGACGAAGGAGCCGCGCTGATCAATTTGGATCAGTCCAAGGCATTTGATAGGGTCGACCATCGCTACCTTGCTACTGTCCTTCAGGCCGCCGGATTCGCACCCGACTTCTGCCGCTGGATTAGCCTTCTGTATCGCTCTCCCGGTGCTGTGGTACAGGTGAACGGAAAGTTGTCGGGCGCTTTTGTTCTGTCGAGGTCGGTTCGTCAGGGTTGTCCGCTGTCGCCTCTCATTTATGCTTTAGCGTTGGAGCCTCTCCTTCGCCGGCTGAAGGACGAGACGTGCAGTCCGGCCCTACGCGGGATTGCCGAGCCTGGAGGGTCTCGATCCAGGGTTTCCGCGTATGCCGACGATGTATCTGCTTTCGTGTCGTCCCGCAGCGACATTGAGGCGGTACAGAAGGCGCTTGATCGGCACGAGAAGGTGACAGGGGCCAAGATAAACCGCGACAAGTCGTCCGGCTTGCGGTTAGGTGCCTGGAAGGGGCGTGATCTTCCAGGCCACTTCGGTTGGACGGACGGTCCTGTCCGCATTCTTGGAGTGTGGTTTGGACCCGACCTCCAGCTGGAGAAGAATTGGTCAGAAGTACTAGCAAAGGTCGATTCTGCCGGTAAGACTTGGAATCGACGGAGGTTGTCCGTGAAGGGCAGGGCGGAGGTGTGTGTTACATACATTTTCCCCCTGATTCTTTATCGATTGTCAGTACTTCCTCTCTGTGAGGCCCACTTGAAGGCGCTCGAGCGATCGCTATCCTCCATTTTATGGAGGGGACGCGTGAACAGGGTCAACAGACGAGTCTGCACTAAACGTCCGTGTCATGGGGGGCTGGGAATGCCACACTTGATGAGTCACAACCGTGCCTCTCGGTTGGCTTTCCTACGCCGCGCATTGACTAGAGATCCGATTCTGGAGGGGATTGTTAGGGACGCGTTCCCTGGCCTTACCATCAGTCCCCCCATTTCGAGGGTTGAGCGCCGTCGTAAACCCCGGGATCAATCGCCTTTCCTCCGCGAGTGTCGGTCAGCCTTGAATTCTATTCCGCGGTCCAGTGACCTGTCACGGCCTAAGAAGGTCTTCTATCGGGGATTAGTGGAGGGGCGCGCGAAGGATTCCCTACGTGATACGCTCTGCTTGTCGGAAGAGGAGTATCGCTCCTACTGGATTCGGCGCCAGTGGCAGATTATCTCAATAACCCTGAGTTTTCGCTTACCTGGCGATTGGCTCGGAATCGGCTGCCTCTAAACGACAAGGCTTTCATATGGGGCTTGGCGGATTTGCCAGGCTGTGAACGGTGTGTCCTTGGTTTAGAAGAAACGGCTTCGCACGCCTTCTATCATTGCCCCCGGTTCCGCCCCTTATGGGACCATGTCGGCGAGCTAACGGCTCGTCTCGCTCCCGAAGAACTCGTGTCCATTGATCGCGCAGACGCGTGTGACAATGTGTCGCCCCCGTATTCCGGGGTGAAACGAATGGTGTTTCTGACGCTGCTAGCCACGGCTCGAATGGTGATATGGACGACGCGCAAGGAGGAAGTCTTGCGAGGCAATTGTCTTTCTCATCAGGATCTAATCCGATTCTTTGAGCATCAGCTTAGGATGAAGATTAGAACTGATAGAAAACGATTGCATTCGACAGTCTTCAGCGAAAGGTGGGTAAAAGCGGCGAGCTTGGTTCGTTTGACCGGGGCTAGCCTTGATTTTCTTTTCTAGGTCAACCAAAGTTACATCGGGGTGGTTTCCTGTGGAACCCTCCCCTCGGTTAGGTTAGACAAGCTTAAGTGTACCTAGTTAATGTGAGTAAGTGTTGTTCCCGGCCTGTTTCCCGGCTATCTTTTTTGTTATGATCCAAGTCGAGATTCCCAACCTCCCCAGTTTGTTTTTGGCCCCACTTTTTTTTTATCTCGACTGGGTCAGCCTTTTATTACTCCATGTCCGTGTTATTTTATCTCTTTCCCACTCCCATAGCGAGAGTGCTTCTTGATTTTGTCCTTTGGGCAGAATACAGCGGCCTCTCTATTTTTGAGGGTTGGACGGGCCCTACTAACATAAATTATGTTTAGTTTTAAAATTTGTTGAATTTTTAGTTTGTTATTGGGTTCATCTCCCCCCTTTCATCTTTTCATTATTAGAATTTTAATGTATTTTATTATCATCAAATTTTTATGGTGTGGGGCGCGTTTTTGTAGGTTCCCCTTGTGAGGGTGCGGTATTATGGTGTACAGAGGATTGAATGGCGACGGACGAGTTCTTGTGGTGAATGTGTCAATTGTAAGGTATGAATGGGTCGCGAATCTGATTAGCTAGGTATAGGGCAGTAAGTTATGACCAGCCTCAACCCCTCCCCTTTTCCGACCTCGTGCCACAATTTTGTACAATTGTACGGAATAAATCTCCTAGTTACATACTGATTTGGACCCGAAGTAGGGACTACGGAAGGAAAACACGGAACACGGGTTAGAGGTAAGAAAGATATATTAAACAGAAAAGTTACAAAGAATAGTGTAAGCGTAAGCAGATCTTACTATCCAGCGGTGTCCGATATTGGTATCGTACGCGGCTGCGCATTACTGGTGCTACTCCCATGATACTACCATTCACATAATAATATAGTACTGGGAGAGTCCATGATGTAGGAAAGTATCGGTCTCACAACACATACGTATCCAAAAATCTGTAACATCTCTGTCTGTCTCACTTTTCCTCTTCTTCAGTAGCTCGTCAGTCTTTTATAGACTGACCAATCCATGTTGGGGTGTGCCAGGTTGTTCCACTATAACAGTTACTTTATTATTATTTATTCGGTCGAGCTAGCTTGGACATTCATGAGTCTATCACGCCAACCATCGCGTTCCTGCATCAACATCGGAGGGTCGCATTCTGTATCATAATATAGCTGGTCAATATAGGTGGTTGCTAGGTGACCACCTTTCTCCATGGCTAGGTGTCCAGAACAGTAGATCACTCGCAAGATCTTCTTTTGCTCGCCCGCCGTATCCTGCAAAGCGCGTTTTTTGTTCGCGTAAGATTGTAGAAATATCGGGGATTGCTCCATCGAGCAGTGGTTTAGTTGTATGTTGTCTCCAGTAGATGTTAAATATATCTCTCGGTATCCGAGTGTAAGTTCAATCAAGCGTAGACTGTAAGGTTTTAATTAATGTCCAACCAGCGGCACCATACTTAAAACCACTTCTACAGGAGGTTGAATTTTTCACCTTTTTTAAAGAAATTCAACGTGCCACTCAATGTAAAAGCTGGGATTTCATGTGATAAATACGAAAAATTAAATTCGTAGCTTTTACTAACTTTTGGGCATTCAGTTTTAAAGATCGTCTGAAAAAATGTACAGAAATCCCTAATTTCCGCAGGTTTTTGCTTACAAATTGACTTCAAAATTTTACTATTTCAAGAATAAATCCAAATAAAGTTGATATATTTTGTATTAGATTCATTGAGTGGAAAATATATCAAAATCTGATTTCTAATTATGAATCACCTCAAGTAAAATATGCATTTCTTTTACTCTATTCGATGAAAAACTGTAAAAAATGTAAAATATTACAGAACAAGCTATTTAGTAAATAAAATTTGTTAAATCATTTGTTAGATCATAATTAATAAAAACAAAACAAAAAACAGATAAAAGTTTATATAACACCATGATACTGATGGACACAAATTGTAAGATAAAAATGTTTTAAATTTGCATTGTTTATTGAAAATCACACTAAAACTACTACACTGTATAATATATTACATCATAATATAATTAATTGGTCAGTATATTTTCCCTTTGAAGCAAATGAAGGCCTTATTTGGTGACACAATGATTTAATAACGATGTGCTTGTACCAGGCATCTTGTCCATGTACAATTTTTTAAAGCTTCATTAAGCTCTAAATTTTATAAAGCTGTGCTCTAAGGCTTTCACTGATCACCGGAATAAAATTGCGACGTTACGATTTTAAACATAAACTTAATCTTCAAACTGGTTTCCTAAAAAATAAAAACACTGGAAAAAGAGTATTTGGTGCTGTTATTTATCATGTCAAACCCCATCTTTCATATTGAGTGCAATACCACAGTTCCAAAATCGACCTACCCTACTCTACAGTGGCACGAAAGAATCACCATTTGAGATTGTCTCGAAGATCAGATTTCCAGATTGCATCCATTTATTCAAGGCGGCCCAGGCTTTAGATATATGGATTTTAACATCCTTCACAGTAGAAGTTATTCACCTCCGAGGTATGTAAAAGATTCAACATTTTATTGATTCACCCGAGACACTTTGTACTGGGCCTTGCTGGTTGAAGCTTGTGAATTTAGTTTTAGAAGTATTGAAATAGAATCCAACGTCATTGGCACTATGTTCTAGAGGATGTATGAGAACTGTGGCATTGGTATTAGTGTCTGCAGTGATAACGAGGTCCTTTTCATAGTCAGTATCAGTCAACATTTTTGCATGATAACCTCTTGAGAGACTTGGTGATAAAGTAAAACCGAGATGATAATCATCCCGTTCTTATTTTAGTGTTGCTCTGTCATTGCTCTTTCCACTGGGTCTGTCTAGGGCATTAAAACCTTGGTTTGTGAATTTAGGTGGCATTTTAATCCCGAATCATATTCCTGGGACGGATATCGCAGACTTAATTCTCTGAAGGTTGCCCCGATCGACAATCACGCGATGAAGGCCAGAGGTCACAACGGCAAAAATGATGCGATAACAATAATGAAGAAGACAATAGTCAAAATGTAAATAATATAAATACAGTAGTCCACCGCTATAGCGCGCACCTTGGTGTCCAAGATGGCTGACCCGCTTTGCAAGTGAAGCGGTAGCTGAGGGTGTGTGGGCTATAATAGGAGGTTGAACACCTATCTGATTTTTGGGCCCTATTTGCCCTATTTCGCGATATATACCGTATATAATGGCTCGAAAAGAACCTAAAAAAATGATACTAATTTATGCCAATGATTCCATAAGAAATGTCGGGTAATGTGCTTTTTAAGCTCCGCGCTAAGTATCTAATAAAAATTTCCCGAAAAGTTATTTTTTATTCTAAATTTGCATGCCTAATTCGAAAATAACAAAGAAATTTTTTATAAAATCTACCGTTTTGGAGTTATCGACAATAAAAGTTCGGACTGATTCGTGTCGTTGTCGGCTACGGCACAGTAGCCATTATTGGCGTTGTTGGCCTCAGTGTGTGCGCAATAATCGAGACAAGTGATGTCTGTTCCGCAGCAGATATATGCAAACACCGCCAGTAATGGCTGCCGCGACGCGAATGTGTCCGAACTTTTATTGTCGATAACTCCAAAACGGTAGATGTTATCAAAATTTCTTTGTTATTTTCGAATCAAGCATATAAATTTGAACGTAAATATAACTATTCGGGAAATTTTTATTAGATAATAACGCGAGGTTTAAAAAGCAAATTACCCGAAATTTCAACTTATTTCAGTGTTTTACAGTAGAATTTTTAAACAATACATTTTAAACTTCCTCAAAAGTACTTCCTCTTGTTGCAATGCATTATGGTCTAGTTTGAAAATTAGTCCGGGGTTGTAAAAGGAAAAGACAAACACAGAAATCGTGAAGTATTAGAAATTAAATTTATTTCCAAGTGAGCGATATTAAGGGTACGAGAGCAAAATCTTGTGGTGCACCAACCACCCGGGGTACACCGGGTACCGCGGTCAACTGGTTCGCCTAATAGCGGTGAACTACTGTAATGGTAACCCTTCATCCCAGAAATTCAGACAAAAAACTCAGTCGACAGATGTGGACATATTCCCATGCCGTGCTTGTTGCAAACTGTAACTGACATAAATTTAGGCTGAGAATATAAGTTACAGATTGATTAATATTAGGTTGGTGCAAAAATAATGTCGTTTTTTGACGTTCAACTTCATGTGAGAAAACGACATTATTTTTGCACCAACCTAATATATTTTTATATTTTTTTTTTATCAGTTTCGAAGCAGGTAACAGTATTTTCAATAAAAAAGTTCGCTACTCACGTATTTCTATGATGGCGCCAGTGGTCGATGTTTGGAGCCTGTTAAAAGTCATTACGGGAGTCCCTCGATTAGTGCGGCTAATATGTACATTAAAAGATAAGCACTGATCAAAAACGCATTAATCGAATATAGGAAATTTCAGTCTCATTCACAATTAATTTCTCATTTGCGTACTTTTTAATTAAAATATAGGGAGATATTTTCTATTTTTGGAAATGTTCTAAACATCATAATTATTAGTATTTAATATTTAAACATGAAAATTTTATTTATAATCTTTTCATAGTAAATGCATAGATCTTTTATATTTCTATATTCTAATGTAAATTTCTGTATCTAATTAAATCGTCCATATTTCTTAATAAAAAAATTAGAAACTTCCTTTTAAAACCCTCCAAATAAACATGAAAAAAAAATCAAAATATTCACATCATTTTAATAGAGACAAATATTATATATTTTTTATTATTATTTGGCATATTTTATAAAAATTATCTGTTCATAACTGTCCATTTTGAACACAACTGTAATTCCTTAGATAACAAACAAAATAGTTACTCATTTCCCAAATATTAAATTTTAGAAAATTTTTAATTAAGGGTAACTATGAAAGAAAAAAAACAAAAAAAAAAAAAAAAAATCCAAACAATTTTCAATTACTGAAGAATGTTTTACCTCACTAATCGAGATGATGCTAACCTCCAAGATGGTGAATCGCTGTGCCTTCTCGGGCTAACGTTCTCAGCTGACGTAGAAAGAATATATTGAATCTAATTTCTAGGTCAGCTGCTAAGAAAGTTGGTTTACTATGTAGTGCTTGACATTTTGAATCTGTCTTGTATACCTATAAGTCCATTCGCCCTTGCTTAGAATATTGCTGCTACATAGAGTCCAGAGCTCCTTGTACTAGAGATCCTTGATAAAATCCAAAGAAGAATCAGTAATATTATTGGTCTTGATCTGGCATCTCGGCTTCAGTTACTTTCCCGGCGCCGTAAAGTTGTCTCCCTGTGCCTTTTCTACAAATACTTTCAATGTAAATATTCGGATGAGCTCTTCACTATGAGTCGTAGACTTTATGATTTTGAGAGTTGGAGCGAGAGCAGATAGGAGTGATAGAGGAAAGGATGAAGATAAGGATAGGGCATCAGGAGACGTCGATTGATATTACATTTTAATAGTTGGAGATTATAGCTATCAGGGAAACAGGAAAAAGGGCGGGGAGTTCCACAGACGAGAAGTGCGAGACATGAAGCTATTGGAGTAGAAGAGACGGCGACATTTAACAGTTTCGACAGTGAAAGGGCGAGATGCCAGCCTAGTTGAACGCTTAAATTCATGAAGTCTGCGAACTAGCGAAAGCAGCTCATCGGAGCAGTTATCGTGAAAGTATTTGTAAAAAAAGACAGAGCGAGGCGAGGCACGTCTGTGAGAGAGCGACTGCAGACGAGATGCCAGATCAGTCTCTGGATTTTATCAAGGACCTTGAGACAAACAGAAGGGGCTCCAGACCATATATGGCAGCAATATTCCATATGCAAGGGCGAATGGTTGATTTGTAGATTTGAAGGATCGACTCCGGCGAGAAAAAAATCCTGACGCGGCACAGGGAGCCAACTTTCCTTGCGGTGGACTGTTTGAACGGCTAAATAAGTTTGATTTATTGGGGAAACAAATCCAGAACAATTCGGAAATACTGGAGGAAAACCGCTTGCATACGGAGAGAAAATGAATTCAGTAAATACACAAAATACAAATAAATCGGATGTGTATTCTCAGCGGATTAGTTCAACATTTACAATGAAGAAATACTGAGAACATTAGAAATCCTACAAGGATTCATTATTGGTGGCGACAGCCTTTACCTTATGCAGATGAGACAGTGTCATTGACAGACAGAAAAGAGACTGCAGGAAATCCTAAAGATGGTAGTAAGGGAAAACAAGAAAAAGGCTTAAACATCAATTTTTAGATCACAGAATGCATGGTTGCCAACAAAACGAGCAAAAGAAGTTGTAAAAGAAAGCGAGCAGAAAAGACTAGAGATGAATTGTAAGAAAACAGAACAAAACGAACAACTCAGTATGCGAACTATGAATTAGAATTTGTAAAAGAAAGCGAGCAGAAAGGGCTAACCATCAATTGTAAAAAGACAGAACCTAGGCTTGTTAGCAAATGGAACATCTCAAGTTACGAACTACGAATTGGAGACAATAAAATCAACCAACATTTTAAATGTCTGGGAATTTTCTAAAACTTTTAATCAGTTAGCGCATTCAAATAGCGAAATATACCTCCCAATATCTAAGTTAAGTATTAATAAAAAGGACAATTTTGTAAGAAACAGCGTGTACTCGACTGTTATGTAATACCAGTCCTTCTTTATGGTAGTGACAATCTCCTCAACGATGAAGAAGCAACAGAAATGTAGTTCTACAGACGGATGCTGAGAATTTCATGGACTGAATATGTGAGCAACAACGATGTTTTAGGGAATAATAAGGAAACTTGGGTTTATAATAAGAAAAAGACATTATTTACATTATTCGGACTATTGTCCTCATCTTTGTAAATTAAGGTAAATTAACAGGAGATAACTGATAACTGGCATCCATTAAACATGGCACGTGGAACTAGAACAGTCTACCCCAGTGAGAGAAATAAAGGGTTCAGTTTGACATTCCAACCACCCGAAGAAGGCCGGAGCGTACAACGGCCGAAACGTTGTAATAAATATGGCGACAAAGATGAGGACAATAGTCCGAATAATGTAAATAATGTACATAATACCTCATCTCAGAAATATAGACAGATACTGAAGAAAAAGACAGTTGAACTTTTGTATGTTTACATACTGAAGAAAGAGAGCTTGGAAAATTTGATACTCATAGGACATATTGCAGGTGAGAGGAAAGCAGCTCTTATCCTACCCCACGAACTTGTGCAAATAGATCGCAAAACAAGGAGAGATTCCAAAAAACAAATATTTACTAAGATCTGCGAAGGGATTTTTGGAGAGCCTCCTGAAAGGACACGGTATATAGAAAAAGATAACCTATGGATGACTCAGTCATTAGAAAAGTTTGTAACGTAGACTTTGCTTCATCAATAAGTAGTCTAATAATGAATGAAGCATATATTCAAACCAAGTACTTATTTTTCTGCATAATCTCCTTCCTTGTTAATGCACTTAATTTCCTAGTGCATATCAACCACATAGATCGAGCATTATACAGTTACATTTCAGATGTAAATACAGCTAACAAGTACGTTTCAGGTGACGAACTTACTGATACATCCTATCTATCTTAGTCTGTTCGTATCTATGTAGCTATCTCATTCTAAACATCTATCTATCTACTTACACACACATCTATACATATATATATATACATACACACGCACACACACACACACACACACACATATATATATATATATATATGTATATATATATATATGTGTGTATGTGTATGTAAACGTTTTCTAAGAGCTGTTAAGCTCTCTGAAACCGTTCTACACATGATATTACTTACACTATACGTGTATATTTAAACTTGAAATGTAACGTTCCAAGAATGCCAAGATATAGCTAATAAAACACTTGTGATACTCGCAATATTTAGTCTTTGTTATTCACACACACACACACACACACACACACACACACACACACACACACACACACACACACACACACACACACACACATATTTAAAGACATTTATGATATGTTTAACGTTCTTTTTATAGATACAAGTATTTAAGCAAATGCTCTGTTTTATAATAAACAGTATTAAATAACATTTACCGGCCTGAATGTCCGAGAAATTTTCATAGAAAATTTTCGTTCTCCGACAGGAATCGAACCTGTATCCTATACGGAACCGTCATTTCGCGCGACGTGCCTTAACAAACATATCATAAATGTCTTTAAATAATATATATATACAGCGTGTGAGAGAGAGAGAATAAAATACAGCTAAAGAAATGTAACATATATAAATAATCCGTTGGCACATACCTCAAAATATTAATTCACACACACACACACACACACACACACACACACACACACACACACACACACACACACACACACACACACACACACGGAGAGAAAGACAGAGGGAGAGAGTAATGGAGAGAGTGAAAATGTATTGAATAATCAGTACACGCATCAATATGTTAACACACACACTTAGACTGAGAAAGAGAGAGAGAGAGAGAGATTGAGAGAGGAGTACATTTACTTAACACGTTGGCACACGCACACACATGCAAAAAACACACACACGTCAATATTTTAAGTCATACCCGTAATCTGTGCACGTATATACAACCCCAAGTATACTAGCTTCGATTGTACTTTCGTTTGGATGAACTTGCATCCAAGGAAACTCAGCATATGCTCAAATCCCAATCAAATCTAAGCGCGCGCACACACTCTCTCGGGAAACTGGTACCACGAAACAAACACTTACATATGCAGACCTAAAACGTACACACATTCACATTTATGCACATTTTTTTTTATAGCAGACTACTAGTCGTAAATTTTAAACGTTCTCTAAATCGGTATTAAACAGACACATTTGTCTTTCATTGATGTGCGCATGCGCACACATAGGTGTCAACACTAAGAGGCCAGGCACAATATATTCATAATGTACGGACGGACACGAACCTATCTCTTTTGTTAGGTGTTGGTCACTGACTATAAATGCGCCTGCATTCGTTCTTTTGGCCTTTAGCACACAACCGACAATAAAGAGTCAAACAATTCTTCCTGCGATAACACCCCGTGATATGAACGTGTCCGATCTTAAATCCAGACCCAGAAATCGGCCGATCACTGAGTAGCTAATAATAATAATAATTTCCCATTTATATTTCTTTTTTTTTTATTCACTATAAAAGAAGTAATTGCAAGAAAGCAAAGAAAATATCCTAATGACGGTCAGCATTTTCAAGAAGAACCCCGATCCGTTTAAGAGAAGGATTTTTTCCCCAATTTAGAACTCATCTCAGGCCTCTCATCGGTTCAAGTACTTTCTATTTTTCTAAAGCATGGAAAATAAAAATAATACTGAAAGAGAACGAGTACACACAGTGGGGAAGTATTAATGCTTCCAACATTATTCCCAATAGCACTACTAACAATAAATATATTCGTAATTTTAAGTAGATTCTGAGTGCGAAAGGCGATTGTGAGGACTAAATTCAAGAGCCCACTCTTAAATCCCCAACGCTCCTTGCTCTCCTTCGCCTATTCTTCCGAACTCTCCTCTATTGCTTTTTTTATTTTTTATTGAGCGCCTTGCTTCTCGACGACTGTATGTAACGTCCGGCGATTATTGCCTGGCGGCCAATAAGCTACTTTGTACTACTTTGTACAATCGGAGTCGGCTGTGCAGCGGACACACTCCTCGTCTCTTTTTTTCCGTAGGGATAATTAAAAATTAATGTAAATTGCGTTTTTAGGCGTTGGTTTAGATTTGATTCAACGGGCACCCGCGGTTTGTGTTTCTGGCAAATGTGCCGCACCTCTACCCTACCCATCAAATCTGGTCATTTCAGAGAAGAGGAATATAAAGAAGGGAAGAAAAACAAGGCATTGCAATAAAACGGAGTTTCGACAAAGAAAATAAGTTGCAGAACAGGAGAAATAACAATAATGACGGAGATGATGATCATAATAATAAGAATAATAATAATAAAAAAATGAAAAATGATGGTGTAGTGAATGGTAATAATGAGAAAAATGGAAATGTAATAATAATAATTTTAGCATAGTCTGGAACAAGGCTATAATAGTGGGGCGCTCAATGAAATCACGACACTAGCAAATTGGTTTGCTAATTGTACAAAGAACACAACCTTCGTTGAATACACAAAAAAAGTAACATAATGAGGTCTTACAAATTGACAATCCATTACTTAAGATGAAAAAAAAACAACAATATTCTCCGATAAGACATTTCAGTATATAGCAATAATACAGGGAATCAAAGTAAATAATAATATTAATAGAAAAAGGAAATAATAATAATAATAATAATTTCTACGGCTTGTTATCTTTATGAAGGTTAAAATAATAATAATAATAATAATAATAATAATAATGATAGAGAAATAATAATAATAATAATAATAATAATAATAATAATAATAATAATAATAATAATAATGACAATACTAGACTCAGTGGAGGGATTCTTGGTAGCCAATGCCTTAAAGAAATACAAAAAATTGTACGCACAAGTATAGCTCACACATTACGAAGAGCTTTATCTATGTAAAATATGAGTGATCTTAGTTTTTTTTTAAAAATTTGTACTATAAAAATGATCAAAGGAAAATATCATGAAGCTATTTCTGATCTTAGGTCTCTGGTTGGGAGCCAAAAGGAAATGTGTATGCAAGAGAAATCAAAGGAAATAAGAATAATAACATTAATTATTATATTATTATTATTATTATTATTATTATATAGACAGGAAGTCATAATAATAATAATATTAATTATTGTACTATTATTATTGTAATATTAATTATTATTATTGTTATTATACAGAAAAGGAAGTAATAATAATAATAATAATAATAATGATAACAACAATAATAATAATAATGATAACAATAATAATGGTAATAATAATAATAATAATAGGGAAAGGAAATAATAATAATAATAATAATAATAATAATAATAATAATTTCCTTTTCCTATTATTATTATTATTATCATGGGAGATTTTATAAATTCCAAGCGAAAGTCATGAAAGCCGAATGTTTCCGTATAAAGGGAAAGGTCAAATACGACCGTCATCATATTCGTTCACTTAATAAAAGACATTATATATAAAAGACGGATGATGCACAGAGGAAAAACCGATGGCAGCAAGTGGAACTGAACTGTAGAATGAAAGAGAGAGAGAGAGAGACAGACAGAGAGAAAGAGAGAGAGAGAGAGAGTGAGAGAGAGAGAGAGAGAGTTAATATCTTTTACGGAGATCGTTTGTGCATTTTAATAGGTTATTTAATGTCAAATATAAGATTTAGGGACAACAATCACAATGAATTAATAGATATGTAAGAGAGAGGTAGACATATGTCCGATTTATACTAGAACATAATTCTCAAGAAAAAAGTTAAACACTGGTCCGGGTAAAACGATAAACTACATCTGCGTCCTGAGTAAGACGACAAACTACGTCCAACAGTAAGGATTCTGGTCAGAAGGTTTTGAGGAGCGTGGAACCACCTCTTAATTGCTGGTGTTCCCAAGTCCACCCTGAACCGGGGTGATAGCGCCTGTTAGGGTCCCAGCTAATGGGCAAATAGTTGACATCCAAACTGGGATCAAAACACTATGAAAGTGTAAAAATAGGTTTAAGACCAAAAATACATTTTTGTAAAAGCTTATTACCAGCAATGAATCTTTGAAGAAAAAATTATTACCAGCAATACATTTTTGAAAACAAAAATATTATCAGAAATATATTTTTGGAAAACAAATATTAGCATCAATAAAAATCTTGTCGGCATTAAATAACCCATAGAGGCTGATATAAAACAAACCAAACCAAACTATAATCATGAATGGTAGTGATTTATATGCAGCCATTCGCTCGCCCTCTAGCGACTTCGGTACACAAAATTTCATAGTTAATGTGTCCATAATATCAAGGCTAAAGAATTTGAAAAGCTTAAAAAATACACTGATCTCTAAATTGAGGCTGCTAGAATGTGAAACATTCTGGCCACTATTGTCCCCACCCCCGGTTATCCTTGTGACGTTGGGGTGTATACCACCGAACCTAAAGGTCTACATTAAAAAAATCGGAATAAAGCTTAGTATCCCATCGCTTCAGAAGTCTGAGTTGCTTGCTGCAAAGGTG
Organism: Acanthosepion esculentum; assembly: GCA_964036315.1. NCBI lineage: Eukaryota > Metazoa > Mollusca > Cephalopoda > Sepiida > Sepiidae > Acanthosepion > Acanthosepion esculentum. The sequence goes on along the minus strand of OZ038481.1, from coordinate 47,169,513 downwards.
CAATCTGTTTGAGGTTGTACGACTTGATGGAGAACACCCATAATGCAAGCTATCCAGTTGAAAAAGGAAAAAAAACCGGACAGAAGGAGATAAGATAATAATAATAATAATAATAATAATAATAATAATAACAACAACAACAACAACAACAACAGAAAACGGCAAAATAGTCCCGCACGGAATCTGTTATCGGGATGTGAGTGAGAAGATGGAGAGGTAACAATAGGTCGAAAAGAGGGACTTTGTCCATGTGATAATGGGAAGTGCTTGTTGGTTATGGGAGACAGACTGGCAATGTTAACCACACCCTACTTTAATTAATCAATGCTTCGCTCACTCTTTTTCTTTTCTTGTATGCCTTCCCCACCTTTTTTGTTGTTGCTTTTACGCTACTTTCCTTTCCTGCTATCTTTTCTCGCGACCTAACAACTTTCAACATCACCACCCGACTCATGGCTTCTCCTAACGAAACTTATTAATCTGTTTCCTCTATTTGTTGACCACCGGCTATCGTCTTTACAAATTTTGACATTGTTCTTTCTTTCTTTCTTTCTTTCTTTCTTTCTTTCTTTCTTTCTTTCTGTTCATTTCTTTCTGTTCATTTCTTTCTTTTCTTTCTTTCTTTCTTTCTTTCTGTTCATTTTCTCTTCCTGTCTTTTTTCTTTCTGTTCATATTCTTTTCCTTTCTTTTTTCTTTCTGTTCATTTTCTCTTTCTTTCTTTCTTTCTTTCTTTCTTTCTTTCTTTCTTTCTTTCTTTCTTTCTTTCTTTCTTTCTTTCTGTTCATTTTCCCTTTCTTTCTTTCTTTTCATTTCCAATTTCTTTCTTTCTTTCTTTCTTTCTTTCTTTCTTTCTTTCTTTCTTTCTTTCTTTCTTTCTTTTCAATAACACAAATCCGATAGGAGATTGTGAAAATGAATTGCATTTCCGGAATCAGCACCACAATTTACATAAAAACGATTATAATGATTCATGGAGTAATTTTCTTATTGGTCCGTTTTATCTGCGAAGATTTTACCGTGGTTGATGGCTTATAGCACCCATGAGCATACAAAACACCCCCACCAGTTCAGCAGCAAGTATGTAAAAGAATATTTTTAATGTAGCTGCATATTTTAAAATGTTAAATTAAGAATTACGACTAAATTGAAATTAAGACTTTGAAGGTTCAACACAACAGTAGCCGACCTACACCAATTCCGATTTTATTTTGTCACTATAAATTATTCGTTTTCAAGAAGAGTAGCACAAGATGACTTCATCCAGGGAAAGGCTAATTCAATGCTGTAAGCCTGACTGAATACGCGAAGTGCTTTTATATTTTTAAGCGGGTATTTTCGCATCGTTTTTAAGATCGCCAGCATTTCTTTTTTCGGACGTTTCAACCAACTCCGCCAAGAGTCTTCTTCAGATATCAAATATAAAACGTGAGGGGACAGGCCGACTGAGCGATGAGAGACTAGGCCAACGAGAGGAAAATGACTTCTCTATACTTTAATGAATACTCATAAAGGGAAGAGCACATTTTAACAATAAAGAAAAAAACCCTAAGCACTCATAGAATCGAATCCATCCCATGGCCTCGTGACTACCATGAAGGTATAATGGATTTATTTAATTAATAAAGTTCTCCGTAATATTTGAGTAGGAAAGAAGATAACAACCTTCTGGACTTTTTGTATCTTGATGAAGTCAGGGATTTTATTGGTATATTTTACATCCCTTTTTTGATCAGACCAAAATCACGTATTAACACTGATATTGTCGTGGCTAAAAATTCTCTCAATTTATGCTTATAGGTCTTCGTAGATTTTCTCTGTGATTTTCAGAGAAATGTTTCTTTCGGTGGAGACAGTCGATGACCAGGCAAATTATTTCCCTTGTGACCGTCACTACTACCGTCATTTACGAACCGTTGGCTTTAATTTGTTTATCAGTTTCGATTGGCAGGACTCAAAGAACAGTAGCTTCATTGTTTACTGTTACATTTGATGGCCTATAATTTATAGTATTTGTCTTTGATTTTTAATATTATATAGTGGAATAATGGATAGCGGCTTGGATTGAGGAATCGGAGAGCAGAATTCGAATTCCGAACGAATCCATTACATTCACTTACGTGCTAATACCCTTGGGAAAGGTGTGAATCTTCTCCTTCCAGCTATGGGTAAATAGCAGGACAGACCGGGTTCTATAGACTTGGATGGCAACTGTCTACCTCAGAAAGAAATAGAAACTTACTGTGGGAAAAAAAATCTGCCTCGTCAGTCATGTATTGAAAGATAAATGATCGCCTAAGCGTGTATCATGAATAGCACATAACCGACTGAAGTTCACGCACGTGCTAATACCCGTGGGGAAGGTATGAATCCTCTTCTCTCCCCAGCTATGTGGGGGTGGAGAAGACAGACAGGACAGACCGGTTTCTATTGCCTTGGATGGCAAATGGTCTACCGCAGGAAGAAATGGCAACCTACTGCGGGAAAAAAATCTGCCACGTCAGTCACGTATCGAAAGATACATGATCGCCTAAGCGTGTATCATGCATGACCCATAACTGACTGAAATTCACTGACGTGCTAATATCCTTGGAAAAGGTATGAACTTAGATGGCAACTGGTCTACCGCAGAAAGAAATGGCAATCTACTCCGGGAAGAAATCTGCCTCGTAAGTCATGTATCGAAAGATACATGATCGCCTAAGCGTGTATCATGCATGGCCCATAACAGACTGACCCAAAGATTGCTCAGAGAGGTATGCTATTGTTTGCTGCGCCATTATATGGATTCTATTTGAGCCAATTCTGAGCATCCATTGACTAGATGTTCTATTGTGTCTTGCCATTTGTTTCATATTGTTATGGGAATTTACCCATAATAATAATGGACTATCTCGTACACCATAAATACTGCGCCTCAAGAGGACGCACTAGTTTGAGACCCAGTCCTTTTTGGACGTCTCAGCTATTCGGTCGAACTCTCTGCCTCTGAGGCAGAGGGGAACTCTCTGCCTTTGGGCGGAGAGGAACTCGGACGAGGCTCCGCCGAAGGGCAGAGCCTCGTTCGAGGTGGTTGACCAACCCGATCCCGTTTATACGGGATCTACGGGCTATTTTTGGCCGAGCCTACGGGCTCGGGTACCCCACTTTAAACCCGGCCTTGTGCCACATCTGTCCCTCGTGGGGAGGACACTAAATACTCCAGTCCTTTTTGGACGTCTCAGCTATTCGGTCGAACTCTCTGCCTCTGAGGCAGAGGGGAACTCTCTGCCTTTGGGCAGAGAGGAACTCGGACGAGGCTCCGCCGAAGGGCAGAGCCTCGTTCGAGGTGGTTGACCAACCCGATCCCGTTTATACGGGATCTACGGGCTATTTTTGGCCGAGCCTACGGGCTCGGGTACCCCACTTTAAACCCGGCCTTGTGCCACATCTGTCCCTCGTGGGGAGGACACTAAATACTCCAGTCCTTTTTGGACGGCTCGGCTAGACGGTCGAACTCACTGCCTCTGAGGCAGAGGGGAACTCTCTGCCTTTGGGTAGAGAGGAACCCGGACGAGGTTCCGCCGAAGGGCGGAGCCTCGTTCGGGGAGGTTGACCGGCCCGATCCCATTTATTCGGGATCTACGGGCTATTTTTTGGCCGAGCCTACGGGCTCGGGTACCCCACTTTAAACCCGGCCTTGTGCCACATCTGTCCCTCGTGGGGAGGACACTAAATACTCCAGTCCTTTTTGGACGTCTCAGCTATTCGGTCGAACTCTCTGCCTCTGAGGCAGAGGGGAACTCTCTGCCTTTGGGCGGAGAGGAACTCGGACGAGGCTCCGCCGAAGGGCAGAGCCTCGTTCGGGGAGGTTGACCGGCCCGATCCCGTTTATACGGGATCTACGGGCTATTTTTTGGCCGAGCCTACGGGCTCGGGTACCCCACTTTAAACCCGGCCTTGTGCCACATCTGTCCCTCGTGGGGAGGACACTAAATACTCCAGTCCTTTTTGGACGTCTCAGCTATTCGGTCGAACTCTCTGCCTCTGAGGCAGAGGGGAACTCTCTGCCTTTGGGCAGAGAGGAACTCGGACGAGGCTCCGCCGAAGGGCAGAGCCTCGTTCGAGGTGGTTGACCAACCCGATCCCGTTTATACGGGATCTACGGGCTATTTTTGGCCGAGCCTACGGGCTCGGGTACCCCACTTTAAACCCGGCCTTGTGCCACATCTGTCCCTCGTGGGGAGGACACTAAATACTCCAGTCCTTTTTGGACGTCTCAGCTATTCGGTCGAACTCTCTGCCTCTGAGGCAGAGGGGAACTCTCTGCCTTTGGGCGGAGAGGAACTCGGACGAGGCTCCGCCGAAGGGCAGAGCCTCGTTCGGGGAGGTTGACCGGCCCGATCCCGTTTATACGGGATCTACGGGCTATTTTTTGGCCGAGCCTACGGGCTCGGGTACCCCACTTTAAACCCGGCCTTGTGCCACATCTGTCCCTCGTGGGGAGGACACTAAATACTCCAGTCCTTTTTGGACGTCTCACCTATCAGGTCGAACTCTCTGCCTCTGAGGCAGAGGGGAACTCTCTGCCTTTGGGCAGAGAGGAACTCGGACGAGGCTCCGCCGAAGGGTAGAGCCTCGTTCGTGGTGGTTGACCACCCCGATCCCGTTTATACGGGTTCTATGGGCAATTTTTGCCCGAGCCTACGGGCTCGGAAAGCCCACATTAAACCGGCCTTGTGCCACATTCGACACACGTGGGCGTGTTGTTAAACATAATGTGAGATCCAGTCCTTTTTGGACGTCTCAGCTATTCGGTCGAACTCTCTGCCTCTGAGGCAGAGGGGAACTCTCTGCCTTTGGGCAGAGAGGAACTCGGACGAGGCTCCGCCGAAGGGCAGAGCCTCGTTCGAGGTGGTTGACCAGCCCGATCCCGTTTATACGGGATCTACGGGCTATTTTTGGCCGAGCCTACGGGCTCGGGTACCCCACTTTAAACCCGGCCTTGTGCCACATCTGTCCCTCGTGGAGAGGACACTAAATACTCCAGTCCTTTTTGGACGTCTCACCTATCAGGTCGAACTCTCTGCCTCTGAGGCAGAGGGGAACTCTCTGCCTTTGGGCAGAGAGGAACTCGGACGAGGCTCCGCCGAAGGGTAGAGCCTCGTTCGTGGTGGTTGACCACCCCGATCCCGTTTATACGGGTTCTATGGGCAATTTTTGCCCGAGCCTACGGGCTCGGAAAGCCCACATTAAACCGGCCTTGTGCCACATTCGACACACGTGGGCGTGTTGTTAAACATAATGTGAGATCCAGTCCTTTTTGGACGTCTCAGCTATTCGGTCGAACTCTCTGCCTCTGAGGCAGAGGGGAACTCTCTGCCTTTGGGCAGAGAGGAACTCGGACGAGGCTCCGTCGAAGGGTAGAGCCTCGTTCGAGGTGGTTGACCACCCCAACCCCCCTTTATACGGGTTCTACGGGCAATTTTTGCTCGAGCCTACGGGCTCGGAAAGCCCACATTAAACCGGCCTTGTGCCACATTTGACACACGTGGGCGTGTTAATGAATATAGTGTGAGATCCAGTCCTTTTTGGACGTCTCACCTATTCGGTCGAACTCTGCCTCTGAGGCAGAGGGATCTCTCTGCCTTTGGGCAGAGAGGAACTCGGACGAGGCTTCGCCGAAGGGCAGAGCCTCGTTCGAGGTGGTTGACCACCCCGATCCCGTTTATACGGGTTCTACGGGCAATTTTTGCCCGAGCCTACGGGCTCGGAAAGCCCACATTAAACCGGCCTTGTGCCACATTTGACACACGTGGGCGTGTTAATGAATATAGTGTGAGTCAGACACAGAGTCAGTGTGAGTCAATCAGAGACAGAGTCGCGTCAGACGATTACTGTAAGACATTGGAATAGTGATACTTCGAGACAACATAGTTCTCTCTAACTAAACCTGATTCCTATTACTAACACTTCTACTTCTTTTGTACATATTTCTATTTGTAATATATCTGTGTTATTCCATACCTGTGTTCGAGTTATTCTTCATTGGTTCGACCTTGGACCATCACCGTGCTACAAGGAACCTGGACCATAACACATATCATGCACATTGGATTAGTATTGACCCCAAGAGCTTATTTCGGTAGTAATTGGCCATAATACGTACGTACTGAGCAACAATAATAAACCCGCCAGTCTCAGAATTTAAGCTAGCCGTTCTTAGCCATTAGCTTGTTTAAGCTTAGTTCACATCTTTCCTAAGGATTTGCTTTGGGTACTTTTCATGTAAAGGATTTTCATCTCATTTACTCAACTGGATGTTCTAGGATCGATGTTTGGTCTTCAATTCTGTTCTTCAAGCATAGTTGATTAATGGCTCGTATATTGAGTTCTGTTCTCGATTTATCAGCTTCACGGTGTCATGATAATGTTCTTTCGTTCTTTCGTGGCCTGTTGCGACAATAAGGACTTTCCTCCTCATTGTTACAGATACATGTCAATGCCAAGTAATTGATCCTTTGTACGATATTTCTCGATTTGTATACAATCTCGATATTTTTTTACAATGCTGTTCACCCCGTTCAAGGACCGAGAGCCACTCGAGGTAGAGGGTTAGAAATAATGGTTATAGCTAAGCTTAAAGACGTAACATTTTCCTCAGCACATGAACTGCCCCAAACAACGCCTGCCACTTGTTCACTGCCGATGACTTCAGGTACCCCTAAGTCATCTTGCAAGGCAGAGTGATACTTGGAAATGTTGTATAGCCCCCTTATGCTGTGAGGTCAACGGCGCCAATTCGATAATAATGTTGCATGTTGACAGCAGTGAATGATCTCAGCTCGGCTTTTTGACTCGCCCGGTGGTCGCCAATCGTTTCTGTTTGGCAATGAAAAGACGCCAACACAGACGATTTTAACTTAACTATTATATTAATGTTGATATTTACTAGTGGGGGGTCATTCCCCCCTCACTGGGGAACCGTTTCAGATGCGAAAGAGAACGCATTTACATTGCTTGATGGTTAAGACTCGACTCCCCAAACCTTTCTCCTATATCCTTTCCCACGCTAGCTCAGCCAATCAAAACTGACTTCACATATTATGGCTTGTATTTGATGTCATAGGCAAAGCCCTGGAGGTCGGAGCAGAGATACACTTCCTCTAAAAAATAATAGTTTGCTAAACTCTTCTTTAACAGAAATAGTCCTGTGTTGTTTGGTATAGTGTTTTTAGGATTTGTCCAACCAGGACTTGTTATTTTCGTGTACTTCGCCTTCACGATGTACTTATCTCAAAGTACAATAACGTCTATTCGTGTTCATTCAAAGCTGTTCGTGTACACAAGTGTGATATCATGGTGATTGCTCTCCAAGAGTTTGTCACTCAATATGGTCGTATCCCACATGAACTTCTCTAGATAATTCTCCGATTATTATTATTATTATTATTGTTTGATATCCTCTCCAGCTCTCGGATATTTCAGCTTGGTGATGGTCATGAATCAGCTCCTATTTAAAGCCCTTTCCTCAGCACGAGCTGTTCGAAGCAACGATGTTATTTGTGAACTGCCAATGGTGTCAGATATCCTCAAGACGAGGCAGAGAGATTCATGGAAATAATGTCGCGTTCAGTCGACCACAAAACGGACAACTTGAGCTGCTGCTTGGTGCCTTTCTCTGATTCGATTTGCCAGATTTTGATACCTCTGTATATTTGCCTGAAATCGAGGGACCAAAGAGGAAATTCACCAAAACAATTACCATGAAAATAATTCCAAAACAGGCACAGGGAAATTAGGTTACGTCACTGGGACAGTGACTGAAACCGAGATACCAGGTAAGGACCTATAATATTCCAGATTATTCTTTGGAATTTGGAATCTCTAGATATAAAGAGAAAAGAAGCGTTTAAAATCTGCAGATTACTTGCGCATTAAAGTTTATTAATCGATGTAAGCAAAGTCTGCCAGCCGAAAAGATTGAGGTTGAAATTTAAGTACCAGGTTCATTATCGTAAAATCCCTGAGAAGGAAAAAACACTTGGTTCAAGCAATGAAAGAGAAATTATTCATCCACTCTATCCAGTTAATTGTATTGTTTTTATAATAAACAGTTTCACAAATAAATTCAGCTGTTATATCTTTAAAGTCTTTCATCGTTATGTTATATTGTGTGGTACCCCCCCCCCCCAAAAAAAAATACACACACACACACACACACACACAAAACAAGTCTTCACTTTAAGGAAAGTGTTTGTGTGATTTATGGCGTATACATTCGACAAATTATTATTAATCGATAATATTTTGGTTAGTTTATGAATTCTGTTCGTGAGGCCTAATTTGGCTTTTATGGGAGCATATTTTCTCCACATGAATTATTTTTAAAATCTGTTTTTTTTTTCAAGGGTATTGAATCTTAACAGGATCTGCTGATGACGTCAGCAACCATTGTTCTGGTTCTTAAGTTTTCAAAGCCTTATATTTCGATATAGTGTGCAACTGAAAAATAATAACTATAATAATAAAAAGGAATAATAATTATAATAATAGCTATAAAAGTTTAAAAATAAAAACGAGGATAATATAATAAACATAATAATAATATTAATAATAATAATAATAATAATACTAATTATGTAACTATTTTATAATAATAACAATAATAATAATTATCGATATTATAAAATAGTCATATTAACAATAACTATGGAATAATAAAATTACAAAATAAAAATAATAATAGCAGCAATAAAACAATAATAGCAGCAACAATGACGATATAAATATAATAATAATAATAACAATAATAAAATAATAATAATACTAATTATTATTATTATTATTATTATTATTATTATAAGATAGTCACATTAACAACAACGATGACATAATAAAAACAATTATAAAATAATATTAATAATTAATTAATATTATGATTATTATAAAATAGTTTCAAAATGAGCAACAACGGTGAGATAATAAAAACAGTTATAAATTAATAATAATAACAGTAGTAGTAGTAATAATAATAATAATAATAATAATAATAATAATAATAATAATAATAATACGAAGTTGTGCTGAAAATTTCTCGGCACTTCTCGATTTCAAATTTCTCGATTCAATTCCCAAAATCAATATTTCAATGACCAAACATCAGAATACAGATTTTGGGAAGTGGGACGTGACGACAATTTTTTTAGCACTCCCACATTTTAAAATAAGTTTTACGGTAAAAAAATAAAATAAAAAACAGAAGAAATGTATAATGATATTAATAAATAATTTAATAGAGATAATAATAATCTTTGTAGTACAGTGACGTGACAAAAGTTGTGGAAATAGTTGTCTAGCATCATGTAGTGCGTCTCCAGCTCGGCGAAGTAGAGCCACTCAACGTGGCATTAATTCTGCAAATAACCAGATGTCTTTTGAAGATATGTTGTGCCACGACGTTTAGATAGCTGTTCCACAGTGCACTATTATCTTCTTCTTCTTCTTCTTCTTCTTCTTCTTCTTCTTCTTCTTCTTCTTCTTCTTCTTATTATTATTATTATTATTATTATTATTATTATTATTATTATAATTATTATTGTTTCCAATTGTCCTGATTTGTTGTTTGAATCAGTTCTTTCACAGCTAGGACCCACTATGCCAATATACACGCCGTCAACTCATCATCATTTCTTTCGTATTCCTTTGGCAAAAAGAATTTCCACTCAGGCAGCTTTTCGCCAGAATTGTTACTTTGTGTAACAGACTCCCAAGAAGATACTTTTCAAACCACTACAATTTTAATATCTTTAAGCCTAAGATCAGCTGTTATGTATCTTAGACATTCTTATAATATGCACCTTTTTTCCTCCCTACACGCCTTTAAAACAATGTCATTTTAACCCTTTACCTTGAGTGGCTCTCGGGCTTTGTATTGGGTGAAAAATTACATAAAATAAATAAAGGCTGGATTGCCCTACTGGATATGTGTCTAGTACCTCTTACATTGAAAGTGGATATTCTTTGAGACAGTGTTACTGTTACTACAGACAGTTCTAGCCGAAAGTCACTTGTCACGATAGTCCTGGGTATGACGATAAACTACATCCGACAGCAAGGCTTCTGATCGTGAGATTTGAGGTTTTGAGGAGCGTGGAACCACCTTGTAATTGTACCCAATCTGACACGAGATGGTAGCACCAGTTAGGGTCCCAGATATGGGAAAATAGTGTTTTGATTTTTGTCAGGTAGTTCACTAAGAATGTACAAAAATACATTATAGTAAAAATAATAGCAATATATTTATTAAAAAAAAGTGGCCAATTGTAATACATTTTATAGTACAATGACAATCATTCCATCACTAAGGTATACAAATACATTTTTATAGTAAAATTACCAGCAATACATTTGATCATTTCAAGTATGTACAAAACATCTAGTTGAAGCCATAAAATTGCGTTCAAAATATTTAGATTTCGGCATTAAATAACCCATCGAAGTTGATATGCTGCTAAACTAAAACAACTAAACTTGTCACGCGCATCAAGGACCGATATCCACAATGGGCAGTGATTCCTTCCATCAGGTTTTTCTGTAACACCGTAGATCGAAGGATGTCAAACATCACCGGAATTTCAAAAATAGAATGTCGCACCCGTCTGGAGTCTGTTCCGTTCTGACTCACATAATACTGGTCGCATTGACGTGAGAAGCTTAACTAGTATCCACAGAGTAGAATCGATACAGGTCTGAGCATTTCTATAGATGTATCGAGTTGGTGGCATCGTAACTTTACATACTGCCACCTCATGATTTTGGCAAGTCAGTGTATATGTGTGTCTAGCATAAGGTTTATCGGCACGGAAAGTGGAATCAATTAACCGAGTTCAAATTCCGGTGTGCTGCGTCCACTTTCACACTAATTTCATTGGAAAAGGCACGAATCCATGCCATCTTAATGGTATTGGTTAAATAGCAGGAGGGCAGGGCTCTCTAGCCTTGGTTGGCAGCCAGTCTAAAAGATGGGCTGTTAAATGAAACAGTCTAAGAGATGGGCTGTTAAATGAAACAGTCTAAGAGATGGGCTGTTAAATGAAACAGTGTAAGAGATGGGCGGTTAAATCAAACAGTCTAAGAGATGGGCTGTTAAATCAAACAGTCTAAGAGATGGGCTGTTAAATCAAACAATCTAAGAGATGGGCGGTTAAATCAAACAGTCTAAGAGATGGGCTGTTAAATGAAACAGTCTAAGAGATGGGCGGTTAAATCAAACAGTCTAAGAGATGGGCTGTTAAATCAAACAATCTAAGAGATGGGCTGTTAAATCAAACAGTCTAAGAGATGGGCTGTTAAATGAAACAGTCTAAGAGATGGGCTGTTAAATCAAACAGTCTAAGAGATGGGCGGTTAAATCAAACAGTCTAAGAGATGGGGGGTTAAATCAAACAGTCTAAGAGATGGGCGGTTAAATGAAACAGTCTAAGAGATGGGCGGTTAAATCAAACAGTCTAAGAGATGGGCGGTTAAATCAAACAGTCTAAGAGATGGGCGGTTAAATCAAACAGTCTAAGAGATGGGCGGTTAAATCAAACAGTCTAAGAGATGGGCGGTTAAATGAAACAGTCTAAGAGATGGGCGGTTAAATCAAACAGTCTAAGAGATGGGCGGTTAAATCAAACAATCTAAGAGATGGGCTGTTAAATCAAACAGTCTAAGAGATGGGCTGTTAAATGAAACAGTCTAAGAGATGGGCTGTTAAATCAAACAGTCTAAGAGATGGGCGGTTAAATCAAACAGTCTAAGAGATGGGCTGTTAAATGAAACAGTCTAAGAGATGGGCTGTTAAATCAAACAGTCTAAGAGATGGGCGGTTAAATCAAACAGTCTAAGAGATGGGCGGTCAAATCAAGCAGTCTAAGAGATGTGCTGTTAAATCAAACAGTCTAAGAGATGGGCTCAAAACCGTTGGGAAGCAACAGGAAAACGGCATAACAATTTAAAGATGATAAAGAAAATAATTAGACTTTCTCGATAATCATTATCTACATCAGTGTTTCCCAACTTTTCTCAAGCAGCGCCTCTTTGGGGCACAAACTTTTTGTCAGCGCCCTCCTCCTGTTAAATTAACTTTGGAATATTATACTTAATTAATCTTTCATGGCAAGATAACACTTAGGTATTAAAGCAAAAATAATTTTAATATTGTTTTAATTTCTATTATAAATGCCAATGATTAAAAAGCTAAAAACGTTTTTATTTGATAGCTTATCTCAATGATTTCAATGCGATGGTGGACACTGGTGCTTACTGGCTAAAGATCTTACTCTAGGTTCATTTCATAGCTCATATCAATGTTTTCAATGCGATGGTTGGCATTGGTGCTTACTTGCTAAGGATCTTATTCTAGGTTCCATGCTTTTTGGAAATAATCGTAGATCTCCTCGGTTTGTAAGTTGCAGGTGCCTTCTTTGTTTAGTAAGAAGCTGTGTAACTGCGCTGAAACCACATCCAGCCATATAGGAAGTTAAGAAAACAATAAGTTTGATAGATTCCCACAGCTTTGGATAGCTTTCAGAAATTATCTTTTGTAGCTAATACTGAATAATTTGTGAAAATTTGAAAAAAAATGGATAAATGAGTATGTTTCACAAGTGAAATAAAAACTCCCAGTGCCCCCTTTTAACATTACAGGGCCCAAAAAGGGGCGCTAGTGCCCACGTTGGCAAACACTGCTCGCCACAAAAAGGCCAAACTCATTATTACTGTTGCCTGTGAAATACGCCGTAAAAAGCTATTGCTATGCTCGATGATTGATGAAAATGTATTTGTTGATAGCCATATTTGAATTAAACCTTTAACCTTTTTCTTAGGTGGGGAGGGAAGTAAAATAATCACCACAAAAGGAGAAGAGGGAGAGAAAGAAGTCAGTGTAAAAAGAGGAAAACGGATTAGAACATTCGGGAGAAAGAAGGAAAGAATGGCTCAGTGAAAGGAAGTATTTACAAAGAAAAGAGGAAGAAAACGCAACAAAAAAGAAAGAAAGAAAAGAAAATAATGAGGAAGCTTTGCTTTCTCACTATTTTCAGAAATAAAAAAAGAAAGGAAAGAAAGGAGAAACGAAAAGAAAGAAGGAGAAACGAAAAGAAAGAAAGGGGAAACGAAAGAAAGAAAGAAACGAAAGAAAGGAGTATAAAAAGAAACGAAAAAGGGAGATTAAAAGCACAAGAAAAAGGACAATCAAAGAAGGAATAGAAAAGAAAAGAAAGAGAAGAAAGGAAAGAGAGAGTGAAAGAAGACGGCAGGTAAGATTAACAAATATTAACAAAAATGAATAAATAAATAAATAAAACAATGAAGGAAAAGAGAATTTTGAAAAAGAAAAAAACAAAAAAGAAAGTTAAATAGAATCGGACTAAGTAAAAAAGAGGTTAAAATGTAAAAAAAAAAAAAAAAGGAAAAAAAAAGAAGAAAAATCGAGAAAAGAAAGAAATGGAAGAGAATGAAAACGAAAAGAAGAAAAGGGAGCAGCAAGAATAAACAAGAAAAACCGAAAACAACGTAATCACATCCATCCACGAAACAAGGCGAAAATGAAGGAAGTGGCGAAGCGAAGCCTGATTCCACGTAACCGCAGTCACTTAAATGTAGGGCGCGAAACGGTATTAATTTTCAAAACATTTAAAAAGGTTCACAATAATAACCTAATCAACAGAACAGGGAAAAAAAAAGACGCATTCTCAACACTCAAAATCCATATAAAAGCAATCAAATTGAAAATGCAAAATGGTTGTTATCTTAATTAACGGCGAAAGGAATTAGTTGAGATTACACTTGAGAATAGGTTCAATCGTGGAGACATGCACTTGAGTTGGAAGAACGGAATTGGCGATTCGTGTTCGAATAACGATCGATGTCGTATTAAATATCAATAAATGAAGGACTAAGGTTAAACTCAATAAAAAGTGAACATTTGTTAACGCTGTAGATTAAATAAGGATGTGTAGGTAAAATTTGGTAAGTGAAATCGGTGAACTGAGTTCAAATTCCGGCCTAGTCGTTTTCACTTTCGCACTAATGCTCTTGGAAAAGGCACACATTCATTTTCTTCCTACGCAAAATAGCAGGGTAGACTGGGCTCTCTAACCTTGGTCGGCAGTCAGTCTAGGAGAAGGATTACTCGGAATTGAAGTCTTCGGACCCTGCGAACTGGCTCTACATAATCTCTGCCAAATAACAGAAACAACATCACTAGGAGACTACCAACAGCAGCAGCAACTAAATATCAGATGTAAATCGAAGTGAAAATAATGACATAATCAAGATGTTGACATTCCACACTACTTCAAATAAAAGCTTAGGAAGGAAACTGTTATAACCTAGGGAAAGTTACTGAATAGAATAATCAGACGAGGGTTGGTAATGAACGATAATACTTAGGACAAGAACAACACGTATAAGATTCGCCAGCGGCGCGTAGAAGAAGTTATCAACTGCTAGAAGTGAGTCAAGTGAATTTCACAATGAATCTCCAGCGGCAGGATATCTACCAATCGCCCCACGCGGTCAGATGTGGCACAAGGCCGATTTAATGGGGGGTATCGGAGCCCAAAAATTCCCACGTAGGACCCGTATAAAACGGGGTCAGGTAGCTGTTTCTCGAGACGAGACTCTGCCTTTCGACATATCCTCGCCTGGGGATCCTCTCTGCCCAGTGGCAGAGAGTTTGACCAGCACAGCTGGAGACGAATATCCAACTGCAGACCAACATACTGTATTTACTATTGTATTTATGTGAATAGGGACACTACCCATTATCGTCCGTAGATATGCTACAACAGAAACCGCCATCAGTACTGGAAAGAGCGATAACAGCCCAATGGACTTGAGAAAACTATTTTCCTGAAAAAATGTTTTAAGAAAAAGATTTTATAAATTTCACCCGGCAGTAGTACTGGCTGTTCGGACAATGAATGCCAACGGCTTCCTTATAAAGAATCGGATAATATTATAATTACCATAATAACAGCATTATCTTTCAGAAAGTCAAAGAGAAAAAATATCATCCATATGGACCTGACACAAGAGTGAAAACGATTAGAAAAATGCTCCATTTTCTATACGCACCAATATATAAAACGTTTAGCACCAAAAGACGTTAATTACGTAGCGTTTCCCCATTTTGAAATGTGCGCCTTGTGTAAGCATATAACTTGAGCCCTCTTACAGTTTTTCACTGACTAGACAAATCACCCCACATTGTTTCGATTCCAGTTCGCATCGGTGTAAACTAAAAACTGGAAAAGGTCGATGTGCGTTCATCGAAAGACCGGGAGATGAAGATGACGCCACGACGATAAATGAAAAGACGGAAATGATTTCTAATGTTTGTTTATTTATTACGTTTGACAGTCTGACACTTAGAATAAGGTCACTGCTATCTCTGTCTTCTCTCACGACAGACGAACGGACCAAATTTTTCTTTCGTCCAGCGAGAACACTCTCCTATCATCTATTTTGCCCATCTTTATATCAGGAAACGCGACTCGCAACGGATCACTCTATCTGTGACCCTCTCTCCAACCGGAATTTCCTAACTTCCGGTCAAGTTGCATTTAATTCTGAAAGTTTCCATTTATGTATTCATTTACTATATTTTTTTTTACTATTACTGGACAGTGGGTGGTTGCTTTGAAGGTCTCACTTTTATTCTTTACAGTTGATCATAAAAAACTTCAGACTTAGATAAATCTATTTACCTTTCATCTGAATACGTTGTAGTTTTAATCATAACAAGGTCCCATTGTTTAACACGTCTTTCTTCCAACTCACAGTACTGTGAGTTATCGCTACATTTCAGTCGGCATTATATAAACCATAGAGGCTGATATGGCGCTAAACTAAAACAACCAAACCAAACTACTTTTCAGGGAGACTATTTAGTCTGTTAGTTATCTCCGTTGTTCTATTCTTAGCCTACATGCATCGGCGAAAAATACTTTGGCACTGAAGGTGTTAGCATTTACTCTGCAAATGCAGAAATCTGAAGAATTTCCATTCGGTTGAAATGTTGGAGCATATCAGAAAGTGTAAAAAATTCAGTGAAATTACTTGCGCTGAGTGGTTGACGGATTCTAGTTTATCAAAGCGAGGCTGGTCCTGGTCATTGATTTTGTAGTCTTTTGTTACCGGAAGGATGGCATGCGCAGGTCCGCTCTTTGTCATTTAAGCTCTGTTTTCGCTTCCTTTCACTTACCTTTATTTTTTGAGAAGGACATTACGCGAACGGAGTTGCTTTGCGAGCACTTCTCTCTATCATTTGACCCCTGTTCAAAATTGGACCGCGAGACTACGCGTGTTTCGCAATCGCTTACTGCCGGACGGACTTGATTGATTACTCTTGAGTCGAAGAAATTTTCGATAAAAGACAAGTACAATGAATTGGGAAGATTTATGTTTCTGGAAAAGGGATTTCTTGAGAGATATTACGAACTGACGATATTCTCCCATGGCGGTGTCTTTTTTTTTCTGTTTATGCAACTGAAAAATAACACCACTATATTGTAATAGAAGAGTGTTACCAATTGTGATGGCGTTGGGTAGAAAGATCTCAAACATCTTCAAAATAAATGAATTCAACACATACCTGGATTTAATATTTCCAAAAAGTTAATTATTTACATTATTCGGACTATTGTCCTCATCTTTGTCGCCATATTTATTACAACGTTTCGGCCGTTGTACGCTCCGGCCTTCTTCAGGTGGTTGGAATGTTCCACGTGCCATGTTTAATGGATGTCAGTTATCAGTTATCTCCTGTTAATTTTCCCTCTGAAAGTTCTCCACTGCCTTAACCGGGTATTGAACTCACACTCTTTGGGCCCTGCCACTGGATCTAACCAACGCCTTTATCCACTGTGCCATGTGTCCTTGAGGAAACGGCCAAAATGTTGTAATAAATATGGCGACAAAGATGAGGACAATAGTCCGAATAATGTAAATAATGTACATAATACCTCATCTCAGAAATATAAACAGATTCGGAAAAATTATTTAATTTTCCAAGCGTTATTTTGTGGATACGTATGTTTGAGTAGAGGAACTGTTTGTTTGTTTGTTTTTTATTTAACGGCGTGAATTACATCTACAGTCAATGTTTTTTTAAGAAACAGGTCATCTATGCAAACATAGGATTGAGCAGTTAAGACATTAAACATATTTCAATAAGACATAATTCAATTGTCTGGAGCAGAACCGCAAAATCCAATGAAGGAGAATCAAATAGAATACAATTGAGAACAGAACAGCAGCGAAGAATCCAAGCATTAGAAATGAAATACTACAAAATCATCCTAGGCATCTCGTACGTCAGTAATTCCCCGGGGGCGGTAGAAAGATACAGAGGGATCGATGAAAAAGAAGTGGGTTGCCAGAGTGTGGGCGTGCCACATCTGAACCATAACATACACCACAAACATTGTACCGGAAGTGTATTTTGCCCTGACTTTACAGTGTATACCTTTTATATAACAATTATTATGAGAAATACGAAGATACTTATTTGACATGCAATACTAGCACCAAAAAGATCAAAGGTTGACTATACATTGGCAAGGGGACTTAGGGTTGAGTCTATATATTGGCGACATACCCGAATTGTATCTGATCTTCACTTTATAGTATATCTCATTTATATAACAATTATTATGGCAGATACGAAGATACTTATTTGACATGCAATACTAGCACCAAAAAGATCAAAGGTTAACTATACATTGGCAAGGGGACTTAGGGTTGAGTCTATATATTGGCAGCGTTAGTGTTGTTTTGGTACGGAAGGGGAGCGTCAGCCAAAATCATTTGGGAACCACTGTCCGACGTAAACTGCATCACAAATGGCGCACTATCAGACAAGAATCATTGATGACGGAAGACCTCATAACCACTGTCAAGAAGCTGGAATGGTATGACTACGTTACAGGAACCAACACTTTTCGATCCTGCAAGGTGGATTGATTGATTCATATGTTATGTTTAAGGTTTATAAATCCTTTATTGGTTATTTAAAGCCGAAACATATTTTTGGACTGTAAGAATGATTGTTTTTTTTTTATGAGTGAATATTTCATTAACAGTTTCTGAGAATAACAATGATTATTCCAGATACAAATTCTACTATTTAACCCATAGCTAGGGGTGGAAAAATGGATACAACTTTTTCTCAAGGGTATTTGCACGTAAGTGAATATAACGAATTCGACTGGAATTCGAACACGTCTGTCCGATTTCTCATTCTGAGGCACTATCCATTACATCCCCCCCCACATCATAACATAACTCCCATGTCAATACGAGTCAAAGGTCAGTTTGGGTGGGGGATATTTGTATTACTGGCTGAGTGACAGCGACACAAATTTGTGTTGTTAGCTTTAGACTGAATTTCTTCCGTTTGTTAGAATGGTAGTCGGTAATAAAAAGCAATATTTTATTTTTCATAAACTCATTATTTTGCTGTCATTTTTGTTGTTGCCTTTTAAGATATAGAACAATCAATACTTTTAAAATGTTAATTCTGGAACACATTCTCTAACATAAAGTGCTGATTATAAAGACTGTAAGAACAACTCAGATACATTTTTAAAAAATCTTTTCATCCCAAGCAAGGCAATAAAGACACTAAGACGCAAGGGGTTACTGAGAGTTAGAGAATATGAGAAAAATATACTAATAAGGAGAGAGAACAATAAAAGAACACGAATTAAGAAGACAGAAGATAAGAATAGACATTGGACGAAATTTTTTGGAGATCAAACTTGACGGGAAAGCAAGAAGCCGGAAGATAGTTCTACAAACAAAAAGTGTGAGACAATAAACTGTTAGCTTATAATTTATGTTTGCCTCTCACCATTTCAACTGTAAAATTTTGAGACCTTGTCGCCAATCTAGTACTGCGCTTAAATCTATAAATTCTAGAGTCTTATCATTCTCTTTCACTCCAATTAACCCCTTGCGTCTTAGTGACATTATCGCATTACTTTAATTAATGAATTGATTAAAAATATATATATTGGTTAATTCTTCTACAAATTCTGTAGAAAATTCTGTTGAAAGTAATGTTGGCAGTATATATTTATTTGTTCTTTCAATAAGTATCTCGTGAGAGAAACTGAAAATTAGAAATGATTACGAGTTTGCGCATCCGTAGTTAATAATAACATTCCATCAATAGCTGTGTAATATTTTTAAAAATGATTTTAAGAATAGTGATTTACTAAGCATTGCTTAGTTGTGGCAAAAGGCCGAGATTAAGGAGCACCCAGTGAGAATTGAACTCATTATTCAGTCGTAATTGATTTAGGGAGGTAAGCTTGCTTACCACTACACCACGCCGAAGAGCATTTTTTTTAAAGTATGGGGCACTCAGTGAGGATCGAAATCAAAAATCATTTAAGAATAGTTGCAGAGAAAAATTTCTCAATATCTTTGTATATTTATCTATTAAAGGACATGAAGTTGAAAAAAAAAATGAAAAAGTGGTACACCAATTTGGAAGAATAAATAGATTTTTAAAAATATTGAAGCCTTAAATCGATATGAGAGAAAATTACAAAACAATCTCTAAAAAACTTTATCAAAAAAAATTATTTTTTTTCCAGACAATAACCAGGAATATGAATGAAAAATAAAATTAAAAAAGGGTTGCAATTTTATTTTATTTCATTTAAAAATATTCAAACTGAAGCATCATTTTCAACTTTTATTTTGAGTTCCGAATTTTATATATTTTTTAGTATTCATTTTACAAGGACTTATCTTTAAAAACTGTAAATCTAGGTACCTCCGAGAGATCGCTAAAAAAGAGAATAGCATGAATAAACGTGAAAAAACGTGTATGAACGTGAAATAAACAGAAAAAAACGAGCTAATATTTTATATGTTATTTAGTATTCCGTTGATACTAAGAGAAACAAGGATTTTTTAAATCAAAAGTTAGAATGTTCTAAAAAGAAGGAAAAATAAAAAAAAAATATTTAAGAAATACTTTGTTCTTTCCTCTTAATAATAACATAAACACTTAGACGATAAATTTTTTTTTCGTCAAGTTTGGCGTCTTTTTCATCATGCTTTATTTTTAGCGAACTCATGGAGGTATCTATGTAAACCTCAATGCACTCCGCTTCGACGTACAATTAAAAATCATCAAACAAAAATGGGCAGTCGCCCGAAAAAAAAAATCCCTAAAAGTTTGAAGAGAGACTACTTAAAAAAATTGTGAATGTTTGAAGATTTAAAAAATCTTTTTACGACTCTAAAAGACAATGTTTTTTTATCCTGAAAATAAACAACAATTTTAAATGCAAAAATTTACGATTTGACTTAAAATCTAGAAATAATATTTATATCAATTTTTTACATTTTTACATTACAAAAAAAAAAACGACCTTAAAATTATGTTTCATAGCTTTATTTTTTACTCAGGTGTCAATTTTTCGACATGAAAATTGGGGATACCTAACATAGACACATAGATAATTGAATAAATCATAAAATGTTGTATAAAATTACAATTAGGAAATTAAAATTTAACAAGACAATTGTTATATTAATATTATTCTGTGCTTATTCGCTTGATTAATTGCAAACGAAGCAACACAAACCCGTGTGTAACACTCGGAGAAAATAGAGAAGGTTGCAATAATTAAAACTAGAAATAGGTCGAACAGGCGGGACTTCGCATTCATATTGTTTTCTTATCCATATTTTTTTTTCTATTTTCTTATTTTATTTGCTTATCCTAGGCACCGTCGCGCACATCTTAAAATATCGCAGGAGTGTGTAAAAAAGAAATGATATTCACCCCTTCCCGATTTAACTCTTTTATTCTTCCGTCCGTGTCTTTCATTTGTGTCGTCATCGTCACGCAGCTCTCTCCGAGCTTCTTTTGAATGTTACCCGCCAGTGGGTGGGCAGTCAGAACGTCCTCAGTGACAACAGTGGTGAATGGAGGGGTGAGATTCTCGAAAAGAAAAGAAGGAAGTACATTGAATTAGATTCGGAGTCCTACTCGAAGAACCGGCTCTTCACATTTTTTTTTGTTTGCCGAGGATTCTTTATAGGCACACGCACGTGTTCCAGTCAAACTGGTTACGATTCACGTAATTAGAAGTAGATTAACGAAGATTAAACACCGATAAGTCTCTTTCTCGACAAAAAAAAGCATGCTCCATCAGATACTGTACGTGCAATATCGTTGCTTTTTCCTTTCATTTCGCTAATTTACTCCTCCTCATTTTGAAAAAGAGGAGGGTGGAAAAGCTAGTGATGAGGGTCGGGGACTCGCCGGACTTCAAGGTAGGGAGTCTTGTGGTCATGAAGCTTAGGCTAGCAGCAGTTTTATTAGCGATTTGAAACATCCAGAATCTTGAAAGCCCAATAGTTTGGGATGTGAAGCGGAAAGCACAGGACACCAAAACCCAATTTTTATACTGTATTTTAATTTCCACTTAAATTAGAAATTATCATGAAAACCTCTGTAAAAGGTTGTTATAAAATAGTCGAACGGGATCATCATCATCATCATCATCATCATCATCATCATCATCATCATACTGAGGAAAGAGGGCTTGGAAAATTTGATAGTCACATGACAGATTGAAAACACAGGAAAAACAACGCCTAACCTACCTAGCGAGCTTGAACAAATGGATGGTGGCGGAATAGGGCTTAGGAGAGATAACATAAAGACAACATTTATTAAGAGCTACAAAAGACAGGAAATTGTGGAGATCCATGATCACCTACGTCCTGAAGAGATACAGCACATAGAAGAAGAAGAATGGAATATTTCCAGAAGTGTGTAATTTTTAGAAACAAAAGAAAAGGTACAGTGTTTACTAATGTAAACTCTGTATTTTCGCCTGCCCCCCTCTCGATACTCTTATCCCACGGCCATTGTGCATTGCTGTCACAGGCGGATAGTATCAAATGTCTTGCCGAATAACCCATTATTGTTATAATTACTGTTTTATTTATTAGCTAACATGGTCTAAGTACTGTAGTGTATCGGGTGATTATATATATATATATATATATATATATATATATATATATATATATATATATATATATATATATATATATATAAAGACATTTATAATATGTTTAACGTTCTTTTTATAGATACAAGTATTTTAGCAAATGCTCTGTTTTTATAATAAACAGTATTAAATAACTTTTACCGGCCTGAATGTCCGAGAAATTTTCATAGAAAATTTTCGTTCTCCGACAGGAATCGAACCTGTATTCTATACGGAACCATCATTTCGCGTGATGTGCCTTAACCGTTCGGTCACAGAGAAGCGTCTGTTTAGCAAGGTCGATTTTACTATCTTTGCTAACCAGACGCTTCTCTGTGGCCGAACGGTTAAGGCACATCACGCGAAATGATGGTTCCGTATAGGATACAGGTTCGATTCCTGTCGGAGAACGAAAATTTTCTATGAAAATTTCTCGGACATTCAGGCCGGTAAATGTTATTTAATACTGTTTATTATAAAAAACAGAGCATTTGCTTAAATACTTATATCTATAAAAAGAACGTTAAACATATTATAAATGTCTTTAAATAAATTGTCGGACTATGTCTAATTCAAAAATATATATATATATAATTATTATTAACCACCACCACCATCATCGAACATGCCAACCAACTGACGCTTGGGTACAAATATATGAAGCCCATTATATCCATCATGGCACCCTGTCTGATAAGACTTCACTTGATTCATGCATCACATCCAAATGTATGCGATATGGTGAAAGGTTTTGATAAAAATGAAGACCCTTAGATGGCGTTGACAAAGAAATATATAAGAAAAAGGTGCAAAATTTTCTCTTTTTCCTTTAACCACAGAATATCTTAGAAATAGGGTGTATCTCGTTCCCTTGTGGGGGACATTTTAATTTCCAAGTAATCTCATGTTGTCTTGAATACAGCACAGAATTGTACACAACATACAATGCTTAATTGATGACACACAGGCATGACCAATAATGATAAAGGTTAATAACCGTACCCGTAAAATAACCCCCCGGCACCCCCTCCCCCAAAACAAGAAAAAACGGTGTGTCGAAAGGACGTTTTTATCTTGACACCAATCTTACTATATACTTCATCGGCAATTTTTATTGTTAACAAAAAAAAAAAAAATGGAAATTTTTAATAAAATTGGATTTATGCATTTTCTTGTTTCTCTATGACTGACAATAAAAATATTAGACGCCATTTGTTTATTAGGTTTTTTATTACCAAGAATAATTTAATATTTCAAGATTATAAAAAGCTGTGAAAAAATAAAATCAGTCGACCGTATTCGGAATCATCCAGTCAATGCGAACGATCCTTTCCTTTAGCTGCATAATATGTGCTTCACCAGGGCTATATACAGTTTTAGATTCAAAGCTTTTCCTTCTCCTAGACCGGTTGCCACCCAAGGCTACAGATCCCAGTTGGTCCTACTATTTACCCATAGCTGGGAGCAGAAGAGTTGGATTCATACCTTCCCCAAGGGTATTAGCACGTAAGTGAATGTAATGAACTCGACTAGGATTCGATCTCGGCTCTCCGATTCCTTAATGCTACAATGATATATTAATTATTTACCATATTATAAAGAATAACACTAAATAAAATTTTTTGTATTCATAGATTTCTAAAACATGTTTGAGAACAAGAAAATTTAAGCAAACATAACAACGTAGACACTTCTACGTGGTGTAATTGTTAGCAAGGTTATCTCGTTAGATCAATTACGACGAGTGAGTTTGATTCTCACTGGGACTTTCGGCCTTGTGCCACATATGTAAGCTACACTTAGATAATTACCATAATAGTTTGAAGCTGTAATTAGAAATTTTGAAAAAAAAAAGAAGCATTTTCTGGTTATTTCTTACATTTGCGCTTGCCACATAGATTCACTAAAATATATTGAGCGATACAAAAATAATATAATAATAAATATAGTTTCATTTGTTTGGTTTTTATTAAAATTCTAAAAATAACTTTAAAATTTAAAAAAAAAAAATGCCGAAGGTGTATACAGTAATAGCGGTGTTAAGGGAAAGATCGTCAATTTGACACAGCGATATTTGTTTCGGCTGGTACCTTTGTTAAGGTTTGCCCTAATAATTCTACCGAACCAATAGATAAAGAATTTTTCTCAAATGTAAAAGTCTCACAATCTTTCCTAGGGACTTTGCACACGCATTCACAGGAAAGAAAAAAAACAAAAAAAAACCCAAAAAAAACACGCCATTTTTGTATTCTTTCCACTCTACACTTATAAAATCTCTGCCCAAGACTCCGCCGCAGTCTTATGAACAGAAGTCGAGTTTTATCTCTTGTCTCCTATTTAGGATTGTGTTTCCAGATACTTTTAAAACCCTTCTAAAATCTTTTCATTTTCTTTCCAGTTCTGGGTATGACGATAAACTTCATCCGGCAGCAAAGTCTCTGATCAGAATATTGGCGGTTTTAAGGAGCGTGGAACCACATCTTAATTGCTGTTGTTTCCATGGCTACCCTGACACGAAGTCGTAGCACTTGTTAGGGTCCCAGCTATGGAAAAATAGTGAATTTCTCCAAACAAAAACAAAACATTATGAAAGTATAAGAATGCATATTCATAATAAAATTACGGTCAATACATATAGAAAAATGACCAACAATACAATTTATCTGTAATTATTTACATTGTTCGGACATTTGTCCTCATCTTTATTGCCATATTGCAATTTAAATAATGTAAATAATTACAATACCTCATCTCAGAAATATAAACAGATATTTTATCTGTAGTTGAAGGCATACAATTGCGTTCAAAATATTTAGATTTCGGCATTAAATAACCCATAGAGGTGTTGATATGCCGCCAAACAAAATCAGTTGATAAATCAGAGACATTAATCCATATCATATCCTACAATTTCTTAAAGAAATCAAGTTGTATTTCGAGATATAACTTCAACAAAACTACAACATAAAACACACGTACCTGTAGTAATTATGTCCGCCAAAACATGAATATGCACAAAATTTGAGTATTATCTACCATGTATTCAATTGTGAAAGCAGAATAACATTTATCATATTTTTATTACTTCAAAGCTCTCAAGAAAATAAAATGTCGGTATTAAATGACTCAATATGCTGTTAAGCAAACAAATCAATTCATCATTCTTTTTCACTTTCGATGTCGCTTCGCGTCTTGGTCGCATTATCACCTTGCTTGGGGTGGGGGGTTTCTTACTCTGTAACCTTTTATCTCGTATGGCTCTTGTACAGGTGAACATTATTGTAAACAATCGTTTTGCTTAGACAATAAAATATATTGTTGTTAATTGTAAATAAAATAATTGTTGATGATTATATTACTGATAGCTTAGTTCTATAGTTGTATAGGGCGGTAGACATAGTGGCGTTCCGTTAAACAAGAGAGTCAGAACCAATATGCAAACAATTGCGTACAATTGATTTGTTGTTTAAAAAACATTGTTTTTTTTTATGTGTTGAAAGCGGCACACAGTTCGGCAATGTTTGATGCTTTTGTGAAGATATGGATTTGTCAGATAGGCAGAAAATTAACCTCATTTCAACCCGGTCGTAAATCTTTGGCTATCACGAAAGCGCGTTTTGGTAAAAGTTTCGTTGGTCTTTGCACAATGACTACGGCATCATCGACAGCTTTTAACTTGCGTGGTCGGCAAATTCAAAAACCGGACAACATATATTCAGAAATCTCGTTCGCTTGTTTCATACAAGGATGGATTTCGCGGAGGTCTCTGGTTTGAAATCTATTAATATTGGTGGAAGTATGCGGAGGTTTCTTCACCGATAACAAAGTAAAAAAACAAAAAAAAAAACGAAACAAAACAAAAACAGTTGTCGTAAAACTAAGAACCATCTGGAAATACTGAAGAACACTACCTGAAATTAAAGGTTAGACTGTTGCAAGCATTAGAAATAAGATGTTATAGAAGCATCCTCAGCATCCTCTACTTAAATCGCATCACAAATGACGCAGAGCGAGATACCATCAGACAAGAAAAAGGCCCGTGGGAAAACCGCATAGACATAGTGAAGAGGAGGAAGTTAAAGTGGGAGGGGTACTTCATAAGAGCCAACACTCTTTCCATTGACGTCCTAGTAGGTACCAACTTAGGCCGAAGAAAAAGAAACAAAAAGAGGGGAAATTGGTTTGGCAACGACACTGAGTGGACTGGAAGGATCCTTCACAGACACAGACATTGGCAAGCAACTGAGACATATGGAGGAAACTGGTCAGCTGCGGAACACCCACGCGTGATCATGGGGCTAATGATGATGATGATGATGATATGTTGGCTTGCAAACATAAAATGTTGGTTTTATTATGAGATACACTTCCTACGTAGTGCTACCCGCAAGATTTAAGGAATTTGAAGATTGGTCGGTCTCTTCATTTTTTTCAAGTTAGCCAGCGTTTCCTGTGTCGCGCCGGAAGTTTTACACACCACTAGAAAAAAAACCCTCCACCAGGAAATTATACGAACCTCATTTTCAAGCAAATTATTCTTTCTCCGAAGAAGCCATTTCGAGCACTACGTTCTCTGGACCTTTTGCTTGGCACCTCACAAAGGCATACATTGCGCGCATGATGCACATATGTTGATATGACTGTGTGTGTTGCTGGGGATTGGAAAATGCGTACGCGAGCGTTAAGTGTTGACGAAAGAGAGAGCTGACGAATTCTGAAAGCATGACAATTTAAGGATATGTTCCTTATTAGCGAGCGATTTTTTTTTAATTTGTGAAGAGGTGGAGAAATGAATTGCTTTTCAATTACGCCATCAAAAGCGCTGGTTTTTATGAGCTACGGTTCAGTTTGTTGGAGAGCGCGCGAAAACGCAAAGGGAAGGAGGAAGTAACGAAAAGAGTGCGCGCTAAAAAGCAGGAAAACGAATGCGATGAAGAAGGAAATTTAATAGTCGATGAACAGAAAAGGACGGCTTTTACAACGGACCAGGGTGCGTTGAGAAAAATTCGGAAACGCGTGGATAGCAGTTCTATGGCAAGGCGATATCTATCTGAGTAAACTGACAAGGCGAAATTCTTCTAAGAGATATGAATGTGAAAATTAGTATTTGTATAGCGCAACGGTAGTTATATGGGATGGGTCATGTAAAAAGTAAGCTTCTTGACAAAATTCTGAATGTAAATGGACAGTCATTTCAAGTCCCAACGATAACTAAAATGAGTAATGCGAAAAATCTCTCAGGATTATATATATATATATATATATATATATATATATATATATATATATATATATATATATATAGTTGTATATTTAGGCAGCAATCTTTCGTTTATGCATGTTTCATTAAAAACGACAGACAACGTACTACGGTTAAGCTTTTTATTTAGTTTTTTTTTTGTTTTTGAACAAGAGCTTTCTTTTCTGGACAAAGAGTGTGTAAAAACTGTTAAAATATTTTATAGTTCCGAGCGCTTTCGGCTATACCTTTAGCCATTATCAAGGATGATTCAATTTTTCAGCTTAATTGAGTGTGTGCATTATGTGTATGTTTTAGTGTGTTATAGAGATGTTTTTAATTTCCGAATACGGTTAGCACATTGCGGCCTTGTTCGTAGTTAATACTGTCCAGAATCTTTGTCCAGAAAAGAAAACTTGTTCGAACACAAGAAAAATTAAATAAAAAGCTTAACCGTAGTGCCTTGTCTGTCGCTTTTAATGAAACATATATATATATATATATATATATATATATGGTGTGATGGATAAATTGTTGTCTAAATTACGCAAAAATGAAAAGAACACACGGACATCTCACTTTAACAGATATATTTACACAAAAATATCTTGAAATACTAAAGAATAAATTTATTCAATAAAATCGTCATTGGCTTCAACCACAGCTTTCCAGGCGACTTCGAAATCTCCTGCAACTCTTCTGGACGGTCTCCTTGTTTAAGTTGGGGAATGCTTCCCTAATGCTTGCATCAGTTTATCTTTGGTGTTACAAGGAGATTTGTTGGTGTCTCGCTCAACTGCGCCCCGCACATATTAATCAAGGGGGTTGCAGTGTGGGGAGTTAGGTGGCTAGATGTAAGGGGTGATGTGGTCGAAGAAATTGTCTGACAACCATAACTTGTTACTCCTGCCTGTGTGGCATGGTGCAGAGTCCTGTTGCCATACATAGTGTTTTCCAACAGCCAATTCTTGACCCAGGGTAGCGCTACCTCCTTAAGGCACTTGAATATTAAGATTGAGAGCGAGAAGACTCAAGCACGTCCGACCTTCCAATTAGTGGCACTCGCTACTAGATTTGACCTGTGTGTATAACTGTATCGTATTTCATATTGTACTGGTTGTGTACAATAAACCTTTCTTCTATTATCCACCTGGTGTTAAGTATTTATTCCCTTAGCACGGAATATAACAAAATATCTATCTGAAAAGATAAAAGAGAGTGAATTAAAAAAGAACAAACTATATATAAATTAAAACTTTAATTATATTTCTTTAACATGCAAAGAAGCGTATTGATGAACCTTAACTCTAACGAATTAAAAAAAACTATGGAAGTTGCACTGATAATTTATGGACACCCTGTATATTGGGATCCTTCCGGAGGGATTGGCAGAGGAGGAGGAGAAAAGTTACTTTTTCCCCCCGTCGTAGTAGATGCTGCAGTTGTATCTGTTCCATGCCGGAGGCCTTCTCTCCCTTGCATCCCCCCACCGTTATGTAGAGGTGGTATGACCGGGTATGACCAGCTTAGACAAGCTATGACTAGCTAAGACCGCTTAGACAAGCTATGACAAGCTATAACCAGCTAAGACCAGCTTAGACAAGCTATAACCAGCTATGACCAGCTAAGACAAGCTTTGACCAATTTAGACCAGCGGACCAAGTCGAAACACTCGACTTCTCACGTTGAAAGCCGACCTTGTGTCACAGCATGATCCAGGGGTGAGAGGTTAAGGTAAATTTCGGACACACTGTATATTGCTATTTTTTTTAATCAATTCACCCCAAGCAAAGCGATAATGCCACTAAGACGCAAGGAGCTACTGGGAGTGAAAGATAATGAAAAAGATTTTAGAATGGAACCGGAAACCTGATCATGAACAGGATATAAGGGATAAAATTTTACTCCTATTTAAAAAGACCGGGGAGGAGTGTACACGGAAAAATAGGCGAACCTATCTATTTCTATATAGAATAAAAAATAAAAAAAATAAATAGTAAATAAAAGTTTAGGTGGGGACGTTAAAAGTATCGAGTCGAAGCAGAGTTTAGAAGGAATGGGAAATCCTGTCCTAAACAAATTTTCTATATAAAAACAGAACACTCGAGTAAAAAGGTTTTTAACTAAGGAGATAATATTAAAAATTGACACGGACGAAAGAAAGAAAGGAAAAGAAATCGTAATGAATAAATAAATGAAGGAATAAATGAATAAATAAATAATAAAAAAAATTGCCGCTGGTTTGTAAAATACTCAAAGCAAACCTCTCAAGGTTAATATCATTTATGTTGAGAGTATCGCCGTTAAAAAAGACTGAAAAATGGCTCTTTAGTTAATTGGTTCATGATGGTGAGTTTTCAAGATATGGCTGACCGTTTTTGATTCGCCGAATTATCCAAGAATCGTTTCAACTTAGCGGCCATTAGCAAGACTTTGTTTCCTTTCGCCATACCGCGCCCCGAACTCTTAAATTGTCTTTGCCCCATGGCTTTTACATTGCCTCAACAATTTCTCTTTCTTCTCTTGTCCTCCCACATCTTATTTTCTTCCCTCTTACTTTAGTTTTCATCGATTCTTCACACATTTGGTTTCTTCCCTAGAATCTAGTTAACGTATTTCTCCCTGCCCGCAAGGCTACTTTTAAATATTCCGCGGTTGGACTGCGCCGTGTCGTTGCATTTTTACAAAATATAAGATTTTGTTCAAAATTTAACACGTAATCTTTAAATGGTTTGGTTTGGTTTGTTTCGTTTTACGGCAGATCAAAATCAATGGGTCATTTAATACCGACAATTATTTTTTCCTAATAATATTTTTGTTTTGTCAAAAATCTATTTCTGTTAATATTTATTTCGTCAAAAATGCATACCTGGTAACATTATTTTTTCAAAAACTTATAGCTGGTAACATTATTTTTTACTTACTGTTGGACGTAGTCTATCATCATACCCAAGACGCAGATGTAGTTTATCGTCATACCCAGGACGCGGATGTAGTTTATCTTCATACCCAGGACGCGGATGTAGTTTATCTTCATACCCAGGACGCAGATGTAGTATATCGTCATACCCAGGACGCGGATGTAGTTTATCGTCATACCCCGGACGCGGATGTAGTTTATCATCATACCCAGGACGCGGATGTAGTTTATCGTCTTACCCAGGATGCAATCTTTATTGAGAAATATCTTCTATATTATTTATATTGTTTACATGTGGACTGGTGACCTGATCTTTGTTGTTTTTATTACAACATTTCGGTCGTTGTTAGGCCTTCCTCAGGTGTATGTCGATCCGGATAACCTACAGGGGATTCCGAAGTGTGTTGGGGTGGCTAGATTGTTCTCGTTCCTCTGTCCATGTCTAGGGATATCTCATCTAGTTCTTATTTTTAATACTGCTCGGTCTCACGCTGTCCGCTGATCTGAGATGGAACAAATACATCGAGTCAGTTGCATCATCCACCGCAAGAAAAGTTGGTTCCCTGTGCCGAGCCAGGACATTTTTCTCCCCGGAATCGATCCCCTAAGTCTATAAATCGACCATTCGCCCTTGCATGGAGTATTGCTGCCATATATGGTCTGGGGCCCATGCTGTTTGCCTCAGGGTTCTTGATAAGATCCAGAGACGGATATGCAATGTGATTGGCCCTGATCTGTCATCTTGTCTGCAGTCGCTCTCTCACAGACGCGATGTTGCATCGCTTTGCCTTTTTTACAAGTACTTTCACGGTAATTGCTCCGAGGAGTTGCTTTCGCTTGTCCCTAGGCCTCGTGAATTTAAACGTCCTACGAGGCTGGCATCCCGTTCCCACCCCTTCACCGTTGAAACTGTTAGATGTAGACGTTTCTTCTACTCCAATAGCTTCATGTCTCACTCATCTCGCCTATGGAACTCCCTTCCCTATTACTGTTTCCCTGACAAATACAATCTCCAACGGTTTAAGTGTAGCGTCAATCGACATCTCCAGTTGCCTTGATCTATCCACTTCCCTTCTCCACATCCTTTCATCTTTCATTCCTATCTGCTCTCCCTCTAAATCTTCTGTAACCCCCTTGCCTTGATCGACCCACTGTCCTTCTCTTTCTCCTCATCCTCTCCTTTACCACTCCTATCTGCTCTTCCTCCATCCCTTCTGTAACCCCATGCGTGATAGTAGCCTCCAGCCTTGCTTGGGGTGATACGCTTAAAAAAAAAAAAGAAAAAAAAGACGCTTTTCTTCATTCTGCGGCTATCGGACTAGTATCTAAATTAAATCAATATTACCTGTACCATTATATATATAAAATTAATAAATATAAATCAATATTACCTGTACCATTATATATATATATATATATAATTAAAGCAATATTACCTGTATCCTCGGGCGGACAAACTACATTTTAACTCTCAATAGAGCCTCTGTCTTCGGACAAAGCGCAACTCAGTTGAGTCTTGACTCAGCCAGTTATATGCCATGCGTGATACACGCTTAGGCGATCATGTATCTTTTTGATACATGACTGACGAGGCAGATTTTTTTCCCGCAGTAAGTTGCCATTTCTTTCTGCGATAGGCCATCTAAGGTAATAGAACCCGGTCTGTCCTGCTATTTAACCCATAGCTGGGGCAAAAGAAGAGGATCCATACCTTTCCCAAGGGTATTAGCACGTAAGTGAATGTAATGGATTACAACTGGAAT
>OZ038481.1:47007538-47135038 GCA_964036315.1 Acanthosepion esculentum | reverse complement strand
AACGGAAATGAAAACCTCGTTTGAGAAATATGCAACGCCAGAAGCAACTAGCTGAAAATTAAACGCACAAACAGATGACAAAAGAAACAATCTTTATAAGCGTTTGATAACACCATAAAAAGAAGGGAAAACGTAACAAAAACAAAAGAAAAAAAAAACGAAACAAAAGAAAAAGAAACGAAACGAGTGTAAAAACGGTCGTGGATAAACAAACACGGCGAATAAAATAGTGATGGAGGTGATGGAGGTGAACTTTAATCTCGTGAAAAAACAACAAAAAACAAAATCAAATGAAGAAGGAAATTAAAGAGAGGGGGAGAGAAGTGGGGGGGGGAAGAGTGAGAGACATGTGTTTATCAATAAATTTAAGACGTCCGACAAGAAAAGTGGAAACTTAAAAACACGTTTGCACAAACATTTTCAAGCGATAACGAACTTCGTTAATTAAGTTTATTATTCGACAATATGCTAATTCGATTTGATATTATATATAAAGGGTGCGATGTTGTCGTCTAAATTACGCAAAAAATATAATAACATTTCATTTTAACAGATATATTTACCAAAATTACACAAAAACTTTATTCAATAAAATCGCCATTGGCCTTAACCACTAACTCCTGATAACTTCGGAATCTCCTGCAACTCTTCTGGCCGGTTTCTTTGTTTAAGTTGGCGAATGCTACCGTAATCCTTACCTTCAGTTCATCTTTGGTGCTACAAGGAATTTTGTTGATCTCTCGCTCAACTGCGCTCAGCACATCAAGGGGTTTGCAGTCGGAGGAGTTAGGTGGCCAGATGTAAGGGGTAATGTGGTCGCAAAAATTTTTGACAGCCATGACTGGGTTCTCCTGCTTGTGTGGCATGGTGCAGAGTCCTATTGGCAGACATGGGGACTTCCAGCAGCAACCCTTTTGATCCAAGGCAGAACTTGATGTAGGCCTACATGTTGAGTTTGAGATCCTCACCAACAAATTCTGGTGTTCTTTTCTTTCTTATCAGAACAATCAGAGTGAGTTTGCCGAGCTGCCGTACCTTCGTAATCAACATTAGACTCATCTAACACTTTCCGAATCCTCTGCACTGTCCTCAGATTGACAGCTAAACATTTTGAAATGTTCGTATTGGAACTTCTGGAGCAAATACCAAGCAGTACAGCATGCCGTTACAAATTTCTGGCGGAGTGAATTGCATCATGGTGCTCTTTTTCTCACAGACAGTGCCCACCTGATTCTATTATACTTTTATAAAAAAATAAAATGGCGACAATTTACCCATTACACCATATATATATATATATATATATATATATATATATATATATATATATATACCACTTAGGCAGATCTGCCAAAGTGAAACCTTGGTAGGTTTGTCTGGCTCATTAGGTTTGTCTAGGTTTGCTCTACGTTTGTATCGAGCTCTTTAGTTAGTTGTTTACTCGTATCGGTTTTTTTTCTTTGGCCCTTGAACGTGTGTCTGTGCGATTATTTTCGACAGAATTTCATGTTCCTGTCAGATTTCTTTTTTAAAAAAACTTTTTTTCCCTTCGAAATTGATTTGGCTATTGTTAAATCAAGAATTCGAAGGTTTTTCGACACGAGTATAGTTACCTATATATATATATATATATATATATATATATATATATATATATATATATATATATATATGACGTCACACATTATGAAATGGACAAAGTCCGACACTATTTTAAGACTTTTTTATGTTTATACATTCCTTTTTTATAGATACAAATATTTAAGTAAATGTTCTGTTTATAATAAACAGTATTAACAACATATACCGGCCTGAATGTCCGAGAAATTCTCATAGAAAATATTCGTCCTCCGACAGGAATCAAACCTGTATCCCATACGGAACCGTCATATAGCCTGACGTGCTTTTACCGATTGAGCCACAGAGGATTTTACTGTTTTTAAACTACAATTCTCCATGATTTTCTCGCGTACATTCATATCTGCTCGATGCGTATTCAAATGTAAACAAATGACATCACACATTATGAAATGGACAAAGTCCGACAGTTATGCATATATATATATATATATATATATATATATATATATATATATATATATATATATATAGCCACATATACCCTGAGGCGAAATTAAATAGCAACAGGGTGAATAAATGTTTCAATTTACTAAACATTATTATCCTGGGTATGACGATAAATTACATCCGGTGGCAAATCTTCTGATCGGGAGATCGGAGGTTTTAAGGAGCGTGGAACTACCTTTTAATTGGCGTTGTTCCAAGGTCCACCCTGACTCGTGGTAGTAGAACCTCTTAGGGTCTTAGCCGTGGGCAAATAGTGAATCCCAAAACAAAAATCAGTGCATTTAAAATAAAATGCGCCACAATACAAATTAGTTTAAAATGACAAACGCATTAAACGCTTATTTTTGGGGTGCAATATTTTCCATTCTCACCCCATGCCCATAGACACGGCCCACGGTCTTGTAACCAAATTTATACTTCCATTAGGAAATACCCCCCTCTCTCTCTCTTTATATATATATATATATGTATATATATATATATATATATATATATATATATATATATATATATATATATATATATATATATCATTAGAGTAATTCATCGAAGTGCAAATCATGATTTGCCTAAATCACCCAAATTCTATTGTATATTCTTGCTTGACCCAGCTAATGATCTGCGATGGAGCGGTCCGGAGGAAACGAAAAGATGCGGGACTTGGGTCACAATCCGTTGGGTTATGCATACTTGGAAGAGTATCACCACGGAATTTGTGACTAGAGGCGCTATATCGAGTCTATTTAGTTTCTTCTTCGTCACCGATGACCATTGGTACAGTTGGTATGACACTCGCTTTGTATCGAGACGGGTTCGAATCTCGGTAGTGTATGCGCACTGCTGATGAGTCCGAAAAAATAGGACAAAACGGCCGTCCAGTGCTTTCTGTATTCCGTTGAGGATTCTTCTAGACTCGATGAATTACTATGATGATTTGCCTAAATCATCAATTTCACACACACACACACACACACACACACACACACACACACACACACACACACACACACACACACACACACACACACATACATATATATATATATATATATAAATCATCAATGTGTCATCATAATAATAATACATCAGTGTTTCATCATCATAATAATAAGTAAAAACTTAAAATCCTGGAAGCCCTCTATATAAGAAAATTGCATCCCAAAATAAATAAATTCAACTGCAAGTATAGCAATAAAGTTCTTAAATGTTTGTAGCAGCAAAGTGTTACATAAAAAAATACTGAATTAAAATACTGCAATAAAAAAAAAACATTTCAAAAAATTTTGAATTTACGGTGTTAACGCATGACACATCCATAAATATGCAACCCATGAAAATGGTCTCGGATCAGATTGAAAGTAGTTAGCAAAGATAAAAAATATTTGAAAGAAAATTTTGGAAGTTTTATTAATCAATGTTCTACAGCCACCAAGAAATTAACTCGTAGACTTGAAATGCTGTCGCCAGTTCTCACCTTTATATTTACAGACGCTCTATCCCTGATATTGATAAAAGTTATCCATAAATATGACAAAACTACAAAACTTAAAACCATATTTTTTTCATAAAGATACACTGTATACTGGACTCTACCGTCCTTTTGGACGTATGAGGTTCAAACAGTTCTGTTCTTAGTCCGAACAGTCAGATTACCCGCACATATCATTTGATTATAGTGGTCAAGGCTTGTGCAGAACCAACCACACTTTTTCGAAGAGCCGAATTGTTATGGTGAAACACACCTAGTCTATAGACTCTCCCACCTAATATAAGTAGGAGTCAGTGAGGGTCGACGGGGTGTCGAATACGAAAGTAGTCAGCTACCACAATTAGATTACTCTGCGTAATACTTATTATAACAAGTTCCTAACGTTTTTGTACGTTGAACCTATTTAGGACCGAATTTAGTCCAAATACAGTTTCCACTGCGGAAAGTAACTCTACAACACAAAGTGAGTCGTCTGCTCCAGACTTTTTCCGTTGCGACGATAGCTTGGGGGAAGAATCTCATCCTCGTCGCCAAACGAATACAGAGAACTGTTGCACAGGCATGTAAGCTAGCTCCTGCGGTGGCTTCTTGATTGTTTTTTTTTTTCACAATAGGTATGGAGGAGTAGGCAACAGTAAACTACAGAAGACCTCAAAATTGATCGCTGCATTTAAGTATTGCATTAATAAGGTCCAACGATAATTGAATATTTAATATTCAATACTTCAATATTCCATGATAATTTTAAAGGTCCAACGATAATTCTTCTGCCACAACTTAATTTAAAGACAATTTGATATACGTAGGTCCTTACGTTCTGTATTAAACAACTATTTTTATTTCATGGTTGACTTTCGCTAGATTTCGCAATTCATTTCGATTATTCGCAAATTTACTTCCAAGTTATAAAAAATTGTTATCGTACAAAAACATTTGTCGGAAAAAATCATGTAAAATATCACCAAAAACAATCGCAGTATGAAAAGTTGGGAATTTATTTTAAGTAAGTTCCTTCCGTATTGTCTGATAAGCTTAATCACATTATCGTTGAAAGACGAAAGGAAAACACCACATTGACACATGTTTGAATCCAATCTAAGCTTTCGGCTTACATAAGCTATTACCAAAGATGACAATTTTAATAAATCAAACAACACATATACGAAACCACAATAATGGCCCGCCGTTGCTGTTTGAATAAGCTCAAAGTAACGACAAACTGTTACTTACGAGCCAAGGAAGCGAAAAACGCGTCGTACCTCGTGACGTCACACATGACCACACGAGAGTGAAAACGAGAAGTATTAAGTATGGGAAGCCATTGGTATGAACCAATGGCTTCTGCTATAAATTATAGGCATTTAAGAATGTTTGTGGAGATGTCATAGTTTATTTTGTTCAATATGGTGTTTTCCTTTCGTCTGTCAACGATAATGTCATTAAGCTTATCAGACAATACGAAAGGAACTTAAAATAAATAGACAAAACTTGTCTATATTATTTAATGAAACATGCATTAATACATATATATATATATATATATATATATATATATATATATATATATATATATATATTTATATATATATATATATATATATATATATATATATATATATATATATGATTGTTGTGGCCTTGTTATGGCCAGAAATAAAGACACAAGAGAGGGATTGAGTTAAAGAAATATATTAATATAAACAGTAATACAAACGAGAGTTTTACAGCAAGATTGTTCGGTCCGATTATCAGAGCTGACTGCTGGAAACTTCCCTCTCTAAAATGCAGTACCTGCTCCTATTTATATATGGAAGAGTCCATGCATGTGTGGGTAAATTAGCATAACAATAATGGACTCGTCCGTCTTTCAGTTCAGTTTTTGTGTTTAGGTTTCGTATGAGACAACAATCCTGCACGGGATTTGCAAACAAGTCCACACGAGGGAAATACTGAAAGGTTGATTGTCATATGGGCTGATGTATTAGCCTGAGATTTAGTATTGGTTCTTAATTCTCTCAGATGCTTGAGACGATTCTTTTCAAAGTTAGTTATACCTCGGTAGCAGGCGTTTCTCCAGTTATACCTCGGTAGCAGGCGTTTCTCCAGTTATACCTCGGTAGCAGGCGTTTCTCCAGTTATACCTCGGTAGCAGGCGTTTCTCCAGTTATACCTCGGTAGCAGGCGTTTCTCCAGTTATACCTCGGTAGCAGGCGTTTCTCCAGTTTGCTCGGTTTTCAACAGCAAGTTCGAACTCCTCTATAGGAATGTTTGCAGCATTTAAATTGTATATAAGTTTGTCCTAAAGATTTAAGAAACAGCAGATATATTTACATAAAGTGCTCAATATTAAAAATATTAAAATAATATTAAAAATAGAGCATTAATGATATTATCGTTGTTTCCATGTAAAATTTCTAGTCATCAGGGCCATTGAACGTTCAAAACCACTACCCATGAGGACTGGAAATTTTACTAAGAAACATCGATGTCGGGATAAAAATTGAAATTTAAAGTTAAGAAATATAATATACTAGAAGCATGGCCCAGCGTTGCCCGTGCTTGATTCAAAAATCGTACGACTCATACAGCAATCGATATCACTTGACTTAAAATATTTTTGCCCTTCCTTGCCTTGAAAGCAGTGCCCTTTGCCGTGCTGATGTTGCTACATGCCTTACTTCTTGCCTATTTCACACTGCGAATTTTTTCTAAGCTCTATACTAAACATTGAATCTGTTACGAAAAAAGAACTGAACAGAATAAACACAAAACAATCAGCTTTAAAAAAGGACTCGTAACTGGAAAAACCGAATGAAAAAAGAATGTTAACAACAAATACTTTTTCACACCGAACGCAGTTCTGCGGAATCAGAATCAACGTCGAGTTTAAGCAAGCGAATGAGCCAATTGGAGTAAAGTGCCATGCAGATTTAAATTTTCCCCACTTGTGACGAATGCAGCTATCGATTCTTTTTGCATGCTAGCATGCTAATTAACATTCGTGTCAGTCAGCTGTTGGCTCTCACGCTGGCCAATAGAATCTTCTTGCCTATTCGTGGCAGCCAGCTATAGGCTCTCACTCTGACCGGTAGAAAATGGCCGCAGACTACATGAAAACTGCCGTAGAAACATGAAAAAATCGATTATTTCCACTATCGATGGGAGAAGGAAAATGCAAAGTCGGTCTTGGCCTTCCCACTAACTTGGAGCAAATGTAAATTTTGGTGCAAAGCCGTGCATTCGTTACACACACACACACACACACACACACACACACACATATATATATATGTAGAGAGAGAGAGAGAGAGAGAGAGAGAGAGAGAGAGAGAGAGAGAGAGAGAGAGAGAGAGAGAGAGAGATGACAGTAAAGTAAATTAAAAATTCATGTCAACTAGTTAGATTAACCCTTAATTTGATAAGCTGAACACATATGTAATATTTGAAACTTGTTGATCTCGGCAGACCTAAATTATGATTAACGTTAAGTAACAATTAAAAAAGTGGTTTCATGTGATCAATCAGGTTATCATGTCAGCAGTTGTAATTATTTGGTGTTTAAATGCAGTTTAAAAATCTGGAATAAAATGCCAATTTTCAAAGCAAGAAGACCTTCTATATTTATCGAAACAGCAAGACTCCCCGTATTTGGCAAAGTAGGAAGACTTTCTACATTTGGACAAACAAGAAGTCTCTCCGTATTTAGCAAAGTAGAGAGACTCTCCATATTTGGTAAAGCTGGAAGAATCTCTATATTTGGCAATACAGGAAATCTCTCCATATTTGGCAAAGTAGTAAGATTCCATATTTAGCAAAACAAGAAGAATCCCTATATTTGACCAAACAGGAAGTCTCTCCATATTTGTCAAAGTAGGGAGACTCTCCGTATTGGGCAAAATAGGGAGGTTCTCCATATTTGGCCAAACAGGAAGTCCCTCCGTATTTCGCAAAGTAGAGAGACTCTCGGTATTTTGCAAATTAGAGAGATTCTCCATATTTGGCAAATCAGGAAGTCTCTCCGTATTTCGCAAAGTAGAGAGACTCTCGGTATTTTGCAAATTAGAGAGATTCTCCATATTTGGCCAAACAGGAAGTCTCCGTATTTCGTAAAGTAGAGAGACTCCCGGTATTTTGTAAATTAGAGAGATTCTCCATATTTGGCCAAACAGAAAATCTCTCCGTATTTCGTAAAGTAGAGAGACTCTCGGTATTTTGCAAATTAGAGTGATTCTCCATATTTAGCAAATCAGGATGTCTCTCTCTGTTTGACCAAAGAGGGAGTCCCTCCATATTTGGCAAAGTTTCTTCAAATATGGAGGGACTTTACATTTGTCATAGGAATGAAACTCTCCACATATGACAAAATAGAAATGATCTTCATATTTGTTGTCGGCTTCTCTCATAGTTTTCCTATTAAACATGTTCACTTTTATATATCTTTAATAATATCAGCGATAGATTAATAAATTATCTCTTGGAAAATATATTCTGCTTATGCAAGAAATGAAATATATTAAAATCAAGTATGGTTAAAAATATACAGCTTTCACCAACAGTTTTTTTTATTGAAATCATTTCTGTTGAACAAATTTTGTTACTAACTCAAATTATGAGCTTAGCCAATGTATTACGCG
Organism: Acanthosepion esculentum; assembly: GCA_964036315.1. NCBI lineage: Eukaryota > Metazoa > Mollusca > Cephalopoda > Sepiida > Sepiidae > Acanthosepion > Acanthosepion esculentum. Next base: position 47,126,827 of record OZ038481.1, on the reverse strand, counting down.
TTTTATTATTCTGTCAAATAGCGAACAAACATTTGTAAAAATTACTTTTATAATGTGACAACATTCGGCATTTCTCCTTGTTTGTTTGTTTTTTTTTCTTTTTAAACACAAAAATGTTTTGAATAACAAAGCGAGAATCAGAAAAATTGTCCAGTGTCAATTTCTGCGTATTAAAATGTTTTGCAAAAACTCCTGAGACACGCCCTTTTTCAAAACGCTGAGTTTGTATCTCCAGCTACACTGTCTTGCGGTGTATCCTATCGTCATCTGTTATCGAGAAACTACACCGGCCTCCACATACATCTGTTCGAGGGAACTTTTCAACAGTACTAAGCAACTATACATGTTTGTCAGAGTCAGTCAACTTTTGCAGAAGGCCAAATTTAATGGGAACGAACTCACACTAACTGGCTCGTAAAACAAGTCCGATAATTACGGCACCAAATGCGTTTTTACTTCGAAATCTTTTCAATATGCAACTTTCGCATGAAGCTTTAGTATGGGCAATAAGTGATTAGAAAATACTCAAGTAATGCATGCCGAACGATTGAAAGAATATGGTTTATTCTTTGGCGCAATAGGAACCAAAATGCTTCCGATACAAAATTATTAATAAAAAAAAAATCAACTTATATATTTATACAGAGGTTTGGTTCTTGCATTCAAGTAGACACATGAATACGTTTTCCCAACACGTGTATAATTTTGATTCGACAAGCGGAAACATGCACACACATATTGTCCTGAACATGCGCAGTAAAGAATAATCTGAAATAGATCAGTGTGCGTGTAAACATATCTATAGTTATTAATATTCTAATGCCTGTTAAAATAGATGCCGTTGTGCACATGTGACGAACAGGACAAAAGTATATTTGAAGGGAATAAAAGGAAAAATGTAAGCAGTTCCGTTAACAAAAGTTTATCTTTGGCCGAAATATATTAATTCTATTCATTCATTTGGCTTTTACGATGGAAAATGCGAATTTTTATTTTCCTGTTTCATCATATCTAGATTTACTAATTCGTTTCTTTCCTTTGGACTAACGATATTTCTTTGTCTCTTTTTGTTTTAATTTGTAATATTCTTTCTTTCTTTTTCATTTTTTCTTTCTTTTCTTTTTTGATTTTTTCTTTCTATTTCTTTCTTCATTCTTCTTTCTTTTCTTCTTTCTTTTTTCATTTTTTCTTTCTTCCTTTCTTTTTCCTTTCTTTTTTATTTTTCTTTCTTTCTTTCTTTTCCTTTCTTTTTTCTTTTGTCTTTCTTTTTTTCATTTTTTCTTTCTTTTTCTTTCTTCTTCATTTTTCTTTCTTTTCTTCTTTCTTTTTCATTTTTCTTTCTATTCTTTCTTTTCTTTTTTCTTTCTTTCTTTTTCCTTTCTTTTTTCATTTTTCTTTCTTTTCTTTTTTTCATTTTTTCTTTTTCTTTATTCTTCATTTTTCTTTCTTTTCTTCTTTCTTTTTCATTTTTCTTTTTTCATTTTTCTTTTCATTTTTCTTTCTTTTCTTTTTTTTTCTATATTTTTCATTTTTTCTTTCTTATTCATTTTTTCTTTCTTTTCTTTCTTTTAACTGACTCCGTCTCTATTCTTTCTTTATTTCAACTGCTATGACTATTCTTTCTTTTTCTTCGTTTTCCACTGAATACATTTGTGTCTTCTTTTCATCCCTTCCTTTAATTTCCGCTACTATTTCTTTTTCATTTTTTCTTTCTTTTCTTTCTTTCATTCGTTCTTCATTTTTACTTTCATTTCTTTTTCTTTCTTATTCGATTTTTTCTTTCTTTCTTTTAATTGCGTCTGCATTTTTCTTTATTTCAACTGCTTTCTTCAAATGCTATTCTTTCTCTTTCTTTGTTTTTGCTTTCAACTGACTACATTTGTGTCTTCTTTCCAACACTTTCTTTCTTTCTTTCTTTCTTTCTTTTCCACCTTGTGTTCCAATTTTCTCCGTTTTTTTATTACATTTCGAAATCCAACTTTAATCTAAGTTGTGTTCAAGAGTTAACCCCTGTCGTTTTACGATTCGTGCAAGTCATCCAAAATCCAGCCCCATTAGCCTGCATATTGATATGAACCGTTGCCGGCAAAGTGTTTTTGTTGATGTCGAGAAGGGATGTGAATGGTGAAGAGATTCCGTCATAAGTGGCCAGTAATTTTCAATGTTTTGCTTCGTCTTTACTTGTCACGACATGTATTCAGGACGGTGAATGGCACTGGTCCGAGTCGACTGGCTCATTAGCGTGATCCTTTTGCGGTGAGACTGGGCTGAAACGCTTGTAACAAAAGCCGAAGGAAATTGAATAAAAGGATAGGGAGGGAGGGAGGGAGAGAAAGAAAAAGAGAGAGGGAGGGTGGTCAGGGAAGAGGGAGGGAAAGAAAATTAGTAAGAGTAAAGAAGAATAAAAGGAGGAGTGATGAAAATGAGAAAAGAAAGAAAACACGAATAAATTTGTAAAGAGAGAGAGAGAGAGAGAGTGGAATAGGGAGGGGAAGAAATTAAGTGAAAGCAAAAAAGAAGAAAGCAAGGGAGGAATAAAAGAGAAAAGAAGTAAAGTATGAAGGAACCTGTAAAGAGAGAGAGAGAGAGAGAGAGAGAGAGAGAGAGAGTGAGAGAGAGAGAGAAAATTTTGGAAATTTTGATGAGATGAAGAATTTTGGAAAAAGCTGACAAGTAATAGTAATAGTAAAAGCAAAGAAGAATAAAGGGGGGGGAGTGATGAAAGAGAGAAAACAGAAAGAAAACACGAATAAATTTGGAGAGAGAGAGAAAGAGAGAGAAGAGTGAGTAGAAGAGAGAAGGGAAGAAATTAAGTGAAAGCAAAAAAGAAGGGAGGAATAAAAGAGAAAATAAATAAAGTATGAAGGAACCTGTAAAGAGAGAGATAGATAGATAGATAGATAGATAGAGAGAGAGAGAGAGAGAGAGAGAGAGAGAGAGAGAAACCTTAAAATTAATAAATTAACAATGGAAAAAAGGAAGAGAAGAGAAAGGAAATATAAAGGAAACCGTAAAGAGAGAGAGAGAGAGAGAGAGAGAAAGAGAGAAAGAGAGAGAGAGAATTTTGGAAATTTTGATGAGATGAAGAATTTAGGAAGAAGCTGAAAAGTAATAGTAATAGTAAAAGCAAAGAAGAATAAAGGGGGGGGAGTGATGAAAGAGAGAGAACAGAAAGAAAACACGAATAAATTTGGAGAGAGGTAGAGATAGAGAGAAAGGGGGAGAGGGAGAGAGAGAGAAAGGGAGAGAGAGAGAGAAAGAAATTAAGTGAAAGCAAAAATGAAGAAAGCAAGGTAGGAATGAAAGAGAAAAGAAATGAAATATGAAGAAATCGGTAAAGAGAGAGAGTGAGAGAAAGAGAGAGAGGGAGAAAGAGGGGGAGATAGAGAGATAAAGAGAGAGAGAGAAATTAGTGAAAGCTTAAAATGAATAAATTAACACTTGGAGAAAGGAAGAGAAAAGAAAGGAAATACGAAGGAAACCGTAGAGAGAGAGAGAGAGAGAGAGAGAGAGAGAGAGAGAGAGAGAGTGAGAGAGAGAGAGAGAGAGAGACAGACAGACATTTTTGGAAATTTGGATGAGATGAAGAATTTTGGAAAAAGCTGAAAAATAATAGCAAGACGTAGAAAAAAGGAAAGGGAAAAGGAGAGAGTGTTTGTCAGAGAACGAATTTTAGAAAAACAGGCAAAGTATGGGAGAAGGCGGCAATTAGAAAAAAAATTCAAAGAGGAACTTAAAACATAAATTAAACAGTCTGAAGTAATGTTGGTGAACTAGTATTATCTGAGAAGTAAAAAAAAAAGCTTATTCTTTTTTAGAAACAAGCCACTTGAAATAAGGGAACTTCGTCCCGAGTTCGGTATCTTTCTCTATTTCACGTTCAAGTACATTTTCAATATGGTCTGGGAAGCATATTAACAGAGGAGGGACAGTGTCACACGGAAATCTGAAGGCGAACTGCAAATAACGAAAGATGTCTTCCAAAAGCTGTTCAAAGTATTAAGAAACAGAAAGTATCGTTAGAAACAAAGAAAAGACCACTGGACTCTTATGTTGTATCAGTATTCCTGTATGGCACTGAATGCTAGACAGTCTCAGCACACGAGCAGACATGAAACAACAGAAATATGTTTCTACAGAAAGATGTTAAGAGTAACAGGGACCGAGCATGTGAGCAGGGACGAAGTTCTAGAGACAATGACAACAAAAAGGTCACTTATACTTAATATCAGGAAGAAACAAGCACCTAATAAGCAAAGTAGGCTTTGCAAACAGAATATCAGCCATAAACACTTTGGCTGTCCTTGTGGTGTAAAACATCCTTAATAGCTGACCCTAAGTGAATGGCTGTCGATTGAGAACGCTTCTCATATGCAGCCGCATGAATCATCTCAAGGATTATGTTGATCGTTTGTATGTGTCCAGATTCGAAGGAGGCAGAGGATTAGTTCAACTATAAACGTCTTACAAAACCACGGCCTTCGGTCTTCAAAGATGCCTGGAAACTGCAGAAGACTGGATGATGATCTGTATCAAAGAACATGAAAGAAATAAGAAACTTTATTCAGTAATAAATGAAGCCTACAAATTCAGAAGGAAGAAGTGCAATTAAACCATAACGCACCTATTGCAGCGGAAAAGAACCTAAAACAGAAAGCAAAAGCAAAAGCGCAGTACCAATGCCTACTAACTATAAATTACTAAGCACAAATACTGAAAAACTGTGTTAACCCGATATGCAGATTCCGTGATAAATATCCAGAAATATTTGACCATCTTATATCTGGTTGCACGGTGTTAGCACCCAGTGAACATAAAACTCAGATTAGGCCAATATCTGCACTGGAAAATATGCAACTTTTACGGGAAATAAACAGCAAGAAACTGGTATTAACACCTGCCAGACCCGGTTACAGAGATAGGACCTGTAACAATTTTATGAAACTTTACAATGCATGATAATGTTAGACTTAGGAGAGTAATGCACATTTAATAACACTTGCTCTCGTTCGCTACCGATTGATACCTTGAAGATAGACGTACAAATGCATAAATGATAATAATTCTAATACTAATACTACTACTACTAATAATAACTGCAAGAAACTGGTATGAACATCACCCAGATCTGGTTACGAAGTCAGGACCTGTAACAGTTTTGTGAGTCTTTACAATACATACAGACAGAACAATCAAAGCTAATCGGCCAGACATTGTGGTGAAAGATCACAAAAAACAAAATGTGCATTCTTATTGACATGGAAGTCACTGCAGATTGTAATGTATCTTTGAAGATCTTCAAAAAAACTATCAAAATACAAGGATCTTGAAGTGAAAATCTCAAAAAGTGGCATATGAGGACATCAGTAATTCCAGTTGTAGTGGAAGCCCTTGGATTGATTACGAAAGGTTCCGATCGATTCATTATAGGGACTCCTGGTAACTCCTGCCTTAAGGGAATACCAAAAAAAAAATTGTACTCACAAGCACAACTCATACATTACGAAGAGCTTTATCTGTGTAAAATATGTCTGATCTTAGGGGGATTTTTTATAAAAATGATCAGTGGAAAATGCCATTAAGCCATTTTTGACCTTAGGTCTCTGTCTGGGACCCGGAAGGAAATGTATATACAGCAGAAATCAAAGGAAATAATAATAATAATAATAATAATAATAATAATAATAATAATAATATCCTTTTTTCTTGACTGGACACGGGTGGTGGTCAGTCTAGGTGTTGAAATCCCAAATACTTGACAGAACTAAAAAATGATTAGTGGAAAATATTATGAAGCCATTTCTGACCTTAGGTCTCTGGTTGGGACCCAGAAAGAAATGTGTATACAACAGAAATCAAAGGAAATAATAAAATTATTAATAATAATAATAATAATAATATAAAGTTATACCCATCATTGTTCGAACACTTGGAAGAGTCCCGAAAGAGGGTATAAGAAATGGAAATTTGAAGAACAATGAAAACAGTTCATACGGCCCCATTAACATACTGAAGGGTGCAAGAGAGAGAAGAGACTTGCTATCACTTGATGTCCTGTGAAAACCACCGTGTAATTTTATTTTATCATTTCACTCGAAGCAAAGGAATAAAGCCACTAAGACGCAAGGGGTTACTGAGTATTAGAAATGATGAGAAAAATACGAACATCATTAAGGAGAGAGAACCATAGAAGAACATGAATTAAGAAGACAGAAGATAACGATTGACATTGTATTTCAATTTTTGAAGATCAAAGTTGACTGGGAAGCAAGAAGTCGGAATAGAGTTCCACAAGTGAGAAGTGCGATAGAAGAAACTGTTAGCATAGAACTTACGGTACAACTAACCATTTCAACTGTAAACTAGAGAGACTTTTCCGACAATCTAGCACTGCTCTTAAATTCACCAAGTCTAGGTACCATAGAGGAAAGTTCGTCAGAACAATTGCCATGAAAGTGTTTATAGAAAATGCACAGTGAAACTACGTTACGGCGATGGTAAAGTGACTGAAGCCGAGATAACACATCAGAACCAATAATATTGCAGATTCTTTGGATTTTATCAAGAATCGCTAAATATATAACAGAAGCAACAGACCAGATGTGATAGCAGTATTCAAAGTAAGGACATATGGTAGACTCATGAAAATGAAAGATAGATTTTAACGAAAAAAATTTCCAAGGACGACACAGGGAACCAACTGTCCTAATAGCAGACCAAGCAATTGTTTCCATATAATCTTTCCACTTCACGTGAGTGGCAAACATTAATTCAAGAAGAGGCAATACATCACTCTCTTGGAGGTTAGTCTCAGTCATCCTGTAAATCGGACGCGAGGCTGGAAAGTAAAGATTGGTCAGCTCTGGTCAAGATGGCGGCAATATTCAAGTTTTTGCCTGATCTGGCTCTTGTAAATATAGAGCATCTCAGGAGGAGTCAGATACTTTCTGGAACGATACAGGGAGTCAACCATTTTTTTTCCAGCGATAGATCGTATGTACGAGTTTCATTTGAGGGTTTCTTTAACAGACAATATAGTGTAGAAGAAAGAAAGGGAAAAACATGAGAAATACCCTGGAACTCATCCGAGAACTGAAGAAATAGTAGAATAGCGTTTTGCTCCAAATAGTGGCGCATTCGGAACCGTCCTAAATATGCAGATAGAGAAACTGAAGATTCGATTACGAGTTGAAATTGTCTACTGTTGTAAGAATACCTGGAAAAAGTGCTATGGTAAGAATACCTGGAAAAAAGTGCTATGGTAAGAATACCTGGAAAAAAGTGCTATGCTAAGAATATCGGGAAATAACTGTTATAGATTTGAGCAGATGTGTTCTCATTTTACCCCGAGTGATAACCACCAGTGTTTCTAATCCGGACATGTAAATAACTAATTTCCCTCTTTTAGAAAATCACATAGTAAAATTGAAGAAAATAGCGAAACGCGGATAAAATATCGAGACATTGTCATAAAGAACGGAACGAAATTCGTACAATTGTGGAAACAGAGCGTGAAATAACTGAGCAATACTACCCCCCCCCAAACAAAACCCCAAAACAAAACAGAACAAGATATCCCTAGGCAATGGCAGTGGAACGAGAACAGTCTACACCTATAGATTAAATAAAGCATCCAGTTAGGAATACCCTGAACGCGTATATATGTGCCTTCACAAAAGATGTTGGAAGAATGGTTGCCCTCATTTTATCAGTCCAGAAAAATACGTAACTCTCTCTGCTATGCTCTATTTTTATGAGAGTCAGGTCAGAACAAGAATGGAGTATTACAGCCATATCTGAGCTGGAGCTGTCCAATGCTCACTGCACAGCCCCAACAGAATTTCAAAAATGCTTACGTGGCCTTGTCGGTGTGGTATTTTTCGCCACCCAGCAACCCTTAACCCAAAGTCAAAACGTCGTTAGCCTTTCACTGCTTTAGGAAAATTATCCCTATTCCCTTCGTGCACCATTCATAAAAAAAACAAGTTCTCTAGAACTGTTATTTTGTGACATTAACTCCCGAGAGAGTGCTTCCCTTACACCTACAATCTTGGTCTCTTTAAGCCCAGGATCAAATGATATCTATCATACTCGTTCTTATATTTCTCTCTTAATCCCTCCTCCCTTACAATCTCACTTATTAACTCTACCTTAAGTGAACTTTGGGCCTTGTGTTGAGTTAGTTAACAGTGAGATTTGAATCCATATACGCCTGAGGAAGGCCGGAAGACACCAAGACTGAAACGTTGTGATTACAACCACAGAGATTAGGACAATCGTCCGAATGTAAACGCGGATTAAATATCGAGAACTTGTCATAAAAGCGGAACAAAAATCATACAATCGTAGAAACCGAGCAAAAAATTACTAAGCAGTACTAAAAAATAAGAACAAGACTAGATATCCCTAGGCATGAGCAGTGGAACGAGAACAGTTTACACCTATAGAGTAAATAAAGTGTTCAGTTAAGAATTCCTTGAACGCGTATATTACGTGCCTTCATAAAAGATGCTGAAAGAATGGTTGGCCTCATTTTATCAGTCTAGAAAAATACGTAACTCTTGCTGCAATGCTTGTAAGAGTCAGGTCAGACCAAGAATGCAGTATTGCTGCTATATCTGAACCGGTGCTGCCCAATGCTCAGTGCCCAGCCTCGACAGAATTTCAAAATCACTTTCGCAGAATTGTGGGTGATAAATTATTCCCCACTCTGCAACCCTTATCACAGACGAAACGTCGCTAGCTTTTCACTACTATATCATTATTGCTATGGTAGATGTTCGGACGAGTTACATTCGTTAGTGCCAGCTGCTCGGGCCTTCACGGGTAGGACCCGAAATGCCGTGTTCACGTTGGCAAACCAGATCCATTCCTTTCTTGTTCCTTTGATAATAAGCATGTTTTATTCAGACAGCTTCTTGCTCCGAACTGCTACTTTGTAGAGCAAGCTTCCGAGAGAATGCTTTCCTCACACCTACAGTCTTGGTCTCTTTAAGTCCAGGGTCAAATGATATCTATCCTGCTCGTTCTCATATTTCTCTATTAATCCCCCTCCCTTAAATCTCACTTATTAACTCTACCTTGGGTGGACTTCGCACCTTGTATTGAGTGAACTATTAGTAAAAAAAATAAGGTTACCCGAATCGATATACGCCTGATGAAGACTGGAAGACACAAAGACTGAAACGTTGTGATTACAACAGCAAAGATTAGGACAAAATTAAAAAAAAAAAGCTTGCATATTATTTACATTATTCAGACTATTGTCCTCATCTTTGTCCCCATATTTATTACAGCGCTTCGGTCGTTGTACGCTCCGGCCTTCTTCAGGTGGTTGGAATGTCGAACTGAAACCTTTATTTCTCTGACTGGGGTAGACTGTTCTAGTTCTACGTGCCATGTTTAATGGATGTCAGTTATCAGTTATCTCCTGTTAATTTCCCTAGGAAAGTTCTCCACTGCCTTAACCGGGTATTGAACTCATACTCTTTGGGTCCTGTTATTGGCTCTAAGTAACGCCTTTATCCACTGTGCCATGTATCCTTGCAATGTGACAGTTGGGCTCATAATTATTGGCGCATATGGTTCAATATTGAAACGTTTTGGAAATAAGATGGAAGAAAAGGAAATCCAAAAAAAAAAAAATCGAAACCTTTTAAAAGGCAGCGTTACTAAAAACATGACTGCTTTAAAAACGAAATGAGAGCAGATAATAACAAATCTATTAAATGTGCTGAGACGAGTCTGAGTCTGACCAAGAAACAGAAACAAATAAACTTAATAGTAATAATGCCGATGTGTGAACAATGATTCAGGGCGGAAGTATTTTTAACGGAGAAGTAGGCATTGTTATCGCGCAGTTGGGATCTCTAAGTTGTTGGAAGAGAATTTGGGAAGTTTAAAGAATTAAGAGGTATAATTATGAAATTATTCAGTGAAGTAACTGATGGATTCGAGGTGAAAGGTTAAAAACCTTTAGCGAGTAGAATAAGAAGAGAGTGAGAGAGAGAGAGGGAGAGAGAGAGGGAGAGGGAGGGAGAGAGAGGGAGAGAGGGAGAGGGAGAGAGAGACAGACAGACAGACAGACGGAGAGAGAAATATAGAGATAAAGAGAAAGGCAGAGACAGAAAAAATTTAGGGAGAAGAGAGTCTCGCATTAAGAAAGTAAGTAAGAAGGAGAGAAAGGATTTTGTCTTGGAGAAAATGGTTTGAAAATGGAATGAAAAGAAACTAAAAGGATAAAAGAGAGGTAACGATAGTGGTTAGGTGTGGGGAGAAGAAGAAAACGCTGAAGAAGAGCATAAAAATGACTGAGGTTTGGACACTGGAAGAAAAATCCATTTGTGCGTTATATTTTTAAAATGAACGATGGATAGCAGGTTATTCATAATCGTACAGTTCTTATAGGGGCTTGCAGGAAGTTAAATAGAAACCATATTTGGTGTAATTAAAGTAAAAAAGAATCTGCCTTGTTTCGTTATGAACAAATTATAGACATCGTCATTCTTAATTCAGAATGTTTCTTTAAATTCTGAAAATATAGCAATCAAAGATATTGAAAAACAAAATCTTTTTCTCTGTCAGTTTATGTCTGTCATCATTATCTTCTATATGCCCTGTCTCTTCAGGACGTTGGTGATCAGGCCTCTACACAATTTCCTGTCCTTTGCAGCTCTAAGTAAATTTTGTCTTTTTGCTATCTCTCTAAACCAGTGTTTCTCAACCGGGGTTCCCCGGAACCATAAGGTTCCGTAAAAGGTCCCCAAGGGTTCCGTTAGAACAGGTGAGATAAGCTAACGCAGTTTTGACTTTTTATTTAATTTCATATACGTAATATTACTAAACACACACACAATATATATATATATATATATATATATATATATATATATATATATATATATATATATATATATATATATATATATATATATATATATATTAAGCTTTTCACCCCAAGCAAGGCTGGAAGCCACTAGCACTCAAGGGGTTACAGAAGGTTTGGAGGAAGAGCAGATAGGAGTGGTAGAGGAAAGGATGTGGAGAAAGATAGTGCACCGATCAAGGCAAGGGGGTTACAGATGATTTGGAGCGAGAGCAGATAGGAATGAAAGGGGAAAGAATGTGGAGAAGAGAAGTGGATAGATCAAGGTAACTGGAGATGTCGATTGACGTTACACTTAAATAGTTGGAGATTATATTTGTCAGGGAAACAGGAATAAGGAAGGGAGTTCCACAGGAGAGAGGTGCGAGACATGAAGCTATTGGAGTAGAAGAGACGTCTACATCTAACAGTTTCAACAGTGAAGGGGTGGGAATGGGATGCCAGCCTCGTAGGACGATTAAATTCATGAGGCTTGGGAACCAGCGAAAGCAGCTCATCGGAGCAATTACCGTGAAAGTATTTGTAAAAAAGACAGAGCGAGGCAACGGCGCGTCTGTGAGAGAGCAACTGCAGACGAAATGACAGATCAGGGCCAATTACGTTGCATATCCGTCTCTGGATCTTATCAAGAACCCTGAGGCAAACAGCAGAGGCTCCAGACCATATATGGCAGCAATACTTCATGCAAGGGCGAATGGTTGATTTATAGATTTGGAGGATCGATTCCGGGGAGAAAAATTTCCTGGCCCGGCACAGGGAGCCAACTTTCCTTGCAGTGGATGAAGCAATTGACTCGATGTATTTGTTCCATCTCAGGTCAGCGGACAGCGTGAGACCGAGCAGCCGCAGAGAGGAGCTCTCGAGAAGTTGGGCTTCAGCCATTCTAATGGGATAGACATCATCCTATCTAACCTTTTATGTTATAAAAAAATATAACAATCATTGGAAATATATTTAGTGATGTCTGTACGACGCCAGTGTGAAATCACCTTTACTCGTCAGTACCCACCCAGCGAACGGGGCCTGGACTTAAAATTACTTATTTCTTTGTTTTTTCTTTATTTTTACAGAAATACCTATAAAAAAAAATCTGATGCAGCAATTATCTGTTTTTGGTCTGTTTACATTTATATTATAGGTATAGGATATTAGTTACTTATATTTATTTTTTATATTTGAGTTTAGAATTTTTGTGTGTGAATGAAAACTCCCTGATGAAGTATTATAAACGAACAGTATCAATTTTATTTTACCATTTCCCAAAAATTTGGCAAACAAGTATTAATTTTTCCTTAAACCAGTTATTCAAAAATATATAGTATGATATTTACGACGTGAACAACGATGAAAATGTAATGAGAAAGACATGGTATATGATTTCCCACTGACAGGGAACGTGAGCTGGGTTTAGACCGTCGTGAGACAGGTTAGTTTTATCCTACCGATCGGCACGTGTGTTACGTCGGCCGTGGCCACGGCTATCCCGTCCAGTAGGAGAGGAACCGCGGGAAAGGCGTCTCTTTTCGTTCCGCTGGAGCGTGCCATAGCGGGCGTCGTCGTCGCTAGGGGCGGCGGCGGTCGTCGGGGTGAATCCTGTGAGTGTCAAGTTTTCCAAGCACTCTTTCCTCATTATGTGCTCTAGAAATTTCAACTGTCTCTTTTTCTGGTGTTAAGTATAAGTGTCCCTTTTGCTTCCATGTCATAAAAAAAAGAAAATTAAGTTAGACAATGAGAATCGATTCCTTCTTTCAGAAATCATCTATCCATTTGCGCGCAAAGGCAGAGTCGACTTTCGATGATTTTCGGACAGATTTTGGGGGATTAACTCATTGACCTTGTGTCGAATTTTTCATCGTGTTTCTAAATACAAATCATGTCAACAGATCGCGATAGCTATTACTGAGATGTGATGTGATTAAACATACTTCAACGTTTCAGAAACATTTATTCAGTATTATTTTTGTTTAGGTAATAAACATTATAACATAACACAAATAGCTGTATTGTGGAAGAAAGGAATTTCGACAATATACGCATTTTTTTTTACGTATTTACGGTTATTTTTTTTTAGCTTTTATCAAAAACGACATTCTTGTACATGTAGTTATGGATAATATACATTAATTACTATTTTTTAGAAGAATCTTCCACAAGCGAGAAGTGCAAGTGAAGAAACTATTAGCATAGAACATACGGTTACATCTAATCATTTCTACTGTAAAATGATAAAGACATTGACGTTAGTCTAGTACTGTGATTGAATTTGTAAAGTTTAGCTACCAAAGGGGAAAGTTAATCAGAACGATTACCATGAGAATATTTAAAGAAAAGGTACACAGAAGCTACGTGACGGCGGTGGGAGAGTGAGAAGCCGAGATACCAAGTCAAGACAAATAACATTGCAGATTGTATTTCATTAAGAATCTCCAAATACATAATAGAAGCACCAGACCAAATGGGACTGCAATATTCAATGCATGGTCGAATGGGAGATTTACAAATATGTCAGATAAATTGTGTCCAGAAAATTCTCTAATGCGACACCATGAACCAACTTTTTTAGTAGGAGGCCTAGCAATTTACTATAATTTTTCCATTTCATGTCGGCGGAAAACGTTAGTCCGAAAAGGCACAATGGGTCACTTTCTAGGAGGTTAGCATCAGCCATAATGATGGAAGGCAACAAAACAAAATGTTCTCTGCAGACGATTAAGAGAGCAGTTTCGTTTTGGAGGTGGTAAAGTTAACAAGTCATATTTTGCCGCAGTTAACAACAGATTGTAGGTCATTTTTTTTAGATCAGATGCAAATCTGACCTTATGAAATCGAACGGACTTACCATTAAGAGAGGAATAAATGGTTGCATCATCGGTACAAATACCAAATTGGAACTGATAATTTTAATGCCATTTCTTTTTTGAATTTCCTTGTGTGAACTTTAAACTTACCAAAATTTCAGGCAAGCTACATTATGGCGGTGGAAACGTGATTGAAGCTGAGATGCCAGGTCATGACCAATGACATTGCAGATTGTTTTTTGAATTTTATCAAGAATCTCTAAATATATAGCACGGGTACCAGACGAGATGTGGCAGCAATATTCAAAGTTTGGATGAATGGTAGAATTATAATTATATAAGAAAGATTCTAGCGAGAACCAACTTTCCTAGCAGCAGATTCAGCAACTGATTCAGTATAATCTTAGTTGAAGAAGACTGACAATGTACATTTGTTTAGTTCATTATTATTATTTCCTTGTATGTGTACAAGTGTTTTATGTTCAAGACTTAATGAAATGTTCAAACGTTTTTTGGTTCCAAGTGCTAGCAGCTGATTCAATATAACCTTTCCTCTTGATGTTAGTGGAAAACGTTAGTCCGAAAAGGCGCAATGAGTTGTTCTCCTGGAGGTTAGCATCAGCCATACTGATGGAAGCAACAAAACAAAATGGTCCCTCAGACGATTAAAAGAGAACAGTTTCGTTTCGGAGGCGGTAGAATTTAACAAGCTATTCCTTGCCTCAGTTAACAACAGATTGCAGGTCATTTTTCAGATCATGTGCCAATTTGACCTTATCAAATCGAACAGACTTACCATTAAGAGAGGAATAAATAGTTGTGTCATCAGCATAGACAGCGAGTTGACAACTGATCACACACACACACACACACACACACACACACACACACACACACACACACACATACACACACACACACACATACACACACACATACACACACACATATGAGTTGAAAAGGCATATAAAAATAGACTAACAATGAAAGTGTATTGGCAGGAGGGACACGTATAAATATAATGGTTACCTACATGTTTACTATGTGGGTATATATATATATATATATATATATATATATATATATATATATATATATACACACACACACACACGCGCGTGCGCACACACACACATAGACGTGTTTTCGCGTTTATCGTTTAACATTTTCGCATACATTTCATTTTTCATTTAGTTACCCGCGTTAGGCCTTATCATTACTTTCTTTCACCAACTCTCTGCTTCTCTCACTACCTCTCTCTTACACGCACGCACACAAGCACCCCCCACACACATACATACGTACATACATATATATATATATATATATATATATATATATATATATATATATATATATAAAAGTTCGTATAAACATAAAAATGTCTTAAAACACACACACACACACACACACACACACATATATATATATATTATAAATTAATTGATTTAAAATATGGGTTTTTCTCTACACAGTGATAACCATGTTTCAGAAATGGAAGCTAAAGCTTTCGAATTTAATTTTGTTATTAAACCAAAGACATTAGTTCCATTTCCTCGTCAAGCGAATTTTGGAGTAACTTATTTTTTTTTTAAATTTACGGATAAACCGTAAATTTATAAAAAAAAAAATAATAAAAAAAACAAGTTACTCCAAAATTCGCTTGACGAGGAAATGGAACTAATGTCTTTGGTTTAATAACAAAATTAAATTCAGGGGCTTTAGCTTCCATTTCTGAAACATGGTTATCACTGTGTAGAGAAAAACCCATATTTTAAATCAATTAATTTATAATATTAATGCTCTGTAAATTTACATTGAGCACTATTGTGTAAAAAATAAAAATATCTATAAGAACACCGGAATTTATATCTTACTGTTCTTTCTTTCTTTATATATATATATATATATATATATATATATATATATATATATATATATATATATATGTGTGTGTGTGTGTGTGTGTGTGTGTGTGTCTGTGTGTGTGTATGAATTTCCTGCCGGGAAAGGGGAGAGGGGAGAAAGGGAAAAAAAGAAAAAGCAAGAAACGGTTCTGATAATAATTCCTATGACCAACGAATGTATATGAATGTTTTTTTTTAGTTGAAGTATCGTTTCATAGGAGATAAAAACTTTCCTGGCGACAAGTCGAAATTACTTAACTGTTATGTCAAGCAGTGTTCCTTGTGAGTTGGACCTAAGAGGGAAAAGACGAGCATTAACTTTGTTCTTCTTTTGTCATGGCCGAGGAGGAAGTGACGTAGGGCGTTTCTGATTGGTTGCTTGCTATTTTAAAATCAGCAGTAGCAGTTCTTTAGATGTCCGTTGTTGTGTGCTTGGTGGATTTTTTTTTTTTTGCTTCAGGATCGCCTGCCGGAATAGTTACTGTTTTGATAGGGTTTGTTGGGTGAACAAGTATGATGTTGAAAGACCCCAAACTTGTCATGACCCCAAGTCATAACATGACTGATGAGGTTGATACTGCGCACCTGATGGAGTGTATTCATAACAAATATTTTTTTATTTAAATATTATGACAAAAAATTGTTATAATATCTAAAATAAAATAATAATATATTGCTCAACTTTGTATTGAGCACTTAAAAAAAAAGTATATATATATATATATATATATATATATATATATATATATATATATATATATATATATATATATATATATATATATATATATATATATATATATATATATATATAAAACAAGGCACGGTGTAGTAATGGTTAGCGGCTCAGATTGAGGAATCGGAGAGCAGAGTTCGAATTTACATTACATTCACTTACGTGCTAATACCCTTGAATCCTCTTCTTTTCCCTCCAGCTATGGTAAAATAGCAGGACAGACTGGGTTCTATAGCCTTGGATGGTACCTGGACTAGGAGAAGGACAACTCTGAATTCAAAACCTGCGGAGGGTCGTTTGGGGACCTAGTGGCACGTAGAGCGCCAGGTCTCTGTATTCGGCCCTTCAAAAAGTGTGGATGGTTCTGCGCAAAGCCATCACCACCACCACTATAATCTAATCATATGTGCTGGTGTCTGGCTGTCAGTTCCTAGATACTGAGCTGCTTGACCCTCATACGTCGTATAGACGGGAGAGAGTCGAATAGAATATATATATGAAGAATTTTCTCACTGCCAGTTCAAGGAAGACATTTGTATCACTACCACACTCAAAAAGAGGATGTTTAATATCGAAAAACATAAGGAAAATTAATTCATTTTAATAATATGTGGAAATATCCACTCTTTACCTGAAGAAATGCGCGAGACCCGAAACACGTGTTGTAAAATTATGGAAAATAAAGCATAATATATATTTAAAAAAATATCCACTCTCTCTCTTTTTTAAAGATATACACTTTTCTCTCATTGGAACAACTATAACCTCTTCCTATATATATATATATATAATGTGTGTGTGCGTGTTGCGTGGAGGGGGACATGCCGATGCGCGTGAGTTGTTTTTAAAATCTTTCCCACTTTTGTTCGAAAGAATTGACACATTACCACTCAACAATAATTGTATTTTTCTGTTTACTGTCAACACTCAATGTGGACTAAAATATCTAAATGGCCAATATTACTTTCTTTTTTTTTTCACTTTATCGGCGTTCGACAACTCTGCTATCGGATATAGAACTTTTAGTGGCGTTTACTAATTTCCTAGTGGAAAAAAGAGGCTCCCAAAAGTCGCAAAAATCAACCAAAATAGAACCATTTCCACCGTAAAACGTTTTTACTCAGGCCATTATCTGAAATGACATTACTTGCGATGCAAAACAAAGCACATAACCTGTAGCGTTAGGGTAATGGTAATATTTACCGTTTCTTTATAAGGAAACATTCTGCATTCATTGACCGTGCAGCCAGTATTATCGTCGCATTTTATTATCGCCGTATTATTATCGCATTTTCCTGAAAAGTTGTTTTACCAAAACCTTTTTATTAATTTCAACAATTAATAAAAAGTTTCTGTTAAAACAACTTTTCAGGAAAATGCGTTTTTCAAGTTTCCACACTGATATCGCTTTTCCCAACTATTGATGGGGTGGTGGGGTTGTTCCTTCATAACCTTTTCTGTAAAGTTTTGTCGAACCTCGAAATCTGATATCATGACATTATTTTCTCTTTGAGTTATTCATTTTAGTTTTTGCTGTCGTCAAATGTGCTAAAGTGATATGGTTTCTGTTATTTGGTACATTACTTTGTTTGTGATTCTATTGCGTCAGAGCACAGCCTTTGAAGGTTCGGCCTCTCTAAATGTCCATAGTGTTCATTCGACCGAAGTCATTTTAAACCATTGATCTGAGAAAACGCTTGTATACATCTCTCTGTCTACACACACACACAAACATAAATTGTTAGAAATTTTCTGTATGTAGGACTTGTATGCTCAGTATTGGAAAGAGAGAGAGAGAAAGAGAGAGAGAGACAGAGACAGAGATATGAAATGAAATGGACAAAGTCCGACAATTATTTTAAGACATTTTTTATGTTTATACGTTCTTTTTATAGATACAAATATTTAAGTAAATGCTCTGTTTATAATAAACAGTATTAACGACATTTACCGGCCTGAATGTAAACAAATGACGTCACACATTATGAGATCACAAAGTCCGACAATTATTTTCTAAAGATTTTTATACAGTATTAACAACATTTACCAGCCTGAACGTCCGAGAAATGTCGTTAATATTGTTTATAATAAACAGAGCATTTACTTAAATATTTGTATGTATAAAAAGAATGTAAAAACAAAAAATGTCTTAAAAAAATAATTATCGGACTTTGTCCATTTCATAATGTGTGACGTCATTTGTTTACATTTGGATACGCATTGAGCAGATATGAATGTATGAGAGAAAATCATAGAGAATTGTATTTAAAAAAAGTAAAATCGACTTAGCAAGCCGAACGCTCCTCTGTGGACCAAGATACATCAGGCTAAGATACGTCAGGCTATATAACGGTTCCGTATAAGATACAGGTTCGATTCCTGTCGGAGGACGCATATTTTCTGTGAAAATTTCTCAGACATTTAAGCCTACAAATATTGTTAATATATATAGACATATTATATATATATATAGATATATTATATATACAGAGAGAGATGGATGAAATGAAATTTTTTATGTTTATATACAAATTTTTTATGTTTATATACAAATATTTAAGTAAATGCACTGTTTATAATAAACAGTATTAACGACATTTACTGGCCTGAATATCCGAGAAATTTTAAAATAAATTTTTTTTTAGAATCATGTAAATCCTAGACAATTTCCTTCTGGACAGATAAAAGTGGTTACATTATTATGTAAGATGTATAAAGTTTGGCGTTCAACTTTCCTAATAAGTAAAAGCAAATGTCATGACCAATATTAAAAAGAATTTTAGTTGTTTGAATCCAGCTCTTATCTTAAATAACAACTTAAAAGAGACTGTTTGACCAACACAAAGACTGACCAAAATTCAAGTTAAAAAATAAAAATACAAATGAAAACTACAGTCAAAAGTTCATTTTCTCCATCAAAACATTCCTTTGTGTAGTTCACAAGCAAGCAGAATTTTTTTCTCTCCTGATGATGGCCATGTTGGCCGAAACTAGTCGAGGGATCGAACTGAAATAATAAAAACGAAAGAATATTAATATACAACCAAGTGTGTCTGAAGATTTTAATTTTTTAATATTTTTTATTGTTCAAAAAAAAAAAAAAAAAAAAAAAAAATATATATATATATATATATATATATGTATGTGTGTGTGTGTGTGTGTGTGTGTGCATGTGGGTGTGTGTGTGTGTGTGTGTTGAGATCTACATATGTATGAATTTGGGAATTTATATTCAAATAAACACATGAAGAACCCTACATCCAATGTAATAAGCGTAGACAGGCGTTTAAAATCAGTTTTTATTCACCCAATGACTATTTGCTGCAGTAAAAAAATTTTCTAAAAGAATAATAATACAAAATACACGTGTGCTCGTGCCAGAGATTTATTTATTAATTTATTTATCTATCTCTGAAAGGCGGTCTGTCTGTTTGTCTCTCTCCACCAGTCCTAGTAGGGATAAAAACCAACATGAATATCTAAGCGTATATATCCGCATCCATTTTTGTTGCGTTTTTCGTTTTGCATTTTTGATTCTTCTTTTGTATTACGCAAACTCTTGACATTACACGAAGATACACGCATCGAGGATATATTAAAAAAAAATATTGTTAGAAGTGAACGAAAAAAAAAAAAAATGAAAGGAGAGAAAAAGAAAACTTATAGACCCTAATACGCGACCGTTTCCCGCCACGATTACTTGCAATTGATGTCAATACTGACAACAACAATATCAATAACAAACCCAACAGTCTTTATATTCATCAATCGTAACATTTCAAGAATCAAAGGCCTCGGTTTATTCCGAGTTTTTTTCCCCTCTATTTGTCCTCCTGGGATCTTAACAGCAACAGAAGCAGCAGCAACTGCAAGCCCAACAGCAACGACAACAACAACAACAACAATAATAATAATAATAATAATAATAATAATATTAATAAAGATGTCTACCAGACATTTGTTGTGAACATGCAAGTCCACGATTAATAATAACAACAACAACAGCAATAATAATAATAATAATAATAATAATAATAATAATAATAATAATAATAATAAATTCCCTTCATTTTTTTTTAACAAGATACATAAGCATATTGATCTTGAGCAAGAAAGTGACAGTGGTGCCAGTCGTTATCTGAGCGCTGGGAACGGTCAAGAAGAACAAAAAATGCAGAACGAATCGAAAACGACAGAACTGTGAAAACCTTTTTGCATATCGAGAAAAGTGCTGGAGTATTAAAGAGGATTGTTGCTTGAAACTTTGGTATAATCCAACAAGTATATTGATGTGAACAATCGATGAGTAAATTCTTCTTCTTCTTCTTTGTGTTATTATTATTATTATTATTATTATTATTATTATTATTATTATTATTATTATGACAAAACGAAGAAAAATAATGAAATGAAAGAAAACAGATATTAATAGATCAATAAAGAGAATAATAATAATGAATAATGACAGAAAGCAAAAAAACTTGAAAATAATAATATTAAAAAGAAATAATTTTAATAATAATAATAATGACGATGATGATGAAGAAGAGGAATAATAATAATAATAATAATAATAATAAAAAAGAGAAAAGATATAAAAATATTAAAGAGAAGGATTTATAATGATAATAAAGTATTACCATTACTATTAATATTATTATCAGAGATAATAATAATAATATTGATAATAATAATATTGATAATAATAATAATAATAATAATAATAATAATAAAGAGAAGGATTTATAACAAGAAAGGGAACGATTATTACTAATAATAATAATGAATAATGACAGAAAGCAAAAAAACTTGAAAATAATAATATTAAAAAGAAATAATTTTAATAATAATAATAATGACGATGATGATGAAGAAGAGGAATAATAATAATAATAATAATAATAATAAAAGAGAAAAGATATAATAATATTAAAGAGAAGGATTTATAATGATAATAAAGTATTACCACTACTATTAATATTATTATCAGAGATAATAATAATAATATTCATAATAATAATATTGATAATAATAATAATAATAATAATAATAATAATAATAATAATAATAATAATAATAAAGAGAAGGATTTATAACAAGAAAGGGAACGATTATTACTAATAATAAAAACAGCAATAATAATAATGTGAAAAGAAACAATAATATTAAAAAGGAAGGCTTTATAATGATAATAGGAGTAGTCATTGAAATACTGAAAGAAAAATAATACTGAAGATAAGCATTTATAATAATAATAATAATAATAACATTTCCAATGAAATAACACTTCCAATTTCTTATGAAAGAAAAGAAATACTACTACTACTACTAGTAATAATAATAATAATAATAATAATAATAATAATAATAATAATAATAATAATAATAATGAAAAGAAATGTTTCGGTTTGAAGCATAGAATTTTGTATTTTTCGGCACAAGCCTCGCGCCAAACAGTTGCAAGCATTCCAACATCAAAACCATTTTGTTTATGAGTCAAGTGTGCGTGCGAAAAGAGTCCCCTGACTGAGATCTTTTCGCCTTCCTTTTTTTCCTTTAGCTGCCTGAGCGAATGGATCAGAGCTACCATTGGTTCAGAAGTTACTGTACAACTCTCAAACGCATAGAGATCTGCTGCGTACACAACGAAGACGAGGAAGTGAGAAGACATCCCACGTGTAGAAACGCACTCATGATATATAGGGAAGCAGTAATCGCAAGAGTAGTCGCCTTCAGAATAACAATGAGAGAAATAAAGAACATGAGAAAGAAAATAAAAATGTAAAAACAGGCTCGTGATAGTCTGTGAATACCTTAATTAAAGTTTCTTTATTTGAAAGTTTTTTTTCTAATCTTTGGTAACATGTGGAAATATTTCCTTTGTGCGTTGTCAAAATGCATTTCGGTGACCTTTTTATTTTATTTATTTATTCCACTTGTCGTTGCCGGGGATATATACATACATATATATATATATATATATATATATATATATATATATATATATATGTATATGTATTGATAGTCGAATATATAAAATTGTGTGGACATCTCTGAATAGATCAATGGATATACAAATACATACAAACACACACACACACACACATACACACACACACACATACACACACACATACACACACATATGAGTTGAAAAGGCATATAAAAATAGACTAACAATGAAAGTGTATTGGCAGGGGGGACACGTATAAATATAATGATTACCTACATGTTTAGTATGTGGGTATATATATATATATATATATATATATATATATATATATATATATATATATATATATATATATATATATATATATATATATATATATATATATATATATATATATATATATATATATATATATATATACGTATGTCTGTGTATATGTATGTATGTGTGCGCATGTGTGGGCTATTAGGGAAGAGTGCTCAATATCGGTGATAGGGCGTTTATGGATATTGACATACAGTGTTGCTTCCTGTGTCCACACACAACCACACCTCTGTCGTTCCTTTTCTCTCTGTATATATATATATATATTTATATATATATATATATATATATATATATATATATATATACATACAAAGATGTATATATATACTTTGTATATATATATATATATATATATATATATATATATATATATATATATATATATATATATATATATGTATGTATATATATATATATATATATTCCTCCTATTTGAATAATGGCGAAGAATTCCCTGATTTTGCTCTATTTAGCCTTAACTACATTTGATAAGTGTAGAAACGCACACGCACGTACATAGTGAAATACACACACACACAGGGGACGAGCGTGAGAAAGAGAGACAGGAAGAGGGAGTGAAAGAGAGAGAGAGAGAGAGAGAGAGAGAGAGAGAGAGAAATATGAGGTTGTATCAATAAGTCCGTTCCCAGTTATGTTTATACTGATTTCAAATTTTCAATATATAATGTCCGTTCGACGCTGAAGCTTAGGTTAAGCGCTTGAAAAAGAAGGAAATTATGTTGAAAAATAAATATCTCTTGTGCAAGATATTTTCACAGTTAGGCTACGGATTTATTCTTGTAGCTATGAGGTTGAGTGATATTTCATTTCCGTTTCTGAGAAATAATTGTGAGGACGAATGTATCTTTCTAACTGTTCCTTAAATAGACCATAAAAAGGTGTTGAAAACTGGCTTCTATACGACAATGTTCGACGCAAGGCGGTGTGGGTTAACGAAGATAAATCTCCAGAACTGATCCTAAAACCTGAACTCCAGCAAAAAAAACAATGTGATGAAATGGGATCCTTAAAACGTATAGCTGACCACTGGTATTCGAGGATACTCGTTTACTAGGGCGGCGAGCCAAATCCCTATTGCAGACGCTTGCCCTAGTTACAGTTTCTGGGAGAGAGCGTGTTATCTGGCGTGATCAATAATTTGGACAAGGCCAGCACACTCAAACCCTCGGTCGCGTGACTTTTGACTTTGTGCCAAGGGTTCCGTCGGCCCAATTTCACTCATTTCAGGCTTGGGTCAACCCGTGGTATGGTTTTCAGGCACTTTCCAAATGTGCCGCACGCTGGGATCGACCCCACCCAGTCCGATAACATCAAGAAGTCTACTTTCTTACAAATCGACAAATCGACCATGAGGAGATTCGAGACCGGGTATCATGGTCAGAATGCGAATGTCCTAACCACTCAGCCACGTTCCCATATGAACGTAACGAAACATTAAATGCACAATTAAATGTTCAGCAGCTACAACGCGTCCGTAAATATTTGTTCGAAAAGCACCTTGCACACATCAATATGAAAAATGTCGTCGTTCTTCATGACAATGTAAGGTTTCATACAGAAAGAATAACACTGGAAAAGATTTTGGCATTTGGTTGATCTGTTCCACTCCACACGCCATATTCACCCGGATGTCCACTAGTCGCTTATTACTTTTATCAACTGCTGCAAACCGCTTTGATAAAAAAACAAAACAAACTTTCTCTAATGAAAACCAGATTAAAGAGTTCGTCGAAAACTTTTTCTCGTAAACACCTGCGAAATTTTACTCAAGCGATAACGATGAGCTGCCTGCTAAGTTTGCAAATAATGGTGAACATATAATGAAACAAAATGTAACTGTAATTTAAATTTTAAGGATAAAGTTGATAAAAACGGAAATTATTTATGACTCAACGTAATAGATTCACGCATAGAAATTCACAGACACCAACACACGCACATATGACAGGAGAAAGAACAAATAGGAAACGTTTATCAATCTAACATCTTTCACTTTTATTAAAGTTTCATCAGAGAATGAGACATGGTTAAAAAAGAAATTCTGGTATTTTTACTTTTTATTGTTTGAATATCATTGGTTAATCAGGCTTCACGTGCATCTAGCTTCCTGTTAGATTTAAAGAATGGATTTAATAATGGTTAGTGATATAATATAGTGTTTTTTGAGGCATGTTTATAGTTGGTAAAATATTTATCAGGATTGCTTTGAAGCATTTTCAGCGTAAAGAATTATGTTCTTTTGATTAGGGTGGCATTTGTAAAATCAAAGTGATAGTCTATTTTGTTCCTGTGTATTCCGAACGAGTTTAAAGGATTGTCGCAATGTAGATCCTTTTATGTTCCTGGATACTGGCTTTTAGATTTCGAGATGTTTCGCCGATGTAAGTATTTTTACATTGATAAATATCGGTATTTGAAGTGTTTTTTTTTTCTTCCAAATTATATCTCCGATCATCTTGGATGTTTTGGTAAAAACCATAGTATTAGGGATAATTTATTTTCCAATTTTCTAGATAGAGTGTTTTGAATAAATACTTTACCAATTATAAACACACGTCCAAAAAACTATATTACATCACCAACCGTTAGTAAATATATTCTTAATGAATCTACCATATGTTTATCTCCAACGACCGATGTTTATGCAAAAAGGTTCCCAAATCGACCGTGCATTCAATACTGCTGGCATATGGTCTGATGCCCCTGCTATTAATCTAGAGATTCTTAACAAAATCCAAAGGATCTGTAATGTAATCGATCCTGACTCTGATCGTTCTGATAAGAAAAAGAACTCCTGAATTTGATGGTGAGGGTCTCAGACTCAACACGGAGACCCGCATCAAGTGCTTTGAAGAGATAGTACTGCTCTGGGTCAAGAGGATGGCTGCCGGAAAACACTTTGTCTGGCAACAGGACTCTGCACCTTGCCGCACAAGCAGAAGAACGCAGTCATGCTTGCCATATAATTTCTTCGACCTTTTACATCTGGCCACTTAACTCTCTAGACTGCACCTCCATTGATTATTATGCGTGAAGCGCAGTTGAGCGAGAAACCAACAAAACACGAGGACAACGATTATAACTGCATTCGCCAACTTAAACAAGGAGATCGTCCAGAAGAGTTGCAGGAGATTCCGAAGTCGTCTGGAGGCCGTGGTTGAAGCCAATGGTGATTTTATTGAATAAATTTACTCTATAGTGTTTCAAGATATTTTTGTGTAATTTTGGTAAATTTGTCTCTTAAAATAAAATGTCAATGTTATTTTCATTTTTTGCATAATTTAGACGACAATTTATCCATCGCACACTGTACGATCCATGATTATTAAAAAAGAACTGATCTTGCTCTACATAATCCTTATACAATATGTAATGAAACAACATTCTTGACCCGAATTAAACTCGTGATGTATTTAAAGCTCTTTTCCTTCAATTTCATACAAGGCTAAAA
Source organism: Acanthosepion esculentum (assembly GCA_964036315.1). Taxonomy (NCBI): domain Eukaryota; kingdom Metazoa; phylum Mollusca; class Cephalopoda; order Sepiida; family Sepiidae; genus Acanthosepion; species Acanthosepion esculentum. Next base: position 47,100,749 of record OZ038481.1, on the reverse strand, counting down.
AGAATGGAAAGGGTGTAGGGATGAGTAGCTTCATTTTGGAAAAAGCTGCGTCCGAATTCTTTTGTTTGACACCAATATTTGACACCTGTTGAAAATGCGCATCTCTCCTAGTCACGATGTAGAGTCTAGAATCTTGAATGTACTAAAGACTTCGATATTCTTCTGCATGACCATTAGTTTAGGAATCAGTGAGTTTAAAAATGATTTATCTAGTGAATCATTTTTACTAACTAGTCACCCAGTACAACGCCCAATAATCACTCAAGATAGAAGGTTACCGAATGAGGTTGATGTATGAGCGTAAGAACAGGTAGTTTTTTTGTTTGCATTGATGTTCACCCTGTACAAGGCCCAAGAGTCACTTCAGTAGAGGGTTATAACGTAAGAGGCATAGTTTATGGAGTTATGTAGGGGAGATAACAGTTGACTCGAGACTTGAACAAGTTAAGATTGTAGTGATCGGAGAAGCATCCCGTTGGAAGTATACAGATCTTAAAAGACACATCAATACATACACAAGGAAAAAATGGCAAACTTACTGGAACGCATTTACCAAAAACAAACTATACGAAATCATGCCAAAAATTAAAAAAACAGGAACATAATACAAAGCTAAACAGAAAAGAAGTTACACTTGCAAGAATAAGAATAGGCCATACATTTTTAATATCTCCTGAAAAGAGAAGATCAACCTTTCTGTATACCATGTCAAACCCCATTCACAATTAAATACATTCTAACAGACTGCATTGATTTCGCAGTAACAAGAAATAATCTCTACAAAGAAAAAAATATTAAAGATATATTTGAACCCCGCCAATCATTTTTTCGTATTTAAAAAAAATCGGCCTCTATCAGAGAATTTAAAAGAAAGTTATACGTTTAAAGGGAAAAAGGAAAAAAAAAGGGAGAAACAGAAATGGTTTTCTAATAAAACAATAATTTAAAAAAAAAAAAAGCCATCGGCATTAAATGACCCTTTGAGGTTGATATGCCGTAAAACAAAACAAAACAAACAAAACAAAGTTCTACAAAGCAGAGGTAAGAGCATATTTAAAAATTAAGGAAAATATTCTCCGTAATCTAAGGTGTTATTTAATTTTGGATATTTGGGATTTAAATTTACTATGTTTACTATTATTTTCTGATAATATCGTGTAGGAACATCCGTATCTACAAAATTCGGCACGTTTATGCACATACAAAAAAATCTAAATTCTTTTATAAATATTGGTATTTGATGAGTTGGAGTAAGCTTTTCCATTTATGATTAGTAAATATTCTTTTACTTAATAATATTATCATTTAAAAAGGTGAAATTAATATAGAATTTTAAAAGATTTAAAACTTAAATTATTAACTTAAATTAATCTAACATAAATAAAAAAATGAAAATTCTTGTATGAATTCATTATTCGACAAAATTTATTTAAGACAATGATGTCTTTAATATGCCTTATTTATAAAAACAATTAAAAGCTTTTGTAATTAAATAATATAGTTTTATTGCATTTTTTATTTTAGAGGAAAAACGTTTTTCTGTTTTACAAAAAAAAGAAAAAAAAAGTGGTGATATAAATTCTACAAGGAGTCCTGCTTTTAATTAATATAATTATGAAGGGGTGAAATTTTAATTTATTGAAATTTCATAAAATTATGTAAGTTGTAAAAAAGATTTTTTATTAAGAATTCTAAAAAGATTAAAAAAATAGTTTCATTCATTTGTAAATAAGTTTTACAAATTTCAATAGAAACCGATAATTATTTTATTTTTGCAAGAATTTCCAAATCTATGTGTTTTTTCTGCAAAAAAGACGCTAAAATCTCCTATGCTAATCTTAGCCCCCACCCCGCTGATTTTTAACTAAAACTTGGAATCTGCTAGAAAGGATTAAAAAAAATCAATAAAATAATAAAAACATATTTTGGTCTTTCCTCTTAATAATAACGTAAACATTTTGCCGATAAAACTTAGTTTTAGAACGTTTGGAGCCTTTTTTCATCATGGCATGCTCCTTTTTCAGCGAATCAATGTAAGATACCTAAAAATACATTGCCGAAAAGTGAAGGTAGTTGAAAAGGTGGTATCATGGGAAAAAGCGCCCTTTTTACATTGCGCTTTATTGCGGGCACGTTTGCCTGGACTGTAGGTTTGAAAATAATTCATCGCCCACAAGGCCAGGTAAAAGCTATTGAATTCTGTCAAAGCTGGAAAGTGAGGATCGGACAGTTCCAGCGAAGATATGTCAGCAATACTCCATTTTTGGTCAGATCTGACTGTTGGATAGAACATGGCAAGAGGATTCTGGTCCTTTTTGGAGCGACACAAAAAACGAACTATTTTTCCATCTTTCGCAATGGATCGTATATGTTACTTGCATTATTTACATTATTCGGACTGTTGTCCTTACCTTTATTGCCATATTCACAACGTTTCTCAAGGACACATGGCCCAGTGGATAAAGACGTTGGTTAGATCCAGTGACTAGAACCAAACAGTTCTGAGTTCAAAACAAAGCCACAGCAGTGGTGAACCAAAACTTGGAGAGTTAAGTTAAAGGGAAATAACTGAGGCACCCGGAAGAGACACGGCACGTGGAACTAGAACAATCTATCCCGTTGGAAAAAATAAAGGGTTCGTTTCGAAATTCCAATCACCTGAAGAAGGCTGGAGCGCACAACGGCCGAAACGTTGTGAATATGGCAATGAAGATAAGGATAACAGTTCGAATAATGTAAATAATGCAAATAATTATACCTCATCTCAGAGATATAGACAGATATGGATCGTGTATATGTGTCCCACTTGAGATCTGGTGTAAACTATAGTTTCAATAGATGTTCAAACGATGTGGCCTCATTAAGAGTACAATCGTCACCGGACTGGAATAAATTTAGGGTTTAAGTGATGCTGGAACGTAACTAGCTTGGAATTTTTGGTGTTGAATCTTATAAACCATTTTCGCCCATTGAGCCTTTAGGACTAAGTCGGAGAAAAGATCAACTGTCAACTGTTAGTTTTTTTGGTTTAATTTTTAACCGAATAAAGGGCGTCTGATTTTCGTTTTGTTCGTCAATCTATAAGTCTGATTCTAGTGAAAAAAAATACCAAAAATAAACAAAACTTCAACTTCCTGGTCCTAGTTAGCTGATCTTATGATTCAAGTAATGATGCTTGAAATTGTTATTAAGAAAAGGACAATGTAGACATTTTTATCGAAATAAACGGAGGGTGAGCGGGGACGAAAAAAGTTACGCCTTTTCTTCTGGTCTTGTGGTTACAGGTCGATTGTTGCCGCAGGTCGTTTCCTGAAAAAAATGTGTCTTGCGATGGGCCTATTAAAAATCAGGTCCATATCCAAAAGAATTCGAACGTAAATGAAAAAAAAAAGAGGATTTACAAAACCAACAATGCACGCGACAATTTCATACATAACCCATTTTGGCCTATAGGGTAAGCATTTATTATTTTGTGCGTAATCTCTCTCTCTTTTTTTTTTTTGCTTTTTAGGTAAACAATTCGCTAAACCAGATTCCCTAGAGACCAACATATTATAAATCCGTTAAAAAAGGAAAAGAACAAAATTAAAAAAAAAAAAAAAAATGAAATCAAAAAGAGGCTCTGACTTCCGGCAAATAAAAACACACCTGTGTAATTTGTACCTATTGACACTAAATAAGTGCTCTTCGCTGAAACTGGCAAGAAAAAAAATAGCCTTGCGGCAAACCACGCGTATTTGATTTTTGTGTACTTCGACACTCGTTTCAAAACTTTTTAAGAAACTATAATACGTATTTGAATTCTTTGTATTTTTGGGGGTGGGTGGGTGTAGGTTGTTTTGATAAAGTAACACTAACAAGAAGAAAATAATATATTATGATAAACTGAATATAGTTTGCGACAGTCATATATATATTTTTAAATATATTCAACTATCAACGGCACAAGACCTAATATTCTTGGTAGTAGGGATTTTTTTTTAAGTAGGGGTCGAACAACTAAAAATTAAGACGAAATCTTGATTTATTTTAGATAAATTATTGGAAACAATACAATCGCTTCATTCATGAAACAAGCTACACAACCAACAACGTTGTGATTAAACGACGAGGCGTATAAATTGCTAAACAAATTTATTTTAAACTTAAATCAATTCATTTGTAGTGATTTGAATTTCTAGCGCTAAAAATTTTAAATTAATTTAAATAAAATTTAAATTTAAGCTTTTCAATTTTCAAAAGCTCTAATATTTTTTATTAAAATTTTCCTACTCCCAAAACATTTCCTTATTACCTATTATGAATAAATATGAAAAAAATAACTGCCTGTCGCAAACTATATTCAGTTTCTCATATAATTTTCGTCGTAATTGTTCTGATGATTTTTTCCTCTTTGGTACCTCGACTTTACGAATTTAAGCGCAGTACTAGATTGGCAGCTAGGTTTAATCATTTTACAGTTGAAATCTTATATATAATGTACTGTGTATGTGTGTATGAGTTTGTGTCTGTCCAAGCAACTCCTCCGCTCCCACTGGTCCGATTTCAATGATTCTTAGCTCATTCAAAAGCTCTAGAGAAGTTGGGAGCAGAGAACGATTTTCGTTGAGCTCAGATTAATGGTTGTCAGATTATGCAAGAATAAATATATATATATTAATATATTATACTAGCCATTATCGTTGCTTTCATTGTTGAAGGTTGAGTAACTCTTATTTTCCCTTTGTATCCAAAATTGCAGTGCATGTTTTATAAGAGCATACAAGTTTTAAGGGCGTAGGATGCTTAGTTAATGATATCATATACAAGTAATATTGAAAGCTTACCAGAGAGAATTACTTGGTTACTAATTAGAAGTTCTAAAAGATATACTCGAAAATTCAAGTTTATAAAGTAACTGTGTCCGGATAGACGATCTTTCCCGTCAGGCTCGATTTAACACTTTTATAAGTCTACCATTCGTTCATGCATCAAATATAGCTGTCACATTTGGTCTTGTGCTTCTTTAGAGATACTTGTTAAAATCCAAAGAATCTGCGATGTTATCGATTCTGACCTGGCATCTCGGCTTCAGTCACTTTCTCACCCCTGAAAGGTGCCTTTTCTACAAATGCCTACATGCTGATTATTCTGATGAGCTTTCCTCTTTGGCACCTCGACTTTACGCAGTACTAGATTGGCAGCTAGGTCTCATCACTTTACAGTTGAAATGACTAGATGTAACCATAACTTCTATGCTTAATAGATTTGCACTTCTGGCTGCTTGCTTTCCAATCAAGTTTGATGTTTAAAGATTGAAATGCAATGTTAATCGTCAGCTTTTGGATCCGTTTCTTTCTATTCTTCTCTCTCTTTAATAATGCTTTTGTTCTCATTTCTCTTTATTTTGCACTCATTAACACGTTTGTCTTAGTGGCTACATCGCCTTCCTTGGGGAGAAATGATAAAAAAAAGAAAAAGAAAAAAAGAAAAGGTAAACGCGGAAGTTATTCATTCAATAATCAACACAGGCCAGGGGGCGGCACTTCGATTTTAGACAGAACGCACAGATACTGCACTGCTCTTCGGGATAAACTTCCACGGTAATTGCTCCGAGGAGTTGCTTTCGCTTGTCCCTAAGCCTCGTGAATTTAAGCGTCCTACGAGGCTGGCATCCCGTTCCCACCCCTTCACCGTTGAAACTGTTAGGTGTAGACGTCTCTTCTACTCCAATAGCTTCATGTCTCGCACATCTCGCCTATGGAACTCCCTTCCCTATTACTGTTTCCCTGACAAATACAATCTCCAATGGTTTAAGTGTAGCGTCAATCGTCATCTCCAATTGCCTTCATCTATCCACTTCCCTTCTCCACTTCCTGACATCTTTCATTCCTATTTGCTCTCGCTCTATATCTTCCGTAACCCCCCTGCCTTGATCGACCCTCCGTCCTTCTCTTTCTCCACATCCCTTCCTTTACCACTCCTATCTGCTCTTCCTCCAACCCTTCTGTAACCCCATGCGTGATAGTGGCCACCGGCTTTGCTTGGGGTGATACGCTTAAAAAAAAAAAAAAAAAAAGAAATACCGGAGAGTGATACTTTGATTGTAAACAGAGCGCACAGTTACTAAACTGATCGTTGTAACGAATGCTTGGTGCTACACTTTGCTTATAGTCAGAGTGCACAGATTTTGCTCTGATCATTGGAAGAAATTGCGTGCGCGGCACTTCGCTTACAGTGTGCACAGATACTGCACTGATTCTGGGAATAAATGACGTAGAGTGACACCATGATTATAGGCAGGGCGCACAGTTGCTACTCGGAAGAAATGCTGGGGAGAAACACTTCAATTATAGAGAGAAGAAATCCCGCGGGCGGCTCTTCGCTTACAGATCCTACACTGATCCTTAGCGGTAATGCTCTTGCAAGATACCTCAAATATAGGACGTCCGCACAGATAATGCACTCGGATGAAATTACGCAGAGCGACACTTCAATAATAGTTGTAGAAACTGCAATGATTCAAGGAAAAGTTAGATTTTGAACCTAGGCCGAGCGTAGAAATACTTCGAGCCTTCTCAAAAGTACCTATCCATCTGTGAATACTCACGCTATTTTTTACGGGCACTCTGCTAATTTATTAAATAAATTCTACACGTCATATCATTTGTTACATAAACTGCTAGTCTGTATATAATTTATCAACTGGAACACCTGCCTTAATAGCATGCTTAACAAGCCACTTAAATTAAACTTAAGAGTTGTTTACAATGAATCGACTGGTCTATAAAGAAAAAGAACAGTGCGTGTTAACATAGTGATCACATGTTTTAAGCCAGGTGTTCTTAAAAACGAATTTAATCACTTAAAAAAATATCCTGTTTTTGTATTGGGTACGAGAATTAAGTTAGCAGATATAGACATCATCGAATGTCTCAGCGAGAGATGTACATGAGTAATTGAACTTGTTTTGTCGCGTTGGCTTCCCGTGGTCTTATTGGTAAAGTGGTTTCTTTGATTGAAAAAGAGAATACAGGTTCGATTCCTTACGTGAGGCATATTTTCTTTAGTAGGATTTCCCTTTCGTTAGGCCGATAAAAACCATTTTAAATGCCTAAAAATCATGTCTACCCACTAAATGGTGGCTGGCCGCTCGTATCCTAGGGAGGCTAGTCAATCCCAGTTGCAAATGCTTGCTCAAGCACATTTTGGTGCTTTTTCAACGCCCACACAGCCCACCTGTTTTATACTGCAACCACGCTGATCGGACAGTTTCTGGTAGAGAGCGCATTATCTGGCGTTATCAACAGTGTGAGCAAGTACGCTAAAACCCTCCGTCATGGTGACTTGTCACTTTGTGCTAGCATAACGATCGACGGCTCCCAAATAGTTTTGTTTAACCAATTTCACTCACAAGACTTGGGTCAGGATGGTATGGTTTTCAGACACATTCCAAATGTGCCGCACACATAACACTAGACTAGATGTTCATTATTTACATTATTTGGATTATTGTCCTCATCTTTGTCGCCATATTTATTACAACGTTTCGGCCGTTGTACGCCCCGGTCTTCTTCAGGTGGTTGGAATGTCGAACTGAACCCTTTATTTCGCTCACTGGGGTAGACTGTTCTAGCTCCACGTGCCATGTCTAAGTTATCAGTTAATTTCCCTCTGAAAGTTCTGCACTGCCTTAACGGGGTATTGAACTTACACTCTTTGGGTCCTGTCACTGGATCTACCTAACGCCTTTATCCACTGTGCCATGTGTCCTTGAGGACATCTGTGTATGAATTATAAACCTAATGTCTTCAGCTACCGTTTTTTTACCAGTGCTCATATTGCAATTTTTTCTGTGATCATTGCATGTTTTTACCAGAGAACATATTGCAATTTTTGTTGTTATTATCGTTTTCTCCGACACTCCTTATTACTGGTTTTCATATTGTATTCATTTCTATGCTTGGTCGGCTCAGGAGATTTTTGTGGCCTAGCATATGTGCTGATTCCTTAAGTTTACGAATTTTCCAATGGTATTTTTTGTCTATGATCTCAGCCTGATCCCACAGAGGGTGGTGATCTTCCTTCTCTCTCCATATGTGGTCGGCTACGCCTGATTTTCCGACTTCCCCTCGTGTTACAATTTTCTGGTGTTCTTGAAGCCTTACCTCATCTCAGAAATATATACAGAGACTAGATGTTATATCAAGAAGTCACCTTCCTGACAAATCGACCCTGGTGAGATTCGAGCCCGTATCGCATGGTCGGAAAGCGAAAATTCTCGACCATGCGCCCATATAATATAACGATTTAAGTAATCAGAAATAATGGCGGAATATAAAATAAGCATTATCTGCTTAAATATTACTTATTTAAAATACAAAAATAAAGTTAGCAGATATAAACTTCGGAAAGTCTCAACAAGAGATGTGCAATTTCTGTCTATATCTCTGAGATGAGGTATTATGATTATTTACATTATTAACATTATTCGGACTGTTATCCGCATCTTCATTGCCATATTAAGAAAGTTTCGACCGTTGTACGCTCCGGCCTTCTTCAGGTAATTGGAATTTCGAACCGATCCCCTTATTTCGCCCACTGGGGTAGATTGTTCTAGTTCCACATGCCTGGCCTCCTCAGGATGTCTCAGTTATTTCCCTTTAACTTAACTCTCCCAAGCTTTTTGGTTCACCATTGCTCAATTCACATGCCCCAGTAGATAAAAGCGTTGGTTAAATCCAGTGACTAGACCCCAGAGATTTATGGATTCAGTACCAAGTTACAGCAGAGGTGAACCAAAAAACTTTGAGATTTGAGTTCAAGGGAAATAACTGAGACATCCGGAAGAGGCATGACACGTGGAAGTAGAACAATCTACCCCGGTGGACGAAATAAATGGTTCGGTTCGAAATTCCAATCACCTGTAAATGCCGGAGCGCACAGCGGCCGAAACGTTGTGAATATGGCAAGGAAGGTGAGGATAACATTCCAAATAATGTAAATAATGTAAATAATCATAATACCTCATCTCAGAGATATAGATGCCGAAACGTTGTGAATATGCAATAAAGATGAATGTAACGGCTCGAATAATGTAAATAATGTAAATAATTATAATACTTCATCTCAGAGATATAGAGGCTGAAACGTTGTGAATATGGCATGAAGATGAGGGTAACGGTCCGAATAATGTAATTAATGTAAATAATCATAATACCTCATCTCAGAGATATGGAGGCTGAAACGTTGTGAATATGGCAATGAAGATGAGGGTTACGGTTCAAATAATGTAAATAATGTCAAGACATGTGAATTTTATTAAATAGGTTAACTGAGCTTTGCTTTGCCTGTTTTTCTCATGTTTGTGGGCTGCCACAAACAAATATGATGACTGGTTCCCTATCTCGTGATAAAGAACTCGATTCAAGTTTGCTTTAATTGCGAGTCAGTTCGTATGGAGGGGTGGCTGATCCGTCACGTGATAAGGAACTCGAAACAACCGAGGTTTAGCGGTCACCGAAAAATTATGAAAAAATGCTAACAAAAAAACATGGTACGTCGCAGACAGACTGTAGACATGAGTGAATGATTTGATTGCACATTGGAATTTCAGCGAGTAGCGATCGTCTGGGAGTTCGTTCCTCGGGGTTCATACGAGATTTGATTTGTTTGTTTAACGGCATATAAACTCCTTATGGATCATTTAACACCCGAAATTTAATTTTCTTAGGAGCTTTGAAGTAATAAAATAAAGATATATGTTATTCTGCTTTCACAATCGTATACATGGTTGATGATACTCAGCTTTTGTGCATATACATGTTTCTATGGCCATAATTACTAGAGGTGGAGATATGTGTGTTTTATATTGTAGTTTTATTGAAGTTATATTTTGGAATACAGTTTGATTTCATTAAGAAATTGTAGGATATTATATGGAATAATGCCATGAAAGAGTTCTTTCATGTTGGTTGATTTTGTTTAGCGGCATATCTGTGGGTTATTTAATGCCGAAATTTAATTTTCTTGTGAGCTTTGAAGCAATAAAAATATGATATATGTTATTCTGCTTTCACAATTTAATACATGGTAGACGATACTCAGCTTTTATCCATAGTCATGTTTATGTGGATATGATTACTAGAGTCAGTGATATGTTCATTTTATGTTGTATTTTTGTTATAATTTGGAATACAATTTAAGAAATTGTAGGATATTATATGGAATATGGTTGTCTAGTTGGGGGATTTTGTTTGACAGCATATCAATCTCTATGGGTTATTTAATGCGGAAATTTAGATATTTTGAACACAGTTTTTGTTGTAGAGTTATTTCCTCAGTGGAAACTGTATTTGGACTAAATTCGGTCCTAAATAGGTTCAACGTACAAAGACGTTAGGAACTTGTTATAATAATTATTACGCAGAGTAATCTAGTTGCGGTAGCTGACTACTTTCGTATTCGAGTTCCGTCGACCCTCACTGACTCCTACTTATATTAGATGGGAGAGTCTATTGTCTATAGACTAGGTGTGTTCACCATAACAGTTTTATGGCTTTAAATAAATATATTCTGAACGTAATTGTATGCCTTCAACTACAGACAAAATGTACTGTTGGTCATTATGCTATGAAATGTATTGTTAGTAATTATACTATAAAATTGGACTGTTGGTCATTTTACTTTAAATAGATATTGTTGGTAATTTTTTTTATATAAAAATGTATTGTTGGTAATTTTACTATAAAATTGTATTTTTATACTTTCATTATGTTTTTTTTTTGGTTGAGTTGATTATTTGGCTATAGCTGGGACCCTAACAGGTGTTACCAGCCCGAGTTAGGGTGGACCTGGGAACAACAGCAATTAAGAGGTGGTTCCACGCTCCTAAAAACCTCCAATCACTCGATCAGAAGCCTTGCTGCCGGATGTAGTATATCGTCATACCCATGACTGCAAAAGTTCTATCAAACGTGACTGTGAGGACAGAATAAAAAAAAAATTTTTTCATCTTTGGATAACCCTTAAGATATGTAAATTTCCTTACAAGTGAAGAGAAGACTAGAGGCAACCGAAAAGTGGTTCTACAGAAGGATGTTGAGAATGGGGATAGAGCGTGTAAGAAACGAAGAAGTCATAAGGGATAAGAAAAAGGGACACTTTACTCAGGATTAGAAGAAGTCAGCTGAAATTTTCTTGGACATATAATGAGAAGGAAAAGTTTGGAGAATTTAACACTACTCACAGGATATATTGAAGGTAAAAAGGGACATGAAAGCAGTGGGTCACCTACCTGACCAGCATGTGTGAATGGGTTTACAGAACTGGGAAAACAAAAAGACAAGTGTTACTAAGAGCTACATAGGATAGAAAGTTGTGGCGCGCCATGATCCTCAACATCCGGAAGGGCCAGAGCACAGATAAAAACACCTTGTCCTGTGCAAATTTGCTTTTTATGTCAAGCAATCAACTAAATTGGTTCCCGTAAGATCACCGAAGCTAAGCAACATCGAGCCTGGTCAGCACCTATATGGGTGACCGTTTGGGAATATCAGGTGCCGTAAGCTTAGATGTGCCAATGGTGTAATGGATAATGGCTCGGAATTCTTAATCGGAGATCTGAGTTCCAATTCCTGCTGAGTTGGCTATATTCAATTACGCACAAATACACTTGGGAAATGTATGAATCCACGTGGGCTAATTAGTAAGATTTGTATCACTAAAACCATTATTATCTCAAAAAACGTTATATAATTTTATTGAACAAAGTAACTAATAATAACAAAACAAGTCATTGAAACAAAGCAAGTTCAGTCGACCAATGATGACAATTCCAGAACAACGTAACTATAAACAATTTTTTCTATCCTCTGTCAGCCGCTCTGGTGGAGAAAGCATTACCTCGAACCGTCGCCAGTGAGACGCGCTGCAAGAGCCACTCCTTTTCGCGAGGCTCGTTCCTTAATCGAGACGCAATCGCGCCAATCCTCCGAAGGAACGCCATCGAACGAGGGCCAACAACCCCCGAAGTCTCCACTGCCACAGGAGTAAAAAAAAATCTATCAGCAAGAGAAGAATATTTAGCTATTTTTTTTTATCACTGCGTCTCGGGCGACGAACACCTGCTCAACTGCGGACCTGATCAAATTACCGACCGAAAATGTATCTGTACAGGTCGCATCCCAAATCAACGACTTACCCATTTTAAAAGGGAAGATGGTAATGTCAAAAAACTATTATTTACAAAATATTTAGATAAATATTAAATAACTCATAGAGGTATCTATATGCCGCTAAAATACAACCAACCAAATAAATAAACAAGCAACATCAGCAGAGATTAGAAACGAATGGGAAACTTTTATTTTGTGAATGGAGCATAAAACTTTTCGAGTAAGCAAATAAACAAATACCTACATTAACTTGAATGAATTCATTTTCCTTGCGTTCATGTGTGTCCCACTGTACAATCGATTATATCATTATTTATATGTAACTATATACATATATATAAATAAACACGATCATAAACTCAGATACACAATGCTTGCGTGTTTGGGGAAATCTAAGAGATTCCAAGTATGGATCTTCATACAGAGGGAAAAGCTTGTTTTAGGGGGTCAAGATTGTGTTGGGAATAACGTTTTGTGATCTCGTGAGATTTCTTCATTGCAGTAAACATTTTTTTATTGCTCAATCTGAACTCATTCTTTGTAAGGCACTGTCATTTTGCTGTCGTGTTGAGAATGCTTAGCTGACTGAAGGATAGGTTTATCGCACAGGAAGATCGATAAAATCAATTGAGATTCCGAAAGATTGTTCAGTACACGATAACTTGTTTCCTAAAATCATCTGGTCTCCATTCAAGTAGGGTCATACATATTTATTTGTATTCATGGCTGCGTGCATGGCAGTATAGACAGATATGTATTTATACTCAGGCATTTTACTCTTTATCAAGTAAAGTCTGTCTATCTATCTATCTATCTATCTATCTATCTATCTATCTATCTATCTATCTATCTATCTATGACGTGATGGTCATTATCTATCTATCTATCTATCTATCTATCTATCTATCTATCTATCTATCTATCTATGACATGATGATCGTTATCTATCTATCTATCTATGACATGCTGGTCATTATCTATCTATCTATCTATCTATCTATCTATCTATCTATCTATCTATCTATCTATCTATCTATCTCATGATGGTCATTATCTATCTATCTATCTATCTATCTATCTATCTATCTATCTATCTATCTATCTATCTATCTATCTATCTATCATTTGAATCTGGAGTCCTAAACATGGTTTCTCCAGAGAAAGGAATATCTCCATATTATATGTAAGACTGTTGCTTTTTGTTTCTCCTTACACTTTGCTTTGTAAATATATATGATATATTGTTTTCCGCGTGCGACACGTATATATATATATATATATATATATATATATATATATATATATATATATATATATATATGTATATATATGTATATATATATACATATATATATACATATATATATATATATATATATGTGTGTGTGTGTGTGTGTGTGTGTAATATGTGTATGTCTTAGTGTTAGCTCTGAGAACAAAGCATATTTGTCATATTTTACTTTCAGTCATTCCGTTCCGTCCATGAAATACGGTGTTATATCACGGATATAATAACTCCCATAATGGTGGAAATGTAAATAGGAGAATAAACCTTTCTTCTCTAGCTCTCTCTCCTGTTATATTGGTGACAACGACGGGATATCCTTTACCCGACATGTGATATTATTATCACCCATTAATTGTTGAACTTTATGTATTATTATTTACCTCCATTGGCGTAAATTTCGAAATCTTAAATTAATAATCATATTTCAAGGGTGAAGCTTTAAAATGTATTTCTGAATTGATGGTCAGAAAGAATTTCTTAAAACTTCTGAACTTGCAGGAGTTAAAACAATGCAAGTAATTGCAAAAATTAATATCAAATGGGCAATCACCCCAAAGATAAAAAAATGTGGTTCTACAGGAGCATGTTGAGAATAACATGGACGGAGCACGTAAGCAAAGAGAAAGGAAAATAGAAACAAAAAGGATACGTATACTCAGAATAAGAAATATTTTTTTAAGTAATTCACCCCAAGCAAAGCAGGAGTGCTGCTAGAACGCAAGGGGTTACAGAGGATTGATAACAAGAGTAAAGAATCGTGTTTGAGGAAAGGATACAGAGAAAGACGGAGAACAGATGTCGATTGGCATTACACTTAAATATAGCTGAAGTTTATTGAACATAATTAAGGTCTTGGAGAATTTGATACTCACAGGACCTATCGAAGACAAAAGACAGCGAGCTACCTACCTGACGAGTATGTGTGAATGTATGGTAGAACGAGGGGGTGAGATAGGTGGCAAACTGACAAAAGTTGCTAAGAGCTACATGGTAGTTGTGGAGAGCCATGATCGCTCACCTTCTGAAAGGCCCCAAAACATACAACTTCACCGAATAGTGCAGACGTAAAAGACCTATTAACTCTATTAAGAGAGATGGGATAAATTATTAGATTTTTTATGTTTTGAAATGCTCCGGCATTGTGACAGCGAACAGGCGTCGATGAGAGTACAAAACCTCGGGTCCTAAATCAAGTGGCAAAGCATTATATAAAAACCGATGTCTCAACCATTCTTTTCAACGTCAGGAGGAGACCGTCCAACATTCGCTGCCGTATAGGACAGATGGAGACAGCGGAGATGAGGTTCTACAGAAGGGTGCTAAGGATATCATGGAGCGAGCATGTGATCCACGATGAGGTCTTGGAGATTATATAAACAACGAGGAAGCTTATACTTAACATAAGGAAGAGGGAGATGAAATTTCTGGGACACGTAATGAGAAAGGAGGGCCTGAAGAATCTGATACTCACAGGTCGAATAGAGGGGAGAAAAAGAGACAAGTGAAAACAACGCATGTCGTACCTGGCGGGCTTAAGAAAGTGGATAGCAGAACGTAGTCTGGGGAGTTGGCAGAGGCACGAAACCTGTTGAGAGCTACAAGGTGTAGGGAGAAGTGGAGAGCTATGATCGCCTACGTCTTGAAAGGACACGGCACATAAAAAGAAGAAAGAAAAATTAGCCAGACGGACGAAGCCTAGTTTGGATATCTACTGGAGGAAACAACTCTTAACGGTCTAGTCGTCAATAAAGCAGGGTGTTGCGTTATGTTGGGATAAGATTATAACCGATGACGTAAAGGATTGCTAGCGAGTTACCGATATTAAGACGATAGCTTAACTCAATGTTTCTCAACTTTTAACAGCAATCACTAGCTTAGATATACACTGATTTTTTGAAGGCCCACGTTGAGCCATGTTAATTTTTAATAATTTCACCCCAAGCGAGATAGTAAATCTACTAAAACACAAGGGGTTACTGAATATGAAAGGATAAGAAGAAAGAGAAACATTATTAAGGAGCGAGAACAATAGAAGAGTAACCAGGAAGACAGTAGATAAAAATTGGCATGGGACCGGACGTGAATTTCGCAAGCGAGAAAAGAAACTGTAAGCATAGAAGTTACGGTGACATCTGACTAATTCAACTGTGAATTGATGAGACGTTACCTTCCTTTGATGAGCTAGACGGACGAAGCCTAGTTTGGATATCAAATGTGGGAAACCGTTCTCAGAGGTCTAGTCGTCAATAAAGCGGGGTGTTGCGTTATTTTAGGATAAGATTATAACTGCTGAAGTGGTGGATCTCTAGCGAGTTCCAGATATTAAGATGATAGCTTAGATCAGTGTTATCAGCCTTTTTAAGCAATGGCACACTTAGGAGCAAATGAAAATATCACGGCACACTTAGCAAAAATTTTAAAGGGTATACATTTAATGATATGAAATAAAACCATAAATTTTGAATTAAACAAAGAATGTTAAATACAGTTATATGAAAAAATTGTTAATATTTATTTATTCAAATAAAGGAGAATTTTAAAAAGTGAAATTTAAAAAAGAACAAAAAAACTTTCTTGAAAATTATTATTAGAAAAAAGTATTTAAAATAACATAATCGAAGTATAGTGAAAAGAATTATTTTAAAAAAGATTAATACTTATTTATTCAAATACAAACGATGTACCATTAGTACTTCTACACACATACACACACACACACATCCACATCCACAGCACACACGCACACACACACACACACACACACACACACACACACACACACACATATATATATATATATATATATATATATATATATATATATATATATATACCGTGACAATATTTCGCGGCACACTAGTAGTAGGAATGGTACGTGGAACTAGAACAATTTATCCCGGTGGACGAAATAAAGGGTTCAGTTCGAAAATCTAATCACCTGAAGAAGGTCGAAGCGTAAAATGGCTGAAACGTCGTGAATATGGCAACATAGATGAGGACAACAGTCTGAACAATGTAAATAATAACAGTACCTCATATCAGAAATATAGACGTTTATTGTTTTCTCAAAAACGTTTCGCTACTTTCATTGTATACCGTGACAATATTTTGCGGTACACTAAGGAAGATCGGGCGCCAAACCAATATGCCACGACACGGCAGTTGAGAATCACTGGCTTAGATATGCACTGATTTTTTGAAGGCTCACGCTGAGCCATGTTTGTTTTTAATCATTTCACCCCAAGCAAGGTAGTAAAACTACTAAAACACAAAGGGTTATTGAGTGTGAAAGGATAAGAAGAAAGAGAAACATTATTACTAGCGAGTACAATAGAAGAATAACCAGGAAGGCAGTAGATAACGATTGACATGGAACCAGACGAGAGTTCTACAAGCGTGAAAAGAATCTGTAGGCATAATAGTTACGGTTACGTCCAACTAATTCAACTGTAAATTGATGAGACGTTACCGCTAATCTAATACTGCGTTTCCATTTATAAAAGTCTAGTGATGAGCAATATTTATTTGCAATTGTTTACAAAACGTGGCACGAGGCCAAAATGGAGGATGGAGAAAAGGACGGTCTTCTTCAGTCTTAACTTTAAACTTAGCTAGCCACAAACACTGACCCAAACATACAACAATATTGCTAACACCAAAACAACACTTTCTTACTTACCTTTCTTACTACAACCACCATAATACCTCATTGTCTCTATGAAAATCCTAACTAGTCCCCATATGTATAATTCTTGTTTATAGGGGGGGGGGGTAAAACAACAATTTAAAAACTAAGAGTATTTACAGTATGAAAACAAAACTATTTACAAGAAACCAAATAAAATAAATGAAGATCGATATTTATTTGCAATTCATTGCCAAAATGGCGAATGAGGAAAAGGACGGTCATCTTCTGTCTTAACGTTAAACTTAGCTAGCCACAAACACTGACCCAAACATACGACAATATTCCTTACATCACAACAACACATACTTACTTACCTTTCTTACCACATCCACCATAATATCGCAATGTCTCTACGAAAGTTCTAGTTAGTCCCCTTATGTACAATTCATTGTCTGTGTGGGGAGGCGAATAAAATAAGTTTAAGAAGAAGAGCTCACCCGGACAATTCCCATGAAAGTATTTATAGAAAAAGCACAGGGAAGCTACATTACGGGGGTGGAAAAATGACTGAAGCCGAGACGCTAGATCAGGACCAATGTCATTGCAGATTCTGCTTTGGATTTTATCAAGAATCTCTAAATATATAGCGGGAGAATCGAACCATTTTCAAGAAGGATCCTAATACTTTCAGAAGCAAGGTGATTATTATGAACAACAATGCGCTGTTACTAACGACGAAAACTAATTAATATTCCAATAAAATGAGTTTCAAAGACACTCCTTTGAAAAACATATTAGACTTGTTCGCTTGATCCTTAATCGACTAAATATTTGTGAGGCGTCCTGAAGAGGGAGGTTGACATTGGCGGACGGCAATTTATCAGCAAAAGGTGAAATTTGGAATGTTATGTTTTATAAAAGATAATGGAAAATGTGACACAGAAATCCGAAGACGCAATGGAATAGCGAAATATGCCTTTCAGAAACTAAGCAAAATATAAAAAAAACAGTGAAGCAAAGATAAGATTACTGAACTGTTATGTAATTGCTGTGGATTCCGGGAATGGAATCCTGCACAAATAAATAAACAACGCCAGTAATTGACATAGAAAAATAAGTGTATTAAAAGTAAGAATACAGACTTGAAATTAATATTAGTAGTCCAGGAATGCGGGTTAGTAGAAAGTATATGTACAAGTCTCTGTAAATGAAGCCGTAATTATCTCTATCGCTGGACTCTCGTATAACACTCTGTGAACACCCTGTGTACTGTCCCCGTATCTCTCACCCTGACTCAGCGTATCTCAACCTGCAGGTATTCTCTCTGTCAGTATAAGTATAGTTTGGACGAGTCCATCTTGTGTAAAAGGGTCTGCCCCACAACACCCGCCTCCCTAGCTTCTCTTTTGGGGGAGTTAATATTTTTTTCGCTTATGGTCTATTATTTGTGGTTCCTTGAATTTCCTTTGTCGGCTTGTTCTTCTGATCTCCGTGGCTTCTTGTGGTTTTTGGATTGGAAGCGAGTTATGGCGAATATTATGCCTAACGCTTCTTTCTCAATTTGCGAATAATTCCTCTCTACTGGTAACAATGATCTAGATGCGTGAACTATAGGTTTCCTTGTGTCATCCTGCATCTTTTGTAATATACAAGCTCCCACACCGTGTGAGCTTGCGTCACTAGCAATGATAATTTCCAGTTTGGGATCAAAATGCGTCAGTGCTAGATCAGACGTTAATTTCTTTATGATCTCCTTAAAAGCTTTCTGACAATCTTCCGTCCAGTTCTATTTGTTTTCTTTTTTCAATAATTCATTGAGGGGAGCCCTCAATTTGTGCATGTTTTCAATGAATTCACCGTAATAGTTCGCTAAACAAGAAAGCTTTGCAACTCTGAGACATTTTTCGGCTCAGGCATATTTTTTTTTATTGCAGATGCCCTATCTCGATCTGGTTTTCTACCAGTTTCATTGATTATATGGCCTAGATACTTGATTTTTTCTCCTTCACTTTAAAACCAAAATCCTGAATTCTTTTAAAAACTTCTTTAATGTGCGTTGCGTGTTCTACATTATCGCTTTTGATTAAAATGTCGTCTAAGTAAGCAGTAGCAAAGTTCTGTCCCATGAGCATGGTATCCATAGTCTGTTGGAAGATTGACGGTGCTACTTTTATCCCAAATGGCAATCTGTTGAATTTGTAAAGTCCTTTGTGAGTATTGATACATAACATTTTTGTACTTTCTTCTTCTACTGGAATCTGAAGATAAATTTCACTTAAATCAATCTTAGAAAATACCTTACCACCGTTAAGCTTGGTAAATATTTCCTACGGGCTTGGCAATGGGTAGTGGTAATCCTTGATAGCCTTGTTTAACCCAGTCGAGAAATCTGCGCAAACACGGGTTTCTCCGGATTTTTTCTTTACGTAGACCACTGGTGCCGCCCATTCAGTGAATTCGACTTGTGAAAGGATTCCAGTTTGTACCAATCTATCTAACTTCTTGTCAATTTTTTCTATGGTTGCGAAAGGCACGTTTCGCTTTTTCTTGAATACTGGCTGAACATTTTCTTTTAGTTCAATTTTAGCTGCAACCTTATTACATCGTCCCAAACCGCTCGAGAATACTTCGGGAAATTAACTGTGTAGTTCTTTTAATTTTGTAGCTTCTGACAGCTCGCATTCTATTTTCTTACAAAATGAGCTAATGGGTAAATCCCATAGTCAAATTTTTGCATCCAATCTGTGCCCACCAAATTTTCTGTCTTTCATTACAAATATCTTCAATTTTTTTGTTTTTCCATGGAATCTTACGTTTAGAATTACTTCTTCAAAATTGATAACTTTCTGTGAACACCCTGTGTACTGTCTCCGTATCTCTCACCCTGACTCAACGTATCGCAACCTGCAGGTATTCTCTCTGTCAGTATAAGTATACTTTGTACGAGTCCGTCTTGTGTAAAAGGGTCTGCCCCACAACAGTAATATTAATAATCTCATACGACAGAGAATGCTGGAGCGTTTACCCCCGGATGGAAAAGAGACTTCGTGTAAAGTAATTGTGGTTCTAGAGAAGAATACTGAGAAATTGCTTCATTAGTGTTCTAAAAATAGTAAAAAATTTTCATAAGTGGCTAATAAAACGAGAGACAATATATATATATATATATATATATATATATATATATATATATATATATATATAATACGGACAAAATATGTATGTCCGCCAACTTTGTGCAAGAGGCTTTATAAGTTTATACGATTTAAAGAAAGAAAGTGAAAGAAAGGCAATTAGACAGTGTGGATACAGGGATCAACACTACTTGCATACTATATATATATATATATATATATATGTAAATATATATATATATATATATTCACACGCTCACACACACACACACACACACATATATATTTACATATGTGTGTGTGTGCGTGCGTAAATATCGGGTTATTTTAAGAGTCTTAGCCGTTCAAGACACAGCTGAGGTTTATAATGAGGTCTTGCAATGGTCATACTTGGCAACAAAGTAGCGGTCACAATATATATATATATATATATATATATATATATATATATATATATATATATATATATATATATATGTATATATATATATATATATGCAACTTTTATATATATTATTTGTATATTTTTTATGCGCTTAATATCAGTGATAGACCTAACATATTTAGTTTGCTTGATGTGAGTTCTATATATATATATATATATATATATATATATATATATATATATATTCTAAAGAAGTGAGGTAATTTTTTAAATTTATTAAACCGATTTTATTTATTAATCTGATATTACTTAAACGTTATTTTTAGTGGATACCCATATTTGAGTAGACGTTCCGTTTTATTTATTAAACAGTATATTTATTCATATTCGAATACCGGCCTGCATATTCGAGATATCGTATTAAAGAAAAATACGCGTTCTCAGGCAGGATTCGAACCTGCGCCCCCTTGCCGGAGAGTGCATATTTTCTTTAAGAAGATATGTCGAATATTCAGGCTGGTAGACGAAAATAAATAAATATACTATTTACTAAATAGAACGGAGCCTCTTCTCAAATATGAATAGAAATAACGTTTAGTAATAAAATTATATATATATATATATATATATATATATATATATATATATATATATATATATATATATATATATATATATATATATATATATATATATATATATATATATATATATGCAAATATAGATTTATATATGAAGATCGGCAGATAGTAGAATAGATTGAAGAAGGATAAAAAGACAAGGAATACAAAATGTATGTGTGTGCGTGATAGATAGATAAATAGATAGATAAATATGAACAGACTCAGATAGATAGATATGAACAGACTCAGATAGATAGATGTCGATTTAAATTCATGTCTTTAGAATACACCCAAAAGGGCTATGCCAGCTTATACGCGATACTGCTCAGTACTATTCAATGAAAGAAAGATATTTTTAAATGACGATTTTTCTATTTTTAAAAAGTTTAAACGGTCATGTTTTTTTATTTTCGGAATTGGTGTTCGATGCAAAAAAGATGTTCCGAGGCTAAAATCATAGTGAAGCTATTTTTCACGCAAACGCGTACGCACGTAACAGCACGCACGTAACAGCACGAACGTGCGCGCACACACACACATATGCGAATTACAAATTGTGTATATATGTATGTATATATATACTGTATTTATTGTGTGTAAATATATATATATATATATATATATATATATATATATATATATATATATATATATATACATACGAGGGTCATTCAATAAATAAGGTGAATTTTTCGGTATAAGGACTTTTAATACAGATAGAAGCTTACTTTTTAAAAACAAATTTCAACGTAATCTCCCCGCACTGTCAAACACTTTTCCCATCTGTGTACAAGCTTCCGTATTCCCTCATCGTAAAAATCTTTGAGCTGATGTATCAGCCAGTCGCTCACAACACTTTTGACTTCATCGTCACTTTTAAACTTCGTGCCTCTCGTGAACGCTTTCAAGGGACCAAACAGGTGAAAGTCTGAAGGGGCAAGATCTGGGCTGTAAGGGGGATGAGGGATCAGTTCCCAGCCCAGCTCGTTGATGGTCTGCACCGTTTGAGCTGCTGTGTGAGGCCTTGCGTTGTCATGATGCAAGATGATTCCTTCTGACTGATGACCCCTGCGTTTGTCCCAACAGATAAGCTCAAAGTCCTTGCAATGTCATCCACTGTCACCCTTCCGTCAGACTGAATGAGGTCATTGACTGATTCGATCACCTCAGGAGACCTCACTTCTGTAGGCCTCCCAGGCCTGTCTTCATCCTCCACAATGCTCCGTTCTTCTTTAAACAATTTAGCCCACTTGTAGACATTTTTTTGGCTGAAAAATGTGGCACCATACACAGTTGACATTCTCCGAATGCAACCCTTCAGCAACCAAAAACTTGATAACTGACCGCTGTTCAATCCTGGAGCATGCTTCTTGGTCGGCCATCTTTGTTAATCGCCAAAACTCTCAAAGTTTTTTTTTTAAATCTGCAGAAGAAATTAAATCCATGTGAAAAAGAAGTAAAACAAAAAAAATAAAAAAAATAAAAAAGAGTAAGCTTCTATCTGTATTAGAAGTCCTTATACCGAAAAATTCAACTTATTTATTGAATGACCCTCGTACATATATATATATATATATATATATATATATATATATATATATATATATATATATATATATATATATATATATATACTCTGGATACATATAATTAAGGAAATGCTCTGTTTATAATAAACACTAGTAACTACATTTACCGGCCTGAATGTCTGAGAAATTTGATAGAAAATATGTGTCCACTGACAGGAATCGAACTTATATCATATACGGTACTGTCATTTGGCTTGACGTGCTATACCATTTATCTAAAGAGGAAGCGTCTGGTTAAAAAAACATTAATTTGACTTTGCTAATTATCCGCTTCCTCTGTCGCTAAATGGTATAGCATGTTATGAATGTTTGGTATGAGGAGTTATCATTATTTCCATGCGGTCTATTGTCTCCATTTTTGTTGTTTTCACAACGTTTCGGCCGTTGTGCACTCCAGCCTTCATAGAGTGTGTGTCGATCCGTGTAACGTACAGGGAATTCCGATCTGAATTCTTTATTTAATCTACGAGGGTAGACTGTTATCATTCCATTGCCCATATCTAGGGATATTTCGTTTAGTTATTATTTTAATAATGCTCTCTTATTGCTCGTGTCGTTTCCACATTGCAATAGACTAGTTGATTTGTGAATTTATTGGCTGAGTAATTAGGGGGTCATATACCTGATAATGCCTGGAAGGCAAAACGACCGAATGACTTGAGCTTTTTTACAGATGCCTTTTCTCACGACATAAATGGCAAGAAGAAATTCTATCACATCAATTACAAGAAAACATTCTATCACGTCTTTAATTCCAAAATGTTCTATCACGTCATTAATTGTAAGAATACATGGTATCAGGTTATCAATTGCAAGAAGACGTTCTCTCACGACATCAATGGCAAGAAGACATACCATCACGTCATTAATTGCAAGAGTATATTATA
This sequence comes from Acanthosepion esculentum, assembly GCA_964036315.1. Taxonomy (NCBI): domain Eukaryota; kingdom Metazoa; phylum Mollusca; class Cephalopoda; order Sepiida; family Sepiidae; genus Acanthosepion; species Acanthosepion esculentum. Next base: position 47,077,060 of record OZ038481.1, on the reverse strand, counting down.
TCACGTCATCAATTAAAAGAATACGTTCTGTCACGACATAAATTGAAAGAAGATATTCTATCATGTCATCAAGAAGACATTCTATCATGTCATCAAGAAGACATTCTATCACGTCATTAATTGCAAGAAGATATTCTATCATGTCCTCATTTGCAAGAAGACGTTCTATTACGACATCAATTGCAAGAAGATATATTATCACGTCATTAATTGCAAGAAGACATTCTATCACGTCATTAATTGAAAGAATACGTTCTATCACGACATAAATTGCAAGAAGACATTCTATCACGTCATCAATTGAAAGAAGAAATTCTATCACATCATCAATTGCAAGAAAACATTCTATCACGTCATTAATTGCAAGAAGATATTCTATCACGTCCTAATTTGCAAGAAGATGTTCTATTACGACATCAATTGCAAGAAGACATACCATGACGTCATTAATTGCAAGAAGACATTCTATCACGTCATCAATTGAAAGAATACGTTCTATCACGACATAAATTGCAAGAAGACATTTTATTATGTCATCAATTGCAAGAAGACATTCTATCATGTCATCAAGAAGATATTCTAATACATCATCAATTGAAAGGAGACATTCTATCATTTCACTTTGAAAACATGCTATCACGTCATCAAGTGAAAGAAGACATTCTATCATGTCGACTTGAAGACATTTTATCATGTCATCAAGACGACATTTTATCATGTCATCAAGAAGATATTCTAATACGTCATCAATTGCAAGAAGCCTGTAAATATGGCCACCAGCAAGAGGAAAAGCTCAACATGTGAGTTACAAATTGGACTTGTGAACATCAAGCAGGTGTGAAGTATTTTAATAGAGGAACGGAAATGCGACAGCGAGATCCGAACATGCATTGGATTAATGAAAAACCCTAAGCAAGTTGCTGATAAACTGAAAAAAATTCGTTAGAAACAAAGAAAATAGTGCTGGATTGCTATATCATAGACATCCTCTTATATGACAGTGAATGCTGGATAATCTCCCCACGGATGTGGTGTAAACGGGAAACAAAAAAACGGTGGGACTACAGAAGGATAATGAGAATTTCATGGACGACGCGAGTAAAAAAGAAGTAGCAACAGAAAGAATACTTATACTGAGAATTAAGAAAAGACAGCTGGAATTCCTTGGACACATATTGAGGAAGGAGGGCTTGGAAAACTTAACCCTGACAGGACATATTGAGAGCAAGAGAGATAGGGGATGCAGAGAGCCATTTACCTGACGTGCTTGTGTGAATGGAGGGCAGAACGGGTTGGAGTATTGAGTCTTATCAAAGGGAGAAAAACAGCTAAGTGATACAAGAGATAGGAAGTTATGGAGAGCCACGATCCGGCACATAGAAGAATATAGTTACAAAACTATAAGTCATGATGAAAGGTTATACTTTCAATGAAATTCTTTGTGCCGCTTCAGTAAGCACCGAACTCCTCCTACCATGCTCTATCTTTACAAGAGCCAGATCAAACCGAAAATAGAGCACTGCTGCCCAACCATCACTTGACAGAGTTCAGAAGCGTCCACGCGATTTTGTGGGTGATGAATTATTTTCAAGCCTAAAGCTCTTTTCCTTTTCGACACGTCACAAGCCTCTCGCTAATCGACCGCTTTCTTCATGTCTGATGTTTAGATCTACATTACTTAAAGCCACCAGTTCATATCTTTACAGCTAGGAACCGCCATGCTGAGTCCACGGGGTTGAATCATCCTTATTCTACTTATTAAGAGAGAGTTCGGTACTTACTGAAGCGGCACAAGGAATTTCATTGACAGTATAACCTTTCATCATGACTTATAGTTTTGTAACTATATTCTTCTATGTGCCGGATCGTGGCTCTCCATAACTTCCTATCTCTTGTATCACTTAACTATTTTTCTCTACTGGTAAGAAGAAAGTTTTACTCAGACAGCCTCTTTAAAATGTCCCCAGCACACATATGTATATTATCATGAAAAACATCAGCTTAACGGAAAAAGTAAAAATGATTTAGCATTTAAACACACACACACACACACACACACACACACACACACACACACACACACACACACACACACACACACACACACACACACACACACACACACACACATTTCTTTCTTTCATTTATTTATCTGATGAAGCCTAGAAGGGCGAAACATGTAATCGAATCTGGTTTCAACGATTCGGTTTTTACATCTGTCATATTTCTTCAAACTTATTTCACACACACGGACACAGACATATATATATATATATATATATATATATATATATATATATATATATATATATATATATATATAACTTAGTTACTTAGTTGACGTTTATAAAATTAAAAAATTGTAAGTACATAAACTTAGCGTTTTTCATTTCACGCGTGAAAATTTAATTTTCAGATGAACATAACAATTTTTTGTCTCTTAAAAAAAACAAGACCCTGACGACGACATTGTGCTAATGTCGAAAGTACTCGGAATAAAATGAATATGCATCAACATGGTAATTTTCTTCTTTCGTTGAAGAAGGATACTAAGAAACATGTTTGTAAAAATAAGTTGACAAATGAAAACATGATGCCAAAATATACGCAATATATATATATATATATATATATATATATATATGCATATTTTTTTAATACTATATCCCTTCTGGAGGTAAGGAGCGATCATAATATTTAATATCAACCGTCAGGCGGCCTGACGATTGCGTTTAGCATGAAACAGCCTGTCGCCTCTGAGTGTTGACTTCAATGTTCACTTTTATATTTATATTTACATACGCTCTATCTCTGATATTGTGCACTTTGTCCCATAAATATAGCACACTTTAAAACTATATTTCTGCATATATATATATATATATATATATATATATATATATATATATATATATATATATATATATATATATATATGGAATTTTTATATATATTATTTATATATTATATATGCGTGGTACTTATTGGAAAGCGATCAATATCAGTGACAGAGCTAACATATTTAGTTGGATTGATGCGAGTGAGTTTGTGACCCTGGGTTTCACGCCCTTTGCGATCGTCAGCCAAACTGATTAATTTTGGATTTATATATGGTTGCGTATATCGGTGTTTTCATGGGAGCGGTAGGAAAAATTGTCGTCGGAACGCCACTCATGCGTACGCAGACACACATACACGCACGTTCACGCATTGCAGCTCACGCAAACATAAACATATATGAACAGTGTGGCACTGGGCGTATGAATGCCGTTCTGGCGACAATTTTCCCTCAAACTACCATAAAAACACCGATATACGCAACCATAGATAAATCCAAAAATTTAAAATTAATCAGTTTGTCTGATGATCGCAAAGGGCGTGAAACCCAGGGTCACAAACTCACATCAATTCAACCAAATCTATATATAATTTTTTTTTAAGGAGATTCACCCGGTATGAAATCATGATGCTACTAAAATATTTTTATTCCGAAATGCAGTTAACAAAGCTTCGTTAACTGCATTTCTGAATAAAATATTTTAGTAGCATCGTGATATCCCACCTGATGAAACGTTAAAAAAATTAACGTTGAAACAAGATGTACAGTTTTGTAGTGGGTATGTGCATGTTCTAATGTAATACTGCATAGTGAATAAATATTTATTGCTCTACTTTTGTTTTGAGTCCTGTTTTAAATTAATGTTTTGAACGCTGAAATCTTCCCCTTCGTCCTGTTACATATATATATATATATATATATATATATATATATATATATATATATATATATATATATATATGCAAGTATATGATTGGTATATACGGAATAAATTCCAATAACCAACAATTATTATTCTTAAAAGAGTGCCTAATACAGAGTACAGCAGATATAATTATTTATTTAAAAATTATAACATAAATATGTTATAAAATCACTATTTTATCACATATTTATGTTATAATTTTTAAATATATATATTACAATTTTAGGAAAAATCAATGACAAAGGGTGAGGTTTCGTGTGATGCGTTTCGTCCTTTAGGACTTCATCAGACTAAAGTGATGTTTATATTGATGCAACTACACATAGGCAGGAAGGAGATGGACGCTGAAATTTTAAAGGCTAATGTCTGCTGCTACGATGTGAGTGAATTTCCATAGTATATAGTTTAACCAATTTCATTTTTTCTTTTTGTTTAATGATTTTATCACTTTCCTTATTAAATCTCCCACATTGTGTTAATAGATCTGCCAAGAAAGGAGAAATATTTACGTCCAGGTTCTTGCAACATTTTATCTTTCTTTGTATGATCTTGTATTATCAAAATGTGGGATATTTAATAACGAATAAAAATGATTAAGCAAAAAGAAAGTAAATGAAATCGCCTAGACTATATACTATGGGGGTTCACTCATATCATAGCAACAGAAAGTAGCCATGGGTTGACGGAGATAAAAGGATACTTGACAGGAAAGAAAAAAATAAAAATAACAGAAAAAACATGGTAAATTGTTTTTTAATTTCATACAATTTATTTATATTTTTGTGTGTATTGGTGTGTGTATTTGTAAGTTACAATTGTTTTATGGTACATGTAATAAAAGGGAGAAATTTACTTCGTTGTATTAAAAGCCAGATAAACGTTACACACGTGTTGCCCGCACCAAGGTTCGCGGTGAAGTGATTGAATTTAACGTCTTTTGGCGAGATGTCCGTATTTCCGACAGGAACAGGTTTTGTTGCATGCTGAGAGTATTTTTTATTATTTTAAGTTTTTATTTAATTTAGTTTATACAACGTTTTTATGCTATTCTTTTATTCTCTTTATAATTTTATTATTATTTTATATTTTGTTTTTTAAACTATTTATAATAATAATCATAATATTCCTAAATTACTCAAAATACTCCACTCCCCCAAAAATGAACCGTCCCCTCTCATTCATGCGTATGTATAATCACATCGGCATAAACATCATGTGCTTCTAAAGGACGAAATTAGTCACATGAAAACTTTTCTACTTTGTCATAGATTTTCATTAGATATATATGTGGACATATGCAAGCGCATATAACAGTAGATGTTTACAATATCTATCTATCTATCTATCTATATATATATATATATATATATATATATATATATATATATATATAAACATTAAATATAACAATGAATGTCTATTATGTCTGATCATGAGTCGTTCTAATCTTCACCCGAAATTAAAGCAAACATTCGAATTCTTCATGATCAGACATAATAGACATTTATTGTCTATTATATTTAATAAGATATACTTAAATAATGATCTGCTACCCCAATACACTAAATTCAAGTTATATATATATATATATATATATATATATATATATATATATATATATATATATATGTGTGTGTGTGTGTGTGTGTGTGTGTGTGTGTGTTCGTGTGTGTGATATAACGATATATAATTTTGCATAATTTTATATCAACAAACAATATTTAGAAAAAATAGTATGACAAATTGGAAAAAAGGTTTTTCTGATGCGTTTCAACCGTTAGGATTTTATCGGACTTGATTTTGTTAATGTTGCCACGACTACGCATGCGAACGAAACGAGTTTCACGAACCAATCCGATGAAATTCTAACGGATAAAACGCGTCCCAAACATTTTTTCCAGTTTGTCATACTATATATATATATATATATATATATATATATATATATGTGTGTGTGTGTGTGTGTGTGTGTGTGTGTGTGTATATATATCGTAAATAAAATTAAAAAAATATATATATATATATTTTTTTTTTTAAGCGTATCACCCCAAGCAAGGCTGGTGGCCACTATCACGCATGGGGTTACAGAAGGGTTGGAGGAAGAGCAGATAGGAGTGGTAAAGGAAGGGATGTGGAGAAAGAGAAGGACGGAGGATCGATCAAGGCAAGGGGGTTACAGAAATATAATGTTTAAACCAAAATAAAGTTAGCAGATATAGACTTCGAAATGTACTAACGAGAGATGTGCATTTCTAAAGTAGGTAAAATCAGTGAGACATCATGAAATGGCTTCGCGTACATTAACAGAAAGGCCCTCTTAGCTGAAAGCTTTTTTCCAGGTGGAAAATGTTAAAACGGATTCCATTCATGGTGGGAGGCACATTTTCTTTATTAAGACTTTCGATCTCTAGGTCGGTAAACATTAATTTAAATGTTTTAAAAGGCATAAAAACAAGAAAACAGTAAAATATAAAGTTTATAGCAATAATTATATATATATATATATATATATATGTATATATATATAAATTATATATATATATATATATATATATATATATATATATATATATATATATATATATATATATATATATATACAAAGTATTTTTCATTTTCTGTTATAGTTATTTTGAAATTTGAAATTCATTCGTTGCAGTTATGGCGAACCATAGATGGTAAAAAAACGCAAAATGGCATTAAATGTTTGTCAAATGCATTTTAAAACATTGCTACTCGTAATAAATTTTTCTAGTGTTGCTTGGTTGCTTTTGGTATATATGACCTCGAGAATTTGAAGTTTGTGTCTATTGTTTTCATGTTATAGTATACTGATTTTGTCAACAAGTATTCTTCTGTATTGTGAAGGTGTACAGGAATGTGTCTTTTAATGTTGCGCGATAGAACTTGTATCCAGCAAATACAGTGTAAGTCTTCTTGATAATGCTGTTGTCGTGAAACCAACATATACATGTGAAAATTTCGAATACACACACATACACGCATATATATATATATATATATATATATATATATATATATATATATATATATACCTAATCTTAACAGATATATTTAACAAAAGTACAAATAATTTACCCATCGCACCCTGTATATATACTATATAAAATATTTAATCCCATAATCCGATATATAAAAATATAATCCCATTGCCTTGCCAAGTTATTAAACCTTGGAGAAAAGTAATCATTTTTTCTTATTTTAAGAAATAGTCTAACTCTATCTTTAAAAAAAATAACATATAGCTTGTTTTTGTGTTTTGCTATTATTTTTATTGTAATCTATTTCAATTATATATATATATATATATATATATATATATATATATATATATATATATATATATATACACGCACAGAACGATGGGTAAATTGTCAACATTTTATATTTTTAATTTTAAACATCTGCGTTGTTTGTCTTTGATTTTGCCGAGTGCACAGTATAGTAAGGTCAGTTGGGCACCGTCTGGGAGAAAAAGAGCACCATAATGCAATTCACTCCAACAGAAATTTGGAAACGACATGCTGTACTGCTTGGCATTCGCGCCGGAAGCCCCAATACAAACATTTTAGTATGTTTGTGCGTCAATCTGAGGACAGTGCAGAGGATTTGGAAAGAGTTGGATTGTTTAATGGAGATTGCGAAGGTGTTTGGATTGATCACTACAGATGGCGACATTATGCCCCCATTCACCTTCCCACAAGGCCCCAGAGTCCATATGGAGGCCTAAATCAAGTTGCCCTAATCAAGAGGATGGCAGCTGGAAGACCCTATGTATGGCAACAGGACTCTGCACCATGTCATACAATCAGGAGAACCCAGTCATGGCTGTCAGACAATTTCTGTGACCACATCACTCCTTACATCTGGCCACCTAACTCCCTAAACTGCAACCCCATTTATTATTAACCGTAGGGTGCAGTTGAGCGAGTGAGCAACAAAACTCCTTGTAACACCAAAAATGAACTGAAGCTAACGATTATGACAACATTCACTAACTTAAACAAGGAGACCGCCCAGAAGAGTTGCAGAAGATTCCGAAGTCATCTGGTGACCGTGGTTGGAGACAATGGCGATTTTATTGAATAAATTTACTCTTTAATATTTCAAGACATTTTGTGTAATGTTGGCAAATAGATGTTCAAATGAGATGTCAGTATTATTTCATTTTTGCTTAATTTAGACGACAATTTATCCATCGTACCCTATATATATATATATATATATATATATATATATATATATATATATATATATATATATATATGTGTGTGTGTATTTAAAGACATTTTATGATATGTTTAACGTTCTTTTTATAGATACAAGTATTTAAGCAAATGCTCTGTTTTATAATAAACAGTATTAAATAACATTTACCGGCCTGAATTTAATACTGTTTATTATAAAACAGAGCATTTGCTTAAATACTTGCATCTATAAAAAGAACGTTAAACATATCATAAAATGTCTTTAAATCAATTGTCGGACTTTGTCCAATTCAAAAATATATGTATGTATATATAAATATATATATACATACATATATATATATATGCATACATATATATAAATATATATATATATACATACATACATACATATATATATATATATATATATATATATATATATATATATATATATATATATATATATATATATATATATATACATACATATATATATATATATATATATATATATATATATATATATGTGTGTGTATAATTTATTTATAATCCTGAACCGATACACATATTCTCTCATTTTGAATATACAAAGTTCCACACAAATATTTAGGAAACATGCTGATCAGTCAAGTTAAGAACGTCCCCCGGGTCACTGGGGACATTTCACAAATTTCCCGAAATCAGTTCAACAAGAAAGAGAAATTTTAATTTTATCTGTATTTATTTTTGGGTATTTTTCTGCGAAAGCCTTTCCCCAAACCTTTGGGGAGCACCTTGTATAAAAGCGCATACCCCCCTCACACTCTCACACACACAGACGCAGATACACACAGGCTACCCCCCCACCGCATGCGCGAGCGCGCGCGCACACACACACACATACATAAATATGTACATATTATCTAATATTATTATAAATGTATGAAAGTGTAAAAAGCATAAACAAGTTAAACCGCCCTGGAATTGACTCAAACAACAACAATAACAACAACCACAGCAATAATAATAATAATAATAATAATAATAATAATAATAATAATAATAATAATAATAATAATAATAAATTAACAAATAAATAATAAGAGGAAGAGAAAGAAAATAAATAAATAAATTTCATGTTAAAAAGATTCCGATGGAGTCAGAGCGAACCTCATGTGCAGTAAACACGTTCGTTCTTGAATCTTTTCAAAATGTTCTCTCTTTATTTTTTTAGCGTGTGTGCGTGCACGTATGTTTGTGTGCAATTGTATGTGCGTGTGCGCGCACTTGTGTGTGAGTGTGCGTGCGTGTGCGTCTATGTTGTGTAAGTGTGTTTGTGTGTGTGTGTCTATGCGTGTTTTATCTTGATCATGAATGAAATCGCGTTGTCCTAAGATCCCCAGAATCCATCGGAGGCAAATATTGCCTGATCGTGCACAAGTACAGGTAATTCTGAGAAAAAAAAAAAGATTCTATAAAATACAAAGATTGCCTTCCCTTTACTCACGCCACATAGATTTTCATACAATTTGCACCGTCTTTCTGCTGGGTGGGTGGGTACCAACGATTTTTCTTTAATTTTTTTTATTTTTCCTACAATCCATTTCATTTTATGTTGCATTCGTATCCAGAGGGCCCCTTTATACACAAACACACACTAAATACATATTACTGCAAATACATATGCATTATATATATATATATATATATATATATATATATATATATATATATATATATATATATAAACCTATTTAAATGTCAACACATCAGTTCCCATGAGTTGCAATTCTCCAACGTGTTATATATATATATATATATATATATATATATATATATATATATATATATATATATATATATATATATATATATATATATATATATATATATATATATATGTGTGTGTGTGTGTGTGAGTGTAGTAGTAGTAGTAGTAGAAAGTTCGATTTTAGACCATGAACCAAGGGTTCGAATCTCACTATGGTCTGGTCAATTTGTAAAGGAAGTGATTCTGCTACGATGGGGTGTGGGGAAAGTGGTTGAAAGCTAAAACTATATCACGTGTTGACCCACGTCTTGTGAATGAAATTCAGTTGACGGAAAGGTTCAAAACCCGTTGATGGCTGGGCGAGCACGAAGTCACAATTCATCGCGAATGAGGGTTTGCATTTACGGGCCTCGTTTAAACTCGTGATCACACCAGATTATACGCTATCTCGGAAACTCTGGCTAAGGTCGACTCTGCATAATTCCAGTTTAAGTCGCAGGTGGGCGCCCGCAACACGAACTCGTCAGCCGCCCTAGCAGACGGCTGACGAAACTAGACGCGCCTGTCTGTAGTTAAGTGGTATAGCAAGTTAAATCGAATGACTGTTTCCCTATATGAACACAGGTTCGATTCCTGTCGGAGGATGCATATTTACTACGAAATTTCTCTAACATTCAGGCCGGTAAATGTAATTAATAATGTTTAATTAAAAACAAAGCATTTACTTAATTAAATTGTATCTATAAAAATAACGTATAAACATATATATATATATATATATATATATATATATATATATATATATATATATATATATATATATATATATATATATATATATATATATATATTACGTAATATTATGTGTGTGTGTCATTATCAACACTTACTTCCACCTTTTACATCCATACAATAACCGCATTCAATAACTCTCAGCCTTGAGTAGCTGCTTGGCCTTGCATTGTGTAGTTACATACTATATATATATATATGCGTGTGCGTGTTGGACACCTCGATGTGGTGTAATGGTTAGCAAGCTTGTCACGCTAGAACAATTGCAACTGAGTAGTGAGTTCGATCCTCACTAGGCGCCCCATACTTTCGGCCTTGTGCCACATCTGAGCTACGCTTGGAAAGTCAATATATGTATATATGTGTGTACGTGCGTGTAGTACCACCACGTGATCGCTAAAAATCAGCATACTGTAATGAAAACATGCTCCAAACGTCAGGAAAACAGTTTTATCGTCAAAATCGTTTGGATATTATTAAAACGAACGATCACAGTAATTTTTCGATTATTGAATTAATTTTTTTACTCTTTTTTAGCATATTCGAAATTTTGATTAAACCCTTGTTTTTCTTGCGTCAGCAGTTGCACTAACTTTTAGCATAGCAAATTTGGGCCTCTTTTTGTTGTGACAGGCACATTAATTTGGAAATTCTTGCAAAAATCAAATCATTCGTGGATTTTAATGAGATTTTCAGGACTTATTCACAAACGAATGAAATTATGTTTGAAATTTTTTTTATTAGAAATTCTTGGTAAAAATAATTTTAATTTTACATGTGTTTCTTCACCTTACTTTATGAAACCTTGAGAAATTGATCGAGATAATTTTTAGTGATTACATAGTTAAAAGCAATGTTTTGAAGAATTTAAATCACCAATTGTGTTTTGGAAAATCGGACCCATTCTTACAGAAAATATGTTCTGAATCGAAAAATAAAAGATACAATAAAACTAAGACTTCATTTAATTAGAGTATTTTTAATTGCTTTTATCAATAATATATATGAAAGATAATATTATTTTATGAATAATATTAAAGTTAATATTGAGTGGAACTAGAACAGTCTACCCCAGTGGGCAAAATAAAGGGTTCAGTTAGACATTCCAACCACTGAAGAAGGCCGGAGCGTACAACGGCCAAAACGTTGTAATAAATATGGTGACAAAGATGAGGAAAATAGTCCGAATAATGTAAATAAAGTAAAATTATTATATAATAATGTAAATAAAGTAAAACTTATTACAATATGAAGACCCAGACTATTTTTAAAAGAATTTCGATGTGTTTTTATATTTTTAAAAGAATTTAATTGTGTTTTTATATATGTATATACATGCAGAGTTTCTGAAGTGTGGATGTACAAACCAATAAATCTATTCTTAAAAGGTCGTGTGTTGTCCTCCCGCCTTATGGGGGAAAAAACGCTAATGAAATTTATTGCCTGCTACACGATACTTAACTATGAACACGTTCTGCAGTCAATCCACCGTTAATATCTCGATTAACACGTCATAAAACAAGATCCTGTGGTTAGGAAATGCTTGTAGACATTTTATGCTATAAATAATTGATGTTTGTTTCAAATCAGATTAAAGTTAAATTTGCTAATTCTGCTCAAATAACGTTTCAGAAATATATATTTTATTTTTGCAAGATTTTTAAACGAGAAACTTAAGTTTTGATTACAAATGTTCTAAAAATGGCTGACGTTATCGATTTTACTGAAAAAAAAATGCAAGTTTATTCCAATTCCAAGTTTATTCCAATTCCAAAATAATTTTGTCTGAAATACTCCAGATAGTAAATTTAATCCATTTAAAACTAAATTGAAAGTTTCAGAATAGCTTTTATAATTAAAAAAAATAATTTTAAATCTTACGTATACTCTATTCATGGAGGCTATATATATATATATATATATATATATATATATATATATATATATATATATGTGTGTGTGTGTGTGTGTGTGTGTGTGTGTGTGAGTGAGAGTTATTTTTAGTGTTTGAAATTAACGCCCCGTTTTTATTTTATTCAAATATTATATATATTATAATTATTATATTTATTTGAAGCTATATATGTATTGTTTTTTTTATTATTTCTTTGTTGTACCATACCTACGGACAATAATAGATATGTCTCCATTCACAGAAATACAGTAGTAAATGCTGTATGTTGGTCTGCAGTTGGAGATTCGTCTCCAGCTGTGCTGGTCAAACTCTCTGCCTCCGAGCAGAGAGGATTCCCAGACGAGGCTATGTCGAAGGGAAGAGCATAGTCTCAGGGAACATCTACTCGAACTCGTTTTATACGGGGTCTATGGGAAATCTTTGGTCGATCCTACGGGATCGGATACCCCACATTAAATTCGGCCTTGCGCCACATCTGAGCGCATGGGGGTTGGTAGATTTGCTTCAGTTGAAGATTCATTGTGGAATCCACTTGACACACTTCTAACAGTTCACTACTAATTCTACGCACCAATGGCGAATCTTATATGTGTTGTTCTTGTCTTAAGTATTATCGTTCATTACCAACCTTCGTTTGATTATTCTATTCAGTAACTTTCCATAGTTTACAGCATTCTTTCAACTGTTTCCACACCTACAGCGTTTTTCTGTATTAGTATTGATATGTTTTTGTACAACTATCTTGAAGATCGTTTGTCTTAATTTTACTTTCTATTTTTGATTACCTGAAGTTATATTTATCAACTTTGCATTTTCTACTCTCGTTCATTTTATCAACAGATAGTTAAGGCGTCAAAATGGAAGGCCCGACCGAGCAGCGATAGGCTTGCTACGTTTCGCCTGTAGGTAAGGAGGTTGAAAATAATTCATCACCCACAAGGAGGCGGAGACGTTTTGGTCTTTATCAAAACTGAAAAGTGAATAGTGGGCAGCTGTTGGTCATATATGGCAGCAGAATTCCATTGCCTTTTCCTTATTGTGCACATTTGTCTATCTATAGATATATGCAAGTCTATCTACAAGTGCTCATGACCGTGTCAACATTTCTTCTTTCTACAGAGTATGTGTCTGCTTGCCACATTTATTTAAAAAGAAAAGAAAAATTGTTCGCTGATTAGTATTTATAAGTTGTTTTTCTGTAAAAGGACAATATGAATAAAGGCAGATAAGACCTCAAGTTATTTAAATATATAATGTATGAATTAATGAAAAACCAATAGCATTCATGCTCTTGTATATAAATATTTGTTATTAAAGAAAATCCTTACAATTGCCAACAGAATACGAAACTTGTCGGCTAGGATAAGTTTCCTTTCGTCTCACAGCTCATCAGTGTGGCTAGACGTCCGGTTGCCTCTGGCTAGAATCGAAAACCGGCTGAATTCGCGTCAGTCGGAAATTTTACCCTGAAGCCGTTGGCGCACGGCAGAGAAGAAGGTGAATTTAAGCGTATTTATTTTTAGATAAACACACAGTGACTGAGAAAACTCGCCATATATATATATGCATATATATATATATATCCATATATATATATATATATATATATCCATATATATATATATATATATATATATATATCCTTATATATATATAATTATATATATATATATATATATATATATATATCCATATATATATATATATATCCATATATATATATATATATATATATATATATATATATATATATATATATATATATATCCATATATATATATATATATATATATACATATATATATATATATATAAATATATATATATATATATATATATATATATATATATATATATATATATATATATATATATATGTATGTATTTTATGTGGATTTTCTTTCAGGCATGTTGAGACTTATTTTAGGGCAATACGTTATTTATTTGTTATATAGTTTAGACATGCTAAAACCTTATTTACATTATTCGGACTATTGTACTCATCTTTGTCGCCATATTTATAAAAGCGTTTCGGACGTTTTACGCTCCGGGCTTTTTCAGGTTGGAATGTCGAACTGAACGTTGTATTTCGCTCACTGGAGTAGACTGTTCTAGTTCCACGTGCCATGTTTTTAATGGATGTCAGTTATCAGTTATCTCCTGTTAATGTCCTTCTGAAAGTTCTGCACTGCCTTATCCGGGTATTGAACTCACACTCTTTACGTCCTGTCACTGGATCTAACTAACGCCTTTATCCACTGTGCCATGTGTCCTTGAGGACAATATGGCGACAAAGATGAGGACAATAGTCCGAATAATGTAAATAATGTACATAATACCTCATCTCAGAAATATAGACAGATACAGCGGTAAAATTCGTAATATCCTATATCCCAGTCGCTGTTAATGAAACCAACTCCTTACAGCAGTTTTCACTTTTTCATCCATACCTAGCATCCTTAGATTTTTATCTGTTTGGTCCAATGAAAATGCCTTCATTCGAAAGTGGTGATGATGTTGAGAAGTATGGATGTGGACCTGTGAAAAAGTCGATAAACCGTAAAAACAAAGAAACAAAAACAAATCAATCAAACCTGCTATCATCAAACAAGCGTCATTGATAGAATGTAAAGGAAAATCTTGCGGTGAGATTTATATAACGTTCTCGGTAAAAAAAAAAAATAAATCAATCTTTCTGGCTCTCAAAAACACCTTGATCCCTGACATCATTGGAAGTGCGTAGGTGGCAGCGCTGCTTGGAACAGCTCAGATGCTAAGAAAAGTGTTGTGTCTCTAAGCTACGGTCAGGACCCGAGATATGACCATCATCGCCCGGACGAAACATCTAAAAGTAGGAGAGGATCTCAGAAATAAGAATAATATATTACAATCAAACTCTCGGTTTGTTTGATATGAATGATGATAAAAATGAGCCTTTTGCAAGGCCTTAGCATAAACCGAATAGGGCGTCTCAACGTTGTGCAAAGGTTAGCTTGTCTCGTTAAAACAGTTACAAATGAGCGGTGAATTTGATCCTCACTGGGTGTACCATACTTTCGGCCTTGTGCCACATCTAAGGCAAACTTAGAGAATCAGCATAACATAAACCGAATACAGCTATTAGTTTTCGCTTTTTTATTTATTGATTTCAATTCATCGATATGTTTTGATCAGATTGTTACCGTTGCTAATAGGTCATTAATTAAGTGCTTCATATAAAATATGAGTGTCAATGGATGTCAATTAGCTCGGATCGATGTTATTAAATAATTCAGAATTAAGTGGCATAAAAAAAATCGACCAAACAACTGTCATCGGTAAAGAAATATCATCTTTTGTCGAAAGAGTCTCAGGAAGGGAGAAAATGGCTAGGAAACAAGTCATTCGGAATAAATTCTTTAACAAAAAAAGAAGTGAGAAAAAAAAAGAAAAGAAAGAGATATCAATAATTAAAATAATAAATTATCATGAAAGTTTTACTGGCAATGCAATTTAAGAAGGAATAATGATAATAAAATGGAAGACGAGGCAAGTGAAACGCAGGGACGAGGTGCAAACCAAATCGTCTGTTAAGAAGAGACAGACAGAGGAACAAAATGGCTGACAGAATCATTGAGTAGACTAGAGAATCATTCAGACACTCAGGTATTGGCGCACAACCGTGACAAGTGAAGGGATCTTGTCATTTGTTCACCTGCCCAACGACCCCACGACTACAAATCAGTTATAGGACTGCTGCTGCTGCTGCTGAAAGTTTCAAAGTCTATATGTATGTGCATGATTGAGTGTGTGTCTATGAGAGACAAAGAGGGAGGGAGTGAGAGAGAGAGGGAGGGAGTGAGAGAAAGAGAGAGGGAGGGAGAGAAAGATAGAGGGAGTGAGTGAGAGAAAGAGTGAGTGAGAGAAAGAGTGAATGAGAGAAAGAAAGAGAGAGAAAGAAAGAGAGAGATAGTGCAATTTAAAATGCGTGGTCAACGTCGGAATATTTAATATGTTAAATATTATCTGTGGTCGTAATCTTAGGAACAGCATAAGATACGCGGAAGACACTGTGTCTGATGGCAGACTCAGAAAAAAAATACGATTAGACAAAAAAGTAATAGAAAGCGATAAGAAAGGACGAACTATCAACTGTAAGAATACGGAATACATGGCGGTCAGAAAACGAGATTTTCGTACTAAGTATTTGGAACGTTAAATTCAAGTAGGTGCAGAAAACTTATCCTGCCGGAGAGTGCATATTTTCTCTTCAATAAGATTTCTCGAATATTCAGGCCGGTAGACGAAAATAAATATACTCTTTAATAAATAAACGGAGCGTCTACTCAACATGACTATTCATTAAAATAACATTTAATGTGATCTATCTATTATTCACACGCTGGCTCAGACAATCAGAATCGGCTTTCTTTATTTTGTCTTGTATCTGACCTCAAAGGTCAATCTGAGGAAGTCGGATCAGCGATATAATTCTCTAAAAATAATAGTCTGATAACATAAGAGGCAAAGCTTTTGCGGATATGTGTGGAAGATAACGGTTAACCCTAGATTTAAGGTTAAAATTGTACTGACCGTGGAAGCAACTTCGTAGGAGACGGCTCTACAAAGCAGTGGTTTGTGGGAAGGAGGCATTCGAGTGAAACTTACATATCACCAAGAGAATATGAAGGGAATGATGGTGGTAGGCTACAATGTGCTATATATTGATATGAAGAAATTAAAATAGATAGATAGATATGAACATAGAGATGAAAAGAGTAAGCTAGATAGATTGATAGATATGAAGAGAGATAGAGAGATGAAGTTTGATAGGTGGATAGATATGAAGGAATCTCTCTCTCTCTCTCTCTCTCTCTCTCTATATATATATATATATATACATATATATATTAACTACGAAGGAAGCGTCTGGTTAGCAAGATCAATTTACTGCATTTAAACTACAAATTTACAATGATTTACCTCGAACGTTTATATCTGCTCAGAGGACGCATATTTTCTCTGAAAATTCTCGGGCATTCAGGCCGGTAAATGTTAATACGGTTTATTATAAATCATTTAATTAAATATTTGTGTCTATACGAATAACGTATAACAATAAAATATATTAATATAATTGTCAGACTTAGTCCATTTCATAATGTATGAGGTCATTTGTTTGCATTAAGATACGATTCGAGCAGATATGAACATTCGAGGGAAATCATGGGAAATTTGCAGTATAAAAGCATACACACACACACACACACACACACACACACACACACACACACACACACACACACACACACACACACATATATATATATATATCTATAAAAGGCAGGATGTGTGTGTAACGAATGCACGGCCGCAATTTTCGACGGATTTGCACCAAAATTTACATGCACATGCTCCAAGTTAGCGGGAAGCCCAACTCCCATCGATAGAAGCCGTAGAAGCATGCAAAAAATCGATTATTTCCACAATAATCGATTTTTTTCATGCTTCTATGGCAGTTTTCACGTAGTTTGCGGCCATTTTCTACTGGCCAGAGTGAGAGCCTATAGCTGGCTGCCATGAATAGGCAGGAAGATTCTATTGGCCAGCGTGAGAGCCAACAGATGACTGACACGAATGTTAACTAGCATGCTAGCACACAAAAAATCGATAGCTGCATTCGTCACAAGTGGGAAAAATTTAAATCTGCATGGCACTTTACTCCAATTGGCTCATTCGCTTGATTAAACTCAACGTTGATTCTGATTCCGCAGAACTGGGTTGGGTGTAAAAAAGTATTTGTTGTTAACATTCTTTTTTCTTTCGGTTTTTCCAGTTACGAGTCCTTTTTTAAAGCTGATAGTTTTGTGTTCATTTTGTTTAGTTCTTTTTTCGTAACAGATTCAATGTTTAGTATAGAGCTTAGAAAAAATTCGCAGTGTGAGATAGGCAAGAAGAAAGGCATGTATCAACATCACCACGGCAAAGGGCACTCCTTTAAAGCCAAGGAAGGGCAAAAATATTTTAAGTCAAGTGATAGCGATTGCTGTATGAGTCGTACGATTTTTTAATCAAGCACGGGCAACGCCGTGTCGTGCTGCTAATAAGAAGATAACAATAAAGGGAAGAAGTGAAAATGAAAAACTAAAGAGATTCTTTTTTTCAAGTCTGCATATTTCAGAACCCAAAACAATAGTTATCAGATATATGCTTCGAGAGATCCGAGAAAGAGATGTGGATTTATTAAATAGGGTAGCTGAACTTTGTTTCACTGTGAAAGACATTCGTAGTTTATGTCTCTAAAAGTCCACCTGGCTTAACGGTGGTTTCACTATAAGGGGAACGTAGTTTCGAAACTTACAAGAGTCATATCTTTATAAAGACTCTCTGGAAGAGGTAAATTTATACTCAAGTAAGTGTATCCACTAAATATATGGTTGAAAGTTATATATATATATATATATATATATATATATATATATATATAGAGAGAGAGAGAGAGAGAGAGAGAGAGAGAGAGAGAGAGAGAGAGAGAGAGAGAAAGTGATCGAGAGAGAGAGAGAGAGAGAGAGAGAGAGAGAGAGAGAGAGAGAGAGAGAGAGAGAGAGAGAGAGAGAGGCAAACAGCCCCGGAGAGTGATGGCATTACTGCATTTAGCTCACGAAATTTCGAAGTCGGAATGACTGAAATGAGACCAGGCGGTTAATTGATAAGTTTATATATATATATATATATATATATATATATATATATATATATATATATATATATATATATATATATATATATGTGTATATAATTGGTGTAGACAGAATAAATTACAATAACACAAACTACTATTCTTAAACGAGTAGAGCAAATATTATTTATATTTATTTATAAAAACTTATATATATATATATATGTATTAATTATATAATAATATATAATATAATATATATAATATAATAATAATTATATATATATTAATTATATAATAATATAATATATATAATATAGTATTATATATATAATATAATAATAATATATAATAATTATATATATATTAATTATATTATAATATAATATAATAATGTATAATATATATAATATAGTATTATATATATAATATAATAATAATATATAATAATTATATATATATATTAATTATATAATAATATAATATAATAATATATAATATATATAATATAATATTATATATATAATATAATAGTAATATATAATCGAAATGAATAATTAAAGTTTTCTTCTTTATTATATATATATATATATATATATATATATATATATATATATATATATATATATATATATATATATATATGTATTGTTCGTTTGCGTCAAATTACCTGTTATTTCTGTTGGATTACAAAAATAATTATTTGCGCTTACATATCATCTAATCAAATGTTAATAATAAAATGTCACGTGACAATCCTGCAAGAACCGGAAAAGAAATCACCAAGGATACTCATTTCTTGTCTAGAAACCTAAAGAATTGTCTCTTTCCTCTCCTTGCACTGCGCGAGAGATATCGGCTCAATAAGGATTCCCGTTAACTTTTTGTAATTTAGTGTAGTCATCAAGTATTAGTTATATCTTTGTATTTGTTGTGGCCTTGTTAGGGCCAGAAATAAACATACAAGAGTGGAATTGGGTGAAACAAATATATTAAACAGTAATACAAACATATAACATTTTGGTCAGGACGTCAGGGATTGAATTTAAATTGATTTAATTGAAGTCTGAGCAGTGGTACCCAAACTTTTAGGTAAGATTAACCTCTTTCAAGAATTGGGATTAACCTATTTCAACAATTATAGTAATATACCCATTACCCACAAGCAAAATGGTAAAAAAACCAAGATAAACATTTAGTCACATAATATATTGTTGTGGCCTTGTTAAGGCCAGAAATAAAGACACAAGAGAGGAATTGAGTTAAATATATTAATAGAAACAGTAATACAAACATATACAAACGAGAGTGTTACAGCAAGAATGTTCGGTCCGACTATCAGAGCTGACTGCTGGAAACTTCACCCCAAAAAAAGCAGTACCAGCTCCTATTTATAGCTGAGAGAGTCCATGCGTGCGTGGGTAAATTATCATAACAGTATTGTAATCAGATTTGTTTAAAAATACAAAGATGCTTGTTTTGTCTATTTTCTTGAGAATTATATCGGGATGTTTACGTAACACCTTGGCAGCGATTTTTAATGTTTGATATAAATTAAGCTTTTTTTTTACCGGTCATAGCATAAAGCGAATATAGCTATTAGTTTTCATATTTTTACTTATTGATTTTATTTCATCGATATATTTTGATCAGATTGTTACCGTTGCTAATAGGTCATTAATTAAGTGCTTCATATAAAATATGAGTGTCAGTGGTTGTCAATTAACTCGGATCGATGCCATGAAATCATGCAGGGTTAAGTGGCATAAAAATCGATCAAGCAACCGTTATCGGTAAACAAATGTCATCTTTTGTCGAAAGATTCTGAGAAAGGGAGAAAATGGCAAGGAAACAGGTCAGTCGAAATAAACAAGGAGGAGGCTTATACTTAACATCAGAACGAGGCAGCTGAAGTTTCTGGGGCACATAATAAGGAAGGAGGGCCTGGAGAACCTGATACTCACGGGTCAAATAGAGGGAAAGGAAGACAAGGGAAAAAGCAGCCCGTGACATACCTGACGAGCTTGAGCAGGTGGATGACAGAACGGGGTCTGGCGGAGGAAGCGGAGGGAAGGAGCCTGCTGGGAGCTGCAAGGGATAGAGGGAGGTGGAGAGCCATGATCGCCTACGTCCTGAAAGGACACGGCACATAAAAAGAAAGAACAGAAAAGAAGTGAAAAGATAAAAGTGATAAAAATAATTAAAGTAATAAATCATTGTGAAAGTTTTACTGCCACGGAATTTTAAGAAGGAATAATAATAATAATAATAATAATAATAATAATAATAATAATGATAATAATAATAATAATAATAATAATAATGATTCTGTGATAAATATCCAGAAACCATTCTGTGATAAATATCCAGAAATCATTGATCATCTTGTATCAGGTTGCACGATATTGGCACCCACTGAATATAAAACCCGGCATGACAGAGTGGGCCAATATCTGCACTGGAAAATTTGCAATGTCTACTGGAAGGAAACTGAAAGAAACTGGTACGAACACCACCCAGGCCCGGTTACGGAGATAGGACCTGTTACAATTCTATGGGACTACACAATAAAACACTGACAGAACAATCAAAGCCAGCCGCCCAGATATAGTTATTAAAGACCACAAAAAATGCCTGCTTATTGATATGGCAGTCCCTTGCAGACTGCAATGTATCTTTGAAGATATTCGAAAAGCTGTCAACATACAAGGACCTTGAAATAGAAATCTCAAAAATGTGGCACATGGGAACATCAACAATCCCTGTTGTAGTTGGAGCCCTAGGATTTGTTGGAAAAAATTCCAGTAGACTAATTGAAGGGATCCCTGTAAGTGCATACCTCAAAGAGATACAAAAAAATTATTCTGACAAGTACAGCCCACACATTACGGAGGGCTTTCTCTATGTAATAATATTATTTTTTTTGCTGTGGAAAGTGTCATGATACCATTTCTAACCTTAGGTCCCTGGGCGGGACCCGGAAAGAAATGTGTAAACGGCAGATATCAAAGGAAATAAATAAATAAATAAATAAATAATAATAATAATAATAATAATAATAATAATAATAATAATAATAATAATAATGACAAAATGGGGGACAGATTAAATTCGGCGAAAACCAAATCATCTGTAAAGAAGAGGCAGACAGTGGAAAAATTACTTAATGTATTATTGAACAGAGTGGAGGATCATTTACATAGACTGAGGTATTGGTACGTATCTGAGACATATATATATATATATATATATATATATATATATATATATATATATGCAGAAATATAGTCTTAAAGTGTGCTATATTTATGGGGTAAAGTGCTCAATATCAGAGATAGAGCGTGTGTAAATTTATATAAGGTCAGTGGTGCATTATGGGTAGTCTATTTTGGCGGTTACTTTTACCGGAAGTCGCTTATTTGTTTATTTATTTATGTCAAATTATTTTGCTTGTTGTTTGTTTGTTTTTTTGTTTTTATTTTTATTTTTTATCTTATATATTTATTTATTTATTCTTTTATTTTGATCGGTGTTTTTGGTTAATGTAGTAAAAATTTGTTTATATAGCTTATTGTTGGTAGTCTATAATGGCCGTCATTTACCGGAAGTCGCTTGTTCGCTTATTTATTTGGGTCAAATTGTTTTGCTTGTTTTTATTTGTTTTCATTTTTATTTTTTATCTTATATATTTGTTTATTTGTCATTGATTAAATCTGTTTGTTGAATTTTGGGGTGTGATGTTGTGGTTTTTTCTGACTATTATTTAGGTGGGAACACTTTTTAATTAATCTATTTAGGTTGGTTATCCTTATTTGTTTTTTTTTGTTTTTTTTTTAAACGGCTACTTTATCGTAATCGGTTGTTAGTTTATTTATATATTTGGATGTATTTAGATCGATTTATTATACTTGTTGTTATTTATTTGTTACACTATATATTTTTGGCTTTCGGTTTTTAAGTAACGTAGTATATTATCTTTTATTAATGTTTTTTTTTATTATTATTTTTATTTGTATAACAGTTATAACTTTCCCTTATATAAATTGTATAACAGTTATAACTGACCCTTAGATAAATAGCCGAGAAAAATAACAGCACTAGTCGCCTGACGATTGCACTAGCATGAAACAGACTGTCGCCTCTAAGTGCTGACTTCCATGTCCACTTTTATATATATATATATATATATATATATATATATATATATATATATATATATATATATATATATATATATATATATATATAACCTTTCTTTCAAACATCATTGAATACGGCCGACCAAGAAGGATGTAGCTGTTAAGGAATATAAAGAATGTCCATAATTTTATTATCCCAGAGCTTTCGGTCGCTCCTATCGCCATTTTCAAGGATGTCTTGATTGTTATATTCATTAACTCCTGCAAAACGGAAACATGTTAAGATGCTGGTAAAAAATAATAGATATTAATTCAATCTTCCTTGTCGGTCGTATGATATATATATATATATATATATATATATATATATATATATATATATATATATATATATATATATATATAGTATAATAATGGTATATAGTAATGGTGTATACGGAATAAATTGCAATAATCAACAATTACTATTCTTAAAAGAGTGCTCAATATAGAGTACAGCGAATAAAATTATTTATTCGAAAATTATAACATATATATGTTATAAAATCACTACAAAAATAGCCATTTAGTTTCAACATTCAAAATCAACATCATCACTTGATAAGACACCAGATGTATTGAAACAAAATGGTTATATATATATATATATATATATATATATATATATATATATATATATATATATATTTGTGGAAATTATGACAAAGTCGAAAAAAAGTTATTCCGGTGAAGTCGGAAAGGAGGAAACACCTCACTACAGAACTTTTTTCGACTTTGCCATAGATTTTCCCCTAATATTGCTCTTGATATATAAAATGTATATATCGTTATGTCATGTATATATATATATATATATATATATATATATATATATATATATATATATATATATATATAACACCAAATGGATAAATATTGGTAAATGTACGAGTATGCGTTCATATGCAAAGACATATATATATATATATATATATACATACTCTATAGTGCAAGAAAAAACAGTGCGCAATGTTAAATAACAGATCTATGTAATATATTAACAAATATACATAATATCTTACATTGATTGCTCAACTCAGAGTTTAATACGAAACTCCGAGTTGTGCAATCAGTGTAAGATATTTTGTCAATTTCTTAACACACACACACACACACACACACACACACACACACATATATATATATATATATATATATATATATATATATATATATATATGTATATATATATATATATATATATATTATTGCTATGTATAATCTATGTTGTATTTTTAGATAAGGTAAAAGACAAAAAATGAAGACGTTTGGTTTTTCGGTCCAAACGCTCACGTGCACAAAATCAAGCACCCGCAAACACAAAGCTTTCTAATATCTTTATATAAATTCTTTTATCTATGTCAAATCATAGAATCCCAAGTGATTACCCATCTCAGTACTGAGCGGGTTCAACGTTGCTTAACTTTGGTGATCGTACGGGAACCGGTGTTTCAACGCGATGTATCCGTAAGCTTTTCAGTTGAAGTGCGAATTTTATCATGAAAGAACTATTCGAGACTTGATTCATTTATTTTCCGTGGGATTTTCCATATGTTGAACATATATAATTTATTTTAAGACATTTTTATGTTTATACATTCTTTTTTTATAGATACAAATATTTAAGTAAAGTCTCTGTTTATAATAAACAGTATTAACGACATTTACCGGCCTGAATCTCCGAGAAATTTTCATAGAAATTTATTATAAACAGAGTATTTACTTAAATATTTGTATCTATGAAAAAGAATGTATAAACATAAAAATGTCTTAAAATAATTGTCGGACTTTGTCCATTTCATAATGTGTGACGTCATTTGTTTACATTTGGATACGTATCGAGCAGATATGAATGTACGTGTGAGAATCATGGAAAATTGTAGTTTTAAAACAGTAAAATCGACCTTGCTAACCGAAACGCTCCTCTGTGGCGAAATCGGTAAAAGCACGTCAGGCTGTAGGACGGTTCCGTATAGGATACAGGTTCGATTCCTGTCTGAGGACGAATATTTTCTTTGAAAATTTATCGGACATTCAGGCCGGTAAATGTCGTTAATACTGTTTATTATAAACAGAGCATTTACTTAAATATTTGTATCTATAAAAAAGGATGTATATACATAAAAATGTTTTAAAATAATTGTCTGATTTTGTCCATTTCATAATATACATAATTTAGCATTTAAGTCATTTCCAGTCCATTCGATCGGACTCAGAACTCCGCTTTTGTAGCCTTGTGCCGGACTAAATTATATTTCAATTTTTTTTCAAAACCGATCTTGAGAAAAAAAAAAAACTAGCTTGTCCAAACCCATTGACTGATGCCTTCGACACGATTCCAGTCTTACATTGAAGGGCTTAAAATTACTATTCCCTGTTGAGCCATTCGCTGAGGGCAGGATAAAGGAGAGCGGGTAATGAGCGACCCCCCACCAGCGAAGGGGCGTGGCGCATGGGTCAACTTGACAACAAACCAGACGCAACCGTTGAAGAAACCGGTCGGCACAACACGAGGGGCATTTTCCAGGTAATTTGAACCGGGAGACAAATAGATTGTGACATTAATTTAATTCGCTGACGCCACCCATTAGAGTCATAAACGTGTCGCTACCCGGACGGGCGTCGGTTGGCGTCGTCGGGTGTCGTAGACACAAACAGCGACTGTGTCTCTGTACCCTGAAGGCCAGGCGAAAAGAGGCGTGACAACTAGGGTGAACAGATCAAGTGTCTTCGCAATGAAGCAAATCTGACAATGGGAGTAAATTAGTTACGCTCAGAAAGACAACGTGGATTTCGCTCTTCGTGCAACATACTCAAAAACCTTATTTGAATATATATATATATATATATATATATATATATATATATTAACAATTTGGCATTATTTTAGTGGATAGCCATATTTGAGTAGATGGTCCGTTTATTTTTTAAACAGTATATTTATATTTTTAAATTTTCTTCTACCGATTCGATTCAGTTTTGTTCAGTCGATGACGCTCCGGACTTACTGTGAGGGGAAAAAATATCGTACACATACAAATTTTTAATTTATTGTATTTTCAACTCATGAATATATATAATTTTCAAATAATTAATTGTACACAAATACATAACTAAATATGCATAGAAAACACAAAATGTTTGATTTAATAGAAATAAATACAATTTATCCATTTTAATGGGTGAAAAAGGTATTCGTACAATACAAAAAAGAATACAATCTTCATTTAATACTTTGTGGAATAGCCATTATTATTTTCTGCAGCAACCAACATTTTCTTGTAGTCCTCAGTTAAGGACTTGCAAATTTTAGTTGGTATTTTGTTTAATTTTTCTCCGCATATAGTCTTGAATTTTCAAATAACGCCACAGATTCTCAATTGGGTTTAAATCAGAGGATTCATTATCTTGTTGGAAGGGCCAATCAAGAGGAAGTTCAAAATTTTCAACCGAAATGATTAAATTTGCTTCCAAAATATTTTGATATGCTGCAGCATTCATTCTACCATTTGTTACTGATATGTTGCCAGTACTTCTTGCAGAGAAACATCACCAGACCATGATGCTGCCATCACCAAATTTCACTGTTGGAACTGTATACTTTTGTTTGAAAGTATCGCTGTTTTTCCTCCATATATGGTTTCTAGAATTACACCCAAACAACTCAAATTTGGTTGCGTCTGTTCATAATACTCTTTCTTAATACGATTTTTCCTTATCCTTATGTTCACGAACGAATTTCAACCTGGCATTTCTGGGCCTTTTCAAAAGCAGTAGAGTTTTCCGAGGGGAGCGTGACTTTAGATTTTTCCTATGAATTTCATTGCTTATTGTCCGTTTAGTGACACAGATTCCTAATGAAAGCGAATCGTCTTGCAACTCTTGACGAGTAACCATTGGATTTTGACGCATTAATTTCATCGAACATCTTGAAGAAATCTTCCGTGGAGCACCTGTTCCTCTTTGGTTTTCAACAGTTTTGAGTTTATTTTCATACCTTGCAATGAATGAAATAATGGTAGTAAATGGAATATTCATGTTGTCTGAGATTTTCCTGCAACTTTTACCTCTTTCAAGATCTTAAAAATCAGTTCTTTTTGCGAATTTGTCAATTATTTACCTCTTGCTATGATGATAACCTTCTTGCACGAATATCAATTACAGAATGTTCTGTTTAAATTCGTTAGGCTAAAAATAACTACTGATAACATCATTAAAACATTTTAGAATATTTCACTTGAATAATCTTGAGTATTTAAGCAATTTAAAAGTTTTAAAATCCGAAATTTGCATTGTACAAATATTTTTTCACTCATTAAAATGTATAAGGAGGATTTATTTCTGATAAATCAATTTTCTTTCTGTTTTCTATGCATATTTAGTTATTATGCATTTGTATACAGGTAATTATATGAAAAGTATGTTTATTCATTAGTTGGAAATACAATAAATTAAAAGATTGTATGTGTACGAATATTTGTTTCTCACCGCTTATATATATAAGCGGTGAGATATATATATATATATATATATATATATATATGTGATATATATATATATATATATATATATATATATATATATATATATTTTACTTAAAATTTTACTTTTAGTGGTTGTACATATTTTAATAGACGATCCGTTTATTTATTATTCAATCTTAGTAAAGATTATTTATTTTTATCCTTTTTAGGACCGTAAAAATATTTAGTTAAAAATCTAGTTTTTTCTGGCATCAAAATGGGACCAAAACTTACTATAGGAAATTTTAGCGTCTTGTTGCGTTGAAAAACACATTGATTTGGAAATTATTGCAAAAATCAGATAATTGTCAGATTTTAAAATTGTTTTCTATGAATAATGAATTTTTACAAGTATTATTTACATCTTTTTAATTTTAATTATAATTGAAAAAGTTTTAAATCATTTAAAATTATCTGTTAATTTATATCGGTGAAATGATATTCTTATTAAATTACAACTATATTTGCTAATGACAAATGGAAAAATACTACAAGTTTTTGTAAATACGAACCCTTATATACGTCAATATCAGAAAATAAGATCGGAAACTATAATAAATTTTAAATTTATTGGTAATTTTCTAAAACATTTTCATTAGTAAGATTATAAAGCCGAAGAAACCTAAAATTCAATAAAATATTAGAAAGACCCAGGAGGTAGTTAAAACAAATTATAACAAAATTATGTTGTATTCGTCATTTAATTTTATAACAATTATTGACACCTTAGATAAATTTCCCAAACATTAGTTTGTCGATAAATATGTCAACACCATATAAAAACACCTACCTCCGTGTTAAAAATGTTTTTTTTCCTGCGAAATTTTAAACAAGTAATATTTGTTTCAATTCAGATTAATTTAACTTTAAATCAGGTAATTTTTCTTAAATAAAGTTTCACAAAAGTATATTTTATTTTTATAAGATTTTTTTTAATAAGATTTTTTAATGGAGAGAATTCTGGTGCATTGAATGATTTTATCGATTTTTAGCAACACAAAACAAAGAATTCCTATCATTATAAATTCAATTTGAAATAAGGCAAATTATTTTTCATATTGGAAATATTAAATTTTAATTGCAAGCTAATAATACTTGAAATGAAAACTAAAATAAAAGATCCAAGAAAGACTTTTCATTTAAATTTTTTTTTTATATCTCAGGTATCGTTTTTTTTGGAGATGCATAAATGTATATATATATATATATATATATATATATATATATATATATATATATATATATATATATACAAAAGTGAACATAGAAGTCTACACTTAGAGGCGACAGTCTGTTTCATGCTAGATGCAATCGTCAGGCCTAACGATTGCATCTAGCATGAAACAGACTGTCGCCTCTACGTGTTGATTTCTATGTTCACTTTTGTATTTACACACGCTCGATCTCTGATATCGAGCACTTTATCCCATAAATATAGCACATTTTAAGACTATATTTCTTCATATATATATATATATATATATATATGTATATATATATATATATATATATATATATATTTACGTATATATATATATACGTATATATATATGTATATATATATGTACGTATATATATATGTACGTATATATATGCACGTGTATATATATGTACGTATACATACACACACACACACATATATATATATATCTACAAATTAAATGAGTAGGATTCAAATATAAATTCAAACACACACACACATATATATATATATATATACATATATATATAAATATATATACATATATATATATATACATACATAAATGTATGTATATATATATGTACGTATATATATATGTACGTATATATATATGTACGTATATATATATATATATACGTATATATATATATATGTATATATATATATGTACGTATATATATATACGTATATATATGTACGTATATACATATGTACGTATATATATGTACGTATATATATATGTACGTATATATATGTACGTATATATATATGTACGTATATATGTATGTACGTATATATATATATATATATGTACGTATATATATATATATATATATATATATATATATATATATATATATATATATATATATATATATATATATATATATATATATATATATATATAATATATATATATATACAAATTAACTGAGAACGATTGAAATATAATTTCAAACGTTCGTAACATTAATTTAAAAATATATAAATTTGATTTAAAAGTGCCAACGAGTTCTGTTTAATTTTTTAAATTTTTATATAAGGTATTGAGTATTTTGGTGAAATCTGGGGATACACTTTCCTTAATTCATAATTTGTTATTTTTGTTTAAGTTCTTTCGACTTTCTCAGTCATTTTCAAGAATAGATGTGGTGTTTGTATGGTAGTTAGAATTCCTTTGTCTGCATCCTCGCATTGTTTGGGAGGCTGGACTATCTGAAAATTGGAAAATACAATAAAAAATTTAAAAAGGTATGTGTGCGTGTTACAAAATGTATACACAGTGTTTTGTACACGTATATCTAGAAATACATTTTAATTTATTTCCTAGGATAAAATATAACATTGTTTGCACATACATGTATTTGTGCGCATGTATATGTTTGCGTATGAATATGAATAGTTTAGTGTGTACACTTTCATATGTGTGTCTCCAGGGGCGATGTTAGACCATGTGATTCACTTATACTTCGATGAGTTTATTATTTACTTAATCCATTCATAAACTTAATTAACTAAAATATTCCATTCCATTATGAAGTATCCATCCATACCCTTAATTAACTAAAATATTCCATTCCATTATGAAGTATCTATTCATACCCTTAATTAACTAAAATCACACAAGTATATATATAATGAGCCTGCCTTGAAAGCCGATATGTAGCTGCAGATTTTCTACCGCTGCTAGTCAAAAGCCAGGTTCCGAAATGCCGATTTTCTAAGTAAGCAAGCGGACTATTATGCCCTGAAAGGTCGCCAGGTGCGTCCCACGTTAACAGAAGAGTAATTTAAGAATTATTTTTATATTTAAAAAATAATAATTTTTTTTTAAAAGCTAGATATCCCAGGTACATAGCTTCCATATCTAAGTCAAGTCTTTCTCATTTGATATTTTAAACTGGATGCTAAAATTCCTTAACAGAAGAAGAGGTGCCGGTCCTTATATCTGCTCATCGTAAACATAAAGATATGCCAACTGACAATTTTGGATTTCCATTGAAGAAGAATATCCTTCAAGATCTAGTAATTCACTGGTTATTTTATTGCAATTTTCCACACAATTCCTCTGTGAATTAGGATTTTCTGCATTTATCAACATTAAATGCAAAAATAGATCAAATATTAAATGCATTAATGACGAAATAACAGTATGTTTATCACATATAGGGCCTAACATTCAAAACATTGACCAAAGCACATCAAGCAGATTTAAATATACGACGTAATGTTTATACGTTCTTTTTATATCCGTATAGGATACAGTTTCGATTCCTGTCGGAGGATGTATATTTTCTATGAGAATTTCTTGGACATTCAGGCCGGTAAATATTGTTAATACTGTTTATTATAAACAGAGCATTTACTTAAATATCTGTATCTATAAAAAGAACGTATAAACAAAAAAATGTCTTAAAATTAAAAAAAAATACAACGTAATGTCTTGAAAATAAATGCTTACTTCAGGAAACGTTTTATTGTTTTACTATTTTCAAATTTGATGAGTAATTTTCCCCAGAGTTTTAATTATTCTACAAGTGTGCCCCGAAGTTAAAAAATAGTTTGAGAAACACTGCCTTAATCTATGGAGGATTGAAACGACACAATCTTCCCTCAGCTATTGATATCATAGTCCGTTAAGTGCCATACGTGATACACGCTTGGGCGATTATGTCTCTTTCGTATCTCGACTGACTAAACAGAAAATTTTCCCGCAGTAGGTTGCCGTTTATTTTTGCATTAGACTGGTTGACAACCAAGGCTATAGGATCCAGCCATTCTCACCTGCTATTCAACCCATAGCTGGGAGGAGAAGAGATGGATTCATACCTTTTGTGCATAAGTGAATGTAACGAACCCGACTGGAATTCGAATTATTCCGAGCCGACATCCATTATATCACGACGCTCACTTAAATCGCGTTGTCTGAGCGTAAAGAATAGGCAACTTTTTGGGGGTGGGGGTCAGAATTTTTGTAGATTAGTGTTCCTTAGACCTTCCTCAATCCATGACGTTTGTCAGAAGCGAAAAATACTGTTTATCATTTTTAGCCGGGGGACGATTTGATATTGTACGTATGAAATTAACCCCTCGACTTCTTAAATAATTAATTGTATTTTGTTTTCTATTACGAATTGAGAAACTAGGCGAAATCTGTAGTAGGCAGTAATCCATGATGTAAGCACAGTTTCAAACTTTGACATTTGCAAATAAAAACAAAGAACAGATAACTCTTTAAGAATTATGAACAGGACCCTACTTCTAAAATGATAATTTTTTTATTCTCACAAATGCCGTGGCTAGGGGAAGGTCTAATGAATGCAACTTTTTTTGGTAAATCATTTCACCCTAAGCAAGGCGGTAATGCATGGTGTTATAAGAAGTGAAAGTGAAAGTGAAAGTGAAAGAGAAGACATGGCGAATTGAGGAAAGAACAAAAGATGAATGAGGTTTAAGAAGACAGAAGATGGCCATTTTTGTTGCATTTAAACTTTTGAAGATTGTAGTTATTAGGAAAGCAAGGAAACGGAAGTGAGTTCCACAGGTGGGGAGTCCGAGAAAAGAAAGTCTTGGAGCAAAAGTGGCGGTTGCATTTAGCTATTTCAACAGTAAAAGGGTAGGACCTAGATGCCAATCTATTGACTTTGTGCACAATTATCTGGCGTTTTTGTAGGCGAGTCATTTGTTAATGAAGATTTATGTTTTGTTTATATTTTTTTTAGTAAAAATGTTATTTTATTTCCAGGTTATAAAAATGCGTGTCGATAATCATAAGCTCTGGAATAATCATTTTAAAATTGTTATTGTTGAATTGTTATGTTTCTTTTTTCATGATAAATATTGTTTAAAAAGCGCCTGATAATTATGCACCAACCCAATATTAACACATTTAAATTTATGTATTCAGGCACTAGAGAAAAAAGCCTGTCAAAGCAGTTGCCATGAAAATATTTGTAGAAAAGACAGAGGGAAGCCATGACATGTCGGTGAGAAAGTAACTGAAGCCGAGATGCCCGGTCAGGATTGAATATATTACAGACCTTTCTTTTGTCAAAAATCTCTAGATGCACAGCAAGAGCAGCAGAGCAGATATGACAACAGTGTGTTTTATACACGGACGAAGAGTAGATTTGTAAATTTTCTGGCAAGACACAGTGAACCAACTTTCCTTGCAGTAGATGCAGCTATTGATACAATATAGTCGCTCCACTATATGTGAGGCCAAAAATTGTTAAAAAAAAACAAATATTCCCTATTTTTTTTTATGTGAGGACGAGTTTATTTAACGAATGCCGATTATAGCAAATATAAGTATCGTAGATACCAGATGTGCTTATGTGTACGCATTTATAAAGAAAATGTATATGTCTATATAAAATGAAACCGAGAAATTCTAATCATACCCCAGTAGGAACACTCAAAGAAAACACACCGTTTCAAATAGCCGTACGGGTACTCAAATACCTCTGTTGAGGGGATATAATTAGATGAGGCTGACACGTTGACAGAGGATGTATTTGTAAAACTCATATCACGAATATTTAACACTTACATGAGCACAATAACAAACCCACACCAACAGAAAGGCACACAGCCATCTCCCTACACGCGATTGTGCGTGTGCACAAGTTCTCACCCCGCACGCATATAATGATATATGTACTCCCATAGTGAGACGTTACTGAGTGTGATCTACGCCCGAATCTTGTAATCAGTCAGATAATAGGAGGCTCAGGTGGTCGTATTCGTGCATAGTTATATAATGGTGGAGGTGATTGATATAGTGAATATGTCCTTTTTGTTTCCATTTCCCTTAAAATCTCGTCGCTGTGTCCATGGCATTTTGTAGAACCACATCTCTGTAGCCTTGTGTGCAGTGGCGAACCTGTGTCGGGTTATCCGATGGCAACAAAAAAACAAACAAAGTAACTGTTTTAGTAATAAAAAGGAACAAGAACTTTATATCATTTGAATACTATCAGTTACTCAAGTCTAATACGAGAGGACATTTTCAAAGCTAAAGATATAAACCAGGTTAAAAAATCTGGCTGAGGAGAATTTGGAATCATACATGCTGCTATATACTGAAAAGTAATTGTTAGAAGAATTGGAGGTAGAGACAATTATTGACGGATTCTCGCAATCATCTCGTAATTACAAATTACAATTTTAATATAGTGTACTGCATATAATGTTCTATTGTGCTTTTGAACAATCTGTTAATGTGTAAATTGTGCAGTAAATTATTTAAAAATATCAACCAATTACTTAAAAAAATGTATTTTATTACGTTTGATATCTGCTGTCAATACAATACTGTAAAGTGTAGTGCGAAAGATTTGTCACCCCCTACCAAAAATAAAAAGTAATGAGAACAATAGAAAAGCAAGTAATACATAGCACATGTACTGGATTCAGTTTATTCAATTTCATTGGCGCTGTCATATATCGAGATGGTCTGTATGGACATTATCATTTTCGTGTCAACCATGCGAAATGGAAAATTATATTATATAAAAGTGACAAGACTTTTGGACCACCCTGTAGAGTACATGTACAATGTAATTACTAAATACACATTTTATCCACAAAAATTTAGTTGTTCCTTTTTTTCCCCATATGTACTTTTTGAAAGTTTTATTTATTCATTATAAAAATTAAATGATAGCATTGTAGTTACCACTGGGCGCTCTTTGTTTCCCGACAACCAATATTTTTTCTCCCCTTCATTTATGAAGAAATTGTCCAACATTCACAGTCATATAATACTAATATTATATAGCAGTTCCCAACTCTTTTATTTATTCTCAATAAATTTCCCAGTTTCCTAATAATCTGTTGAGCATTTGGAATTTGTAGATCGCATCTAGGGCTGCCTTTTTGCTAACGACCATTATATATATTTTTTCACATTTGATGGTTAGTCTTTTCTTCCTGCTTCTCTTTAATACTTTATTTAGGAGTTCCCGCAGATTTTTTTCTGTGTCTGCTATCAACAGGGTGTTTTATGCGTAGCTTATGTCCTTAAAAATGTTTCCACTAAAAGTAAATCCTGATAGGACTTCTAGTTCTCGCTGCAAATGTAGATAGGTTCTTCTATCGTTTAGTTCATATTCCTCCCTGTTCTTTTGAACAAAAGAAGAGGTTTACCACTTGTTTCCTTTTTAGGATTGGATTTCGTTCCCTTCTAAAGTTTTTTTTTCATTCCCTTTCACTTCCAGTAGCCGTTTGCATCTTAGTGACATTATCGCATTGCTTAGGGTGAATTGATTTTAAAAATTCCGGTAGAATGCATATACTTTTTTGTGTACTCGTTTACTTCATTTTCCATTCGTATGGACACGGTTTGCTTCTATAAGTGTCCTAGATTAATCTAATATCTTTTATCTTTTCAATTAATATTATATACTAAGATATATATATATATATATATATATATATATATATATATATATATATGTATATATATATATATATATATATATATATATATATATATATATATATATACACACTAAGGAGATTTCGATCTGAAGAGAAGAATACTTTAGTGTTCACGAAATAAATTATAATCCAAATGAATAATTAAAGTTTTCTTCATTATTTTATATATATATATATATATATATATATATATATATATATATATATATATATATATATTTGAGCTGAAATTTTATAGCACAGAATTTATATGTTGTTTAAAAATGACGGAGCGCATTCTTTTTCTTTAAAAGGACACTTTTTCATCAAACACGTCTTCAGGAAGATTCGTCGGAAAAAACTAATGTGCCCAAAAAATCATAAACGGAGAAACTGAAAAGTAGATACGACTAAAATAAATTTATTACTAAATAAATCCAGTGGTCGTTTTATGAAAGTCAGCTCCTCATAATCCAGTTTGTTTTTCATTCTGGTAAAGGATGACCCCCCCACCCCCCAAAAAACCCCAAAACAAAACAAAACAAAAAAAAACAAACAAAATTGTACTCACGATCCACCCATGAGACACAGCGAATGAAGAAAGTTCTTCTGGCTGCACATAGTCGGTCAATGAAGCTTGATATAAACGGCTTCTCAAAAATGTAAACATTTAGCCGACCGATCTTTGTGCAGTCCTCTAAACACTTCGTCAGAATATTTCAAATCGCAACCCGGGTTATTCACCAAATTTAGTCCAATCGCTGACTCACAAACCGACTGAGTCAAGCAAATACTGTTGCCGAATCCACCCTATCTTATATGGATAGGTACGTGATGTTCAACCCGGGTCTCCAACAGTAAGTTGGTTCACCCCACATAATCAGCCTCACACTGACATTTAGAAGCTTATGTACTTCGAGTTATTGTTTTAGTAATAAATTTATTTTAGTCGTGGTTTCTTATTTATCCCCCCCCACCATACACTTTTCAGTTCCATCGTTTATGATTATTTTTTTGTCTGCTTGTTTTTTTTCCCAAATAAATCTTTCTGGAGAAGTGTTGGACGAAAACGAATTCTTTTAAAGAAAAAGAAGGCGGTTCGTCATTTGCAAAACAACACACACACACACACACACACACACACACACACACACACACACACACACACACACACACACACACACACACACATATATATATATTGTTTAGAGGTAGAGAGGAAGAGGGATAGAAAGTAAAATACACACATACAGAAATAGAGAAAAGGTAAAAGATATAGTAAAATACACACAGATATGAGCAAAGAGAGAAAGAGAAAGAAAGAAAAAGAGGGTAAAATACAGAGAGAGAGAAAGAGAGAGAGAGAGAGAGTAAAATAAAGACACATGCATAAAGAGAGGTAAATAGATAGATAAATAGATTCAGAGAGAGGGAGATGAGAGAGAGAGAGAGAGAGAGTAAAATACACACAATCACGCACATAAGTGAAAACACACACGCACATACATCGGAATATAAAAAAAAGAATAAAATGAAAATAAGCTAATAAACTTGCCTTCAGAGAGAAACGAACCCATTTCTCCGTTAAAGGTCAACACATCTTGAAAACTATTTGTTTTAAGTACCTTTTTTTAGCCATCGGGAGTTCAACAATTTACAGTAGAATTTAAAACGGAGCGATTCACAACAAAATTCTGCAACATCATTACTAAAGTCTTTGTTTCTTTCAAATCTTTATTGGATCTGTTAATCGACACGAGAAAGCCTGACATGTAATAATTAGTGATAAGAGTTCAAAAATGCTCTCCGAAACAATTATTCTCTCCCTACTGCTCTCCATACTGCTCTTTCTCTCTCTCTCTTTTACGCCTCTAAGCATACACGTGTACCTTCTTGTTTATTTATACACACTCCTAAATGCTTGTATTTTTATACTCATAGATTGTCTCTCACGCTAACTCATTTCTATGATATCCGTTCACGCCCGCACAAATCTCTCTCCCACACGTACATGCGCATAAACGCATGTATTATTTTATACGATTATTCACTCTCTCTTTTGAACCGTTTCGCTCCCTCCTTACCTGAATCATTGACTCTCTTTCTCTCACGCACTCAGATATTCACGTATGCACACAGCCATGCTAACACACACACAAAGACACGCACAATCACGCAAACACACAACACATAGATAATCACACGGACACTGAAACACACACACGCGTAATCACACACACAGACACGCAAATATACACACACAGACATTCAAATACACACACACAGAGACACGCAAATACACACACACAAACATCCAAATACACACATACAGAGACACGCAAATACACACACACAGACATCCAAATACACGCGCAATCGCACAAGAACACGCACAGTTACACATACACAAACACACACACAATCACACGAGCAATCACACACAATGATACACGAACAATCAAATGCGCACATACAAATACACACATGCAAAAACATATGCACAGTCACAAACACGCACAACTAGACACTAAAACACACACAATCATATACACGAATACACGCAAAATTACACACAGACACACACACAAACATATACGCAACTACGCACATAAACAAACGCATAATCATATGCACACCAATACACGCACAATCACACACACAAACGCACAGACACACGCATGCTCGCACGCGCGCACACACACACACACACACACACACACACACACACGTCCATATGTAAATACACACGGGATCGACTGCACATATTAACTGATCCTCAGCTATATACTCTTTCACGCATACAAGCACAGACAAAAACTCACACACATAGAGGAACACGCTGACTACACGATGCCTGTTATTTAGTATACACTCTCTGTTCTACTTTGTCGCCATCGTCTCGGCGCTTAAATGAATGAAGATCATGCTATGAAATCTTCCCGCCTACAGCGACACCATTACAATCAGTCAACATTAAATGGCAGCATTGATTATTTTCCTATTTCAGTGTGATTTTATTTGAGAATTTAATTTATTGCTGTTCAGAAAGCGTGCAACCCTCAAGTTTGTCGTTTCCTGTGCAGATTATAAAAATCGCTAATTTGTATCGGATGGCAATTAAAAACGATATAAAAAAACAAAACAAGAACAACAAAGCGTTAGGAGTAAAAAAGAAAAACTGAAAACACACACACATATCTAAAAAAGTGTAAATAAAAATGAAAAAGAATATTTTTAGCAGGAAGTATAGCTGCAAAGAAAATTAAAAAAAATAAAAACAAATTAAAATGTTATTCAAATGAAATGAACATGATTTAAATTTTGACGCAAATAAGTACAAGAAATTCGAACAAGAAATTAAATTAAAATCAAATTAACTTTAGAAAGAATATTAATATAAAAATATAAGCGTAAGAAGACTTGGGATGATTGTTCCCTTGAACCTCAGATGTAAACAGATGAACAGCATTAACATCATCAGTATTTGGTATGTTAAACGATAACAATATATATATATATATATATATATATATATATATATATATATATATATATATATATATATATATATATATATATATAATATTATTATGAGATTATTTTATGCATTAATTACCGTAAATTGCTGCGTACAAGTCGAGTTTTCGAGCCCCAAATAATTTTTTGGCTCAAGGTTTCATGACACAAATAATCGTTTTGGGACAAGTTGTCAAGCCTAAAATAATCTTTTTGGGATGAGTTTTCAAGCCTCAAAAAATCTTTTAGGGCCGAGTTTTCAAGCCACAAATAATATTTTCGAATTTTCAAGGATCGAATAATCTTTTGGGGTTGAGGTTTCAAGACCCAAATAATCGTGTTGGGTAAAGTTTTCAAGCCTCAAATAATTTTTGGGGGACGAGTTTTTTTCAAGCTCTCCCCACCCTAATCATTTTGGGTCAAATTTTAAAGCCTAAAAAAATTTTTTTAGTTTGAGTTTTTAAGCCTAAAAATCTTTTTGCGTCACAGTTTTGTATCGCTGGTAGCCTACTGTATGTTTGGGGGTCGATCTATGCGACGAGTATTAGGCCTAACTCAGAATTCTAAGCTAAAAAATCTTGAGGTCGACTTGTACGCCAGACCGATTTGTACGCTGCAATTTACGCTATTCCTATTGCTATCTATGCTGGTGAAACATGGTTTTTAAGATTCGAGAACGCCTGTCTTTGAAAATGATTGACTTAGAGCTATGGCTAGCGTAACATGCAATTGTCGAATCAAAATGGTCAATCATTAGTAAAGAACCTAGTATAACAAGTAGAATCGCTGAGTGAAGAAGAAATGACTGCGTTTGTTCAGCCATGTAGCTTGAACAGATCAATCCAGTTATATGCTTCAAGCATATATTTTTTTTTATCGCATCAAGATCAAGGGATAGACCTCATAGGTACTGAAAAGATCAAATTAAAAAAAGGGACGCCAATCTCCCTTTGCTCACGACAGAAAGAATAGCAAAAGATAGACATCGATGGAAGGATGAAAGGATTGTGTGAACAAGAGTTGTGCAAGGAACATATAATGGATTATGCAACTAAAGCAAAAATAAAGAAGATATATATATATATATATATATATATATATATATATATATATATATATATATATATATATATATATATATAAACGTGGGCACGAAGGTCAACATCGAGCAGCGACAGTCAGTTTCATGCTTGAACGCAATCCTCAGACCACACAAAAACACAAGTATTAAATAAACCTATGCTAGATCTTCTAATGCTCTGGATTGAGTGGCTCAGTCCTGTGGGTTATGTATGTTTGGATGAATAGCACCACCAGAAATAGGAAGAGCTTCGCTATATTGTGTCTAGTAACTTCGTTTCCTCTTCGCCACCATGACCCGCTGGCCCAATAGTATGATGCTTGCGTCGTATTGTAACGGTCCGGGTTCGATTCTCAGTAAGTTACTAAATGTATAATCCTCAGTAGAGGATGCGCACTGCTGATTAGTCACAAAGAGGACGACACGGCCGTCCAGTGATTTTCTGCACGCGTGTTCGTGTTGAGGATTCCGGTTATATATATATATATATATATATATATATATATATATATATATATATATATATTCATACATGTTTCATTAAATAATATAGATAAGTGTTGTCTATATATTTTATGTAAGTTTTTTTCATATAGTCTGATAAGCTTAATAACATTATCATTAAACAATGAAAGAAAATCACAATATTGATACATATTTTTTTAAAATCCAATCTAAGCTTTCGGCTTACATAAAGATGACAATTACACAATATATTTAAGCAATACACGAACAAGAAATTGATGATAGCCTTGTTTGTTTACATGGATGATTTCCAAGCAACGATAAACACGTGCATATAAAACGCTGAAAGCGAAAATCGCACAACAGCTCATGACGTCACACATGACCACGCGAGAGTGAATCCGATGAGTATATATATATATATATATATATATATATATATATATATATATATATATATATATATATATATGTATATGGTATACATGTGTGATTAAAAAGAACCGACAAGGGTCTGCCTGTTTAATTTTTTATTATATTTTAACAATTCATTTTTTGGATAATGTGTTGAGTATGGTGGATAACTTGTCCGCCGTTCATTTTTTGTTATACTTGTTCAAGTACTTTCGACTATCACAGTCATTAGAATTCCTTTTTCTGTATCCTGGTATTCTTTGGGAAGCTAGATGTCTTAAATGGTCTGGTCTAGCGTAACGTCATGCGTAACGGCTATGAGGAACGAGTCTGCATAAAAAGAATGCGATTTAGTTATAATAGTAATATATGCGCACGTTAATTTATATATATATATATATATATATATATATATATATATATATATATATATATATATATATATATATATATATATATATATATATATACACATCACACACACTCCCAAAGAACTAAGAGATAGCATACCCATAAAACAGACACCCCATTCCCAGCAACCAATAAAACTGTCAAAATGACCAAGGAGGGTATTCTTGTCCA
Source organism: Acanthosepion esculentum (assembly GCA_964036315.1). Lineage (NCBI taxonomy): Eukaryota > Metazoa > Mollusca > Cephalopoda > Sepiida > Sepiidae > Acanthosepion > Acanthosepion esculentum. The sequence continues at coordinate 47,035,584 of OZ038481.1, read as the reverse complement.
GGAATCTGCCATCCTCTATCTTAAAAACAACTTCAAAATGGTCGTTTGACCAACACAAGGTCTGATCAAAATTAACGATAAAAAACAAATGAAAACTACTTATAAAGTTCACTTTCTTCAGAAACAGTCATTCACTCCTGTAGTTCACTGCTACTAACAAGCAGGGATTTTTTCTCCTGATGATGGCATCCTCTTCTGGCCGAAACTAATCGAGGAACCTCATTGAAATAATAAAACAAAAATATTAATATACAACCCAGTGTGTCTGAATATTTTAATTTTTATTGTTCAAAACACACACACACACACACACACACACACACACACACACACACACATATATACGCAGAGAGAGAGAGAGAGAGAGAGAGAGAGAGAGAGAGAGAGATATGGGCAATGTATATATAGTGAATGTATTTCAGTACTAAAACGTTATTTTACTGGATACCCATATTTGAGTAGACGCTCCGTTTATTTATTAGCCTCTATATTTATTTATTTTCGTCTATCGGCCTAGATATTCATTAAAGAAAAATATGCGTTCTTCAGCAGGATTCGAGCAGGTGTCCGCCTTGGCAGGAGAAGTCGTCATTTGATCCGACGTGCTTATACTGACTCAGCCAAAGAGTTTAATATTCGACTTTGCGACGTTGTGTAACATGATAAATCCTGGGTGGATCTTTAGCTTCCAACACCTCGAAAATTTATATATAGTCAATGCATATATGAAAGTGTATATATAGTCAATGCATATATGAAAATGTATATATAGTCAACGCGTATATATATAAAAAATACGGACGCTGATTGTCGAAATGAACAGCCATCTTTCTTTTTTCATTGCTCAAAGAAAGCGATGACGTATTTTAAAGGGAAGACTTTATCTTAATTATCCATTTTTTTCTTACAAAAAGTGACACTGCTCTCTGAAAGAGATTACAATCACAATAATAGCAAAACACAAAACAACCATATATGTTATCGTTTTGACGACACGGGTAGACTAGTTCTGAAAATAAGCAAAATAAATGCTTTTTTTTCCAAGGTTGGCAATGGGATTATATTTTATATAGTCAATGTACAGGGTGCGATGGGTAAATTGTGGCTATTTTATATTTTTAATTTCGCGAATTATTTGTTATTTGTTCATGATTTTATCGACTGTAGGGTAAACTAGAATCAGTTGGGCATCGTCAGTGAGAAAAAGAGAACCATGATGTAATTTACACCGCCAGAAACATCATGCTGTACTGATTGTCATTCGCGCCAGAAGCTCGAATACGAATATTTCAGAATGTCTGAGTGTCAATCTGAGGATAGTTCATAGGATTCGGAAAGAGTTGGATGTGTCTAATGGTGATTACGAAGGTTTTTGGAGTGATCACTGGTGATGGCGACATTATGCTTCCATTCATTTTTCTACGGGGCCTCATAATCAACACAGAGGTCTACATCAAGTGCCTGAATCAAGAAGGTGGCTGACGGAAGATGTCTGGTAACAGGACTCTGCACCATACCACACAAGCAAGAGAACACAGCCAATGTCTGCGACCACATCGCCCCTTACATCTGGCCACCTAACCCCCAGACTGCAACCCCTTGATTATTATGTGTGGGTGTGTGCAGTTGAGCAACAAAACTCCTTTTAACACCAAGGATGAACTGAAGGCAAGGATTATGCAGTATCCACCAACTTAAACAAGGAGAGCGTCCAGATGAGTTGCAGGAGACTCCGAATTCCTGTGGAGGCCGTGATTGAAGCCAATGGCGATTTTATTGAATAAATTTACTCTTTAGTATTTCAAGATATTTTTGTGCAACTTTGGTAAATATATCTGTTAAAATGAGACGTCTGTGTTCTTTTCATTTTTGCCTCATTTAGACGACAATTTATCTATGGCACCCTGTATATATGAAAGTGTATGTAAAGTCAATGTATAAAAGGATACGGGCGCTGATGTTGGTGTGAACGGGCTTGCATTTTTTTTTCATTGCTCGAAGAAAGAGATGCCGTATTTTAAAAGGATAATCTTTATTATTTATAATTTTTTCTTACATTTTTCTTTGTTTATTACATTTTAATTTTATTATATTATTATGCATTTACAATATTTTATTATCAATATATATATTATATTATATTTCCGAGATAAGTCGAGGTATACACGGATAGTTTTCCTTTTAGAATATCTTTTAGTTTTAGCAGATTTACAACATTAAGAATGTCTGTCATCACTAGGAATTGTTATATTCAGTCAGTGATGTGACATGCGTGACATACACTTAGGCGATCATGTATCTTTTTTCCCGTAGTAGGTTGTCATTTCTTTCTGCGATAGACCAGTTGTCATCCAAGGCTATAGAACCTGGTCTGTCCTGCTATTTACCCATAGCTGGTTGGAGAAGAAGAGGATTCATACCTTTCCCAAGGGTATTAGCACGTAAGTGAATGTAGTGGATTCGACTGGAATTCGAACTCGGCTCACTGATTTCTCAATCCGAGCCGCTATCCATTACTCTACCGAAAGGAAAATTTAATGCATTGTAATGTAATTGTAATGAGGATGTAATTTTCCAAATTGTAGGAAATGCATTTCGAGACGTAATATTTGTTTTATTTACCATTGGCTATTGGTTCAGTATCATTGATTTCTTTTAAAGATTTTTAATAACATTTCGCCAATAATTTTATTCTTTTCTTATTTATTGATTGCAGTAACATAACATTTTTTGGGGGGGGGGGAACGTGGACGTATTTTCTAATTTTTAGGAAAGTGTTTCAAGTCGTAACGTTTTCTTTTATTTACTTTATTAAAAAACTATTGGCTTCACGTCCTGGGTAAGACGATAAACTACATCCGGCAGCAAGGCCTTTGATCAGAAAGTTTTGAGGAGCATGGAACCACTTCTTAATTGTTGATGTTCCCAGGCCCACCCTGACCCAAGTTGGTAGCACCTGTTAGTGTCCCAGCGATGGGCAAATAGTTACCCCCCATCTACGAGGGTCATTCAATAAATACGGTGAATTTTTCGGTATAAGGGCTTCTAATACAGATTGAAGCTTACTCTTTTTTATTTTTTTTGTTTTACTTCTTTTTCACATGGATTTAATTTCTTTTGCAGATTAAAAATAAACTTTAAGAGTTTTGGCGATTAACAAAGATGGCCGACCAAGAAGCATGCTCCAGGATTGAACAGTGGTCAGTTATCAAGTTTTTGGTTGCTGAAGGGTGTCAACCAGTTAAAATTCATAGGAGAATGTCAACTGTGTATGGTGCCACATGTTTCAGCCAAAAAATGTCTACAAGTGGGCTAAATTGTTTAAAGAAGGACAGAGCAGTGTTGAGGATGAAGACAAGCCTGGGAGGCCTACAGAAGTGAGGTCTCCTGAGGTGATCGAATCAGTCAATGACCTCATTCAGTCTGACGGAAGGGTGACAGTGGATGACATTGCAAGGACTTTGAGCTTATCTGTTGGGACAAACGCAGGGGTCATCAGTCAGAAGGAATCATCTTGCATCATGACAACGCAAGGCCTCACACAGCAGCTCAAACGGTGCAGACCATCAACGAGCTGGGCTGGGAACTGATCCCTCATCCCCCTTACAGCCCAGACCTTGCCTCTTCAGACTTTCACCTGTTTGGTCCCTTGAAAGCGTTCACGAGAGGCACGAAGTTTAAAAGTGACGATGAAGTCAAAAGTGTTGTGAGCGACTGGCTGGGTCCAAAGATTTTTATGCTGAGGGAATACGGAAGCTTGTGCACAGATGGGAAAAGTGTGTGACAGTGGTGGGAGACTACGTTGAAAAATTAAAAAAAAAAGTAAGCTTCTATCTGTATTAGAAGTCCTTATACCGAAAAATTAACATTATTTATTGAATGACCCTCGTATATATAGTCAATGTATTGGGTTGTCCGGAAAGTTCATGCCGATTGTTAAGGGTCATTAAAGCATAAAACAAAATGATGTCATTAAAAGCGGTCAAAACTCTATGAAAGTATAAAAATAAGTTCTAATACTAGCAATACTTTGTTGGAAAATTTATTACTAGCAGTACATTTTTGAAAAAAGAAAAATTTACCAAAAAAAAAAAAATCTTGTCGGTATTAAATAACCCATTGAGGTGTTGATATGCCGTAAAGCAAAACAAACCAAACTATTGATTTCAATAGTGAATTTCTTCCTTTATTATTCGTCTTTCAAAAATTTGTAGCAAAAACAGTAATAAAAATGTCTACATATATTTAATGATAATTTTATACTTTAACTCTTTTATTCATTGATTAATTTCTGTTGTCATTAAAATAATAAGTCAACTTGATACATTTGATAGCGAACTGTTCCCTCCAACATCCAGTGAAAAAAAAATATATGGTCGTTCATTGTCATGGTAGATGGCTTGCGTGTCTCAGTGATTCCAAGAGCCAAGTCGTCTGGAGTTCAAAAACCTGCTGGACCACCCATGGCGGTGAGGTCGATGAGGAGGGACCAGAGTGAATGCGACGAACACTCGAAGACCCCAACGGCGGAATAGGCAAAGATGTATACGATCTCAACGAGCAAACAGGCGGAAGTCGGGCTGGCGTAACCAAGGCGGACATTGCATCCGACAGCCCGATGCAACCAGGTTTGCCATATCTCGCCTGTCTCAATCCCCTTTGAGCATCTGGGGAGGCGATTCGGATCAAGTGTGTGGACTTCTTCGTCGCGCAGAGTTATCCATCAAATCAAATTCACGCGAATGGCCACGTCAAACTTTCTTTGAGTTCGCTTTCTTCAATAGGCTTGGACTTCACAGTCATCTCCGCCACCGCCACCATTGGTGGGAGAATAAGAAAGATGATGACAATCCCGATGCTCAGATGCCGACGAAAATATCAAAATGTATATATAGTAATTTATATATGAAAATCTATATATAGTCAATGTGTTGGGTTGTCCGGAAAGTTCATGCCGACTTTTAAGGGTCATTAAAACATAAAACAAAATTATTCCATTAAATATTTATTCAGCTAAATATGAACCATTTTGTCGCACAAACGTTCTCCATTTTTCCTTCAACTTCAAGTTTCCATCTTCCCAGAATTTCGGTGGTTTCTCGGCAAAGAACACATTAAGGTGTTTTTTTATGTCACCCAAAAAATTAAAATTTTTACCATTGAGATTATTTTTCTGGGATTTGAATAACCGAAAATCCGAAGGAGCAATATCTGGTGAATATGGCCGGTGGGTTAACACATCCCAGCCAAGGTACAACAATTTTAGCTGGGTCGCCCCCCCCCCAAACGTGAATCTGGCATTATCCTGATGGAAAACAACACTTTTCCTGGGCGTTTTTCTTGAATTGCTGCCCTTAATTCGGCCAGTTGCGAGCAGTACTTTTCAGAATCAATTGACTAGTTACTTGGCAGAAGCTCATCATACAAGATTCCTTTCCAATCCCACCAGATGCACAGCATGCCTTTCTTAGGATGAAGACCTGTTGTGATGTGACTAAAGGTGGCTCATGTCGCTTACCCCAGGATCTTCTTCGTGGAACATTGTTGTAAACGACTCATTTCTTATCACCCGTCACAATTTGCTTAAAAAATGGTGCAGTTTAATTGCGTTTATAGAGAAAATTACAGATGAAATGCGATCCAAACAATTCTTTTCACTCAGATCATGTGGTACCCAAATATTGTAGAGATTTGAGTACGCAAACTTCACTAAGTTCTCATGGATGATGGATTTGAATAGATTTAGTGTTTCTGCCAATTCCCCTGTTGTGTAATGCGGGTTATTCTCAAATAATGTCTTGATTTGATCGTCATCCGTAGTGTGGGGTCTGCCTGAGCGTTCTTCATCAATAAGGCTATAATCACTAACTCAAAACTTAGAGAACACTTTCGTACAGTTCTGTCAACTAAAGCAAGCTCACCTTACAAATAACATATCTTTTTGTTGCTTGCGAGACATTTTCGCCTTTTCGGCAAAAAAAAAAAAAAAATTTCAAGTGTCTATAATGCACCTTATAATCTTCCATTTTCATAGGGCTGAAAAATTGACACGAAATAGTAATTGTAACCTTTCTTTGTAAAGAGACAGTTCAAAATGTGTTCTAATCGGAAATGTAAGCATATTGTGTCTGTCGATTAAGTTGACGTGTTCTAACGTGTTGGAACATGAAGGACTAAAAATCGGCAAGAACTTTCCAGATAATCCAATGTATATGAAAATGTATATATAGTCAATGTATATATATATAGTCAATGTATATATATAGTCAATGTATGTATAGTCAATGTATATATATATAGTCATTGTATGTATAGTCAATGTATATATATATAGTCAATGTATGTATAGTCAATGTATATATATATAGTCAATGTATGTATAGTCAATGTATATATATGTAAAGGGGTGGGAACGGGATGCCAGCCTCGTAGGACGTTTAAATTCATGAGGCCTGGAAACCAGCGAAAGCAGCTCATCGGAGCAATTACCGTGAAAGTATTTGTAAAAAAGACAGAGCGATGCAACGGCGCGTCTGTGAGAGAGCGACTGCAGACGAGATGACAGATCAGGGCCAATTACATTGCGTATCCGTCTCTGGATCTTATGAAGAACCCTGAATCAAACAGCAGGGGCTCCAGACCATATATGGCAGCAATACTCCATGCAAGGGCGAATGGTTGATTTATAGATTTGGAGGATCGATTCCGGGGAAAGAAATTTCCTGGCCCGGCACAGGCAGCCAACTTTCCTTGCGGTGGATGAAGCAATTGACTCGATGTATTTGTTCCATCTCAGTTCAGCGGACAGCGTGAGACCGAGCAGCCGCAGAGAGGAGTTCTCGAGAAGTTGGGCTTTAGACATTCTAATGGGATGCAGGGATGGATCCCTGTGGTGGTTAATAGAGAGCAGTTTTGTTTTAGAGGCGTTAAAATTAACCAACCGATTCTTGCCCCAGTTCACAACTGATATAGTCAATGTATATATAGAAATGTATATATACTCAATGTACCTATGAAAACGTATATATGCATTATTTACATTATTGGGACTGTTATCCTAATCTTCGTTATCATATTGACAGCGTTTCGGCCGTTGTACGCTCCGGTCTTCTTCAATAAAGATGAGGATAGCGGTCCGAATGGTGTAAATAATGTAAGTAATCATAATACCATATCTCAGAGATATAGACAGAAAACGTATATATAGTCAATGTATCTATGAAAACGTATATACAGTGGAACCTCGGTTCACGAATTTAATTCGTTCCTGAAGATCGTTTGTAACCTGAAATGTTCGTAAACCGAAACTATTTTTTCCAATAGGAATCAATGTAGAGAAAAAGTCACAGTACAATAAAATTGGAAAAGAAAAACACGCCACAACACACGAATGTATACAATACGGCGGACGACTTAGAAATTATTCCGTTCTTGTTAACTCGGTTTGTCTAAGTTGTTCGAGAACCGAAATTTTGTTCGATAACCGAGGCATTTTCATTTCGAATTTTCTGTTCAAAAACCGATTTGCTCGACACGTAAGACTTTCGAGAACCGAGACGTTGCACTGTATAGTCAATGGTAGTAACGATGTGTAAGTTTGGTCAAGTTATAAGGGACAGAGAAAATTTATAAAATTATTTTTTTTAAAATTTAATTCTGTATATGAACAATATGTGTGAAAGTGACATTGTGTTTTCCTTTTGAAATTCAACAAAGGACAAAGATAGAATGAGATAAAGGTGACCTTGCTCCTTCCAGCGATACTATTGTGCTCCCTTATAAATATACATTCTGTGGAAATCAAACGAAGGCATTATTTTTGGAGCATCCCTCGTTAAGAGGTAAATGCAACTATAAAGAAGAACTAACAGAACAGTACTTCCTCCGTACGATAATGGTTGTTACGTTTGCATATAGGTTACATACACTAAATGTAACAGCTATTCTGGGAAAGAGGGGCGTACATAATTAAAAGTTTAATTTAAAAAGGATGGAATTATATTTGATTAAATCTTAACATAAAGAGCGGGGGAGAAATAAATAAATATTTAATCCCGATATAATTGAAAATACTTGAAAAAAATTAGCAGATAAAATTAAATTCAGAATTTGTTTCGATTAAAATTAACTTGAAATCGAATAAGTGAATGACGATATAAATATTAAAGAAAAACAAGATAGAAGGTAATACAAAAATAACGCGAAATAATTACTTAGAAGAAAATTTAGAGACCGGCTTAAAGACGCGATAAATAAAAATCAAATTAGATTAAATAAAATTATTATGACAAACGAGAGAAGGAAGTATATAAGAACGGAAAAGGAAAGAAAAAAATTAACTCAATAAATTGATTTAAAAAAATAAAAATGATTAAAAGTTTAAATCTATAAATACAAGTAAAATAAAAATGAACAGAAATCGATGTAAGCATAAAAACTAAAATAAACATAGAAAATAAAAATAAAATTGAAATACTTTACCGCTGTTACAATGGCAAATATGCAAATAAGCCTCATGCGTAAATGTTTGAAACCTTTACGTTTAGGACACAACATGTTATTTCCATGTAGTCGAATCCTTGAGGACATATGGCACTGTGGATAAAGGCGTTAGTTAGATCCAGTGACAGGACCCAAAGAGTGTGAGTTCAATACCTGGTGTGTTCAATAGGCGGTGGAAAACTTGGAGAGGGGAATTAACAGGAGATAACTGACATCCATTAGACATGGCACGTGGAACTAGAACAGTATACCCCAGTGAGCGAAATAAACCACCTGAAGAAGGCCGGAGCGTACAACGGCCGAAACGTTGTAATAAATACAGTGACAAAGATGAGGACAATAGTCCCAATAATGTAAATAGTGTACGTAATACCTCATCTCAGAAATATAGACAGATACTAAGCCAATACATATTACTGAAACCAAAACAAAATTTAACCCTATTAGATCGTTAGGTCTTCGTTCTGAGAGGTTCTTTTTGGATTTCTCAGTGTTGTGGGAATCACTTGGCGGCGCCCACCACCTCTACGAGCAAAATAAAACAGGCGAAACTGAGTTACATAGTACCACCAACAAGGAACTAATCTATTGGTAATTTTCTAAGCGTAGCTTAGGTGTTGCACAAGACCGAAAGTATGGATGGAACTCACTATTCAGTTGTAATTGACCTCACGAGACTAGCTTGCTAACGATTTACATCACCTCGAAATGCCCAGCAGTAACCTATTGATCTGAACTATTTTGGGGCGAAAGGCAGGGGAATGCCTCTCGCTACATCACAGCGGCTTTGGATTCAGAATAGTCTTTCTCCGAGAGTTATTTGTCACTCAAGTCTAGAGAGCCAAGTCTACCCTGCTATTTAATTCAGAGTCAGTGGTAATGGAATTGAATAGACGCGTTCATAGTTTTTCCAATGGGCGTTAGAGCCAAAACGAGCGTAACGGACTCGGCCAGAATTTTGCACTCGGCTCACCGATTCCATATTAAGCGCCAATGACCTTTAAACCACCAGAACACCCGTAAGACGAGTTCAAACGTAGAGGTAAGAACACAATGAGGATCAAACTGACAGGTACCTAATTCTTTTTTTTCGTTGTGCCAAATATAGAAGGCAAAACCTGGAGGAGACATTCGTAGGTTTGGGGGATTTAAGCAGAGAATCCCAACCTCCCCAGTTTATTTTTGGGCCCCTCGACTGGGTCAGTTGCTATTTTTCCCATGGCCGTATTTATCCTGCCCTTCCCTCTCCCTTAGATCTTCTCGATTTTGTCTGAAGATGGAATACAGCGGCCTCTCTTATTTCTTTGTGGGTTGGACGGGTCCTACTAACATAAATTATCTTTAGTTTATATATTTTCTTATATTTTAGTTTAATTTCGGGTTCATTTCCTCCCTGCTCATTGATTATTATCAAAAAATTTGTTATGTATTAATTTTATACGCACGGAGTTTTAGGCCAGGGGGTGTTTTGTAGGTTCCCTGTGTGTGTGGTATTGTGGTATATGTAGGACTGAATGGGGATGAATGAGTTTTTGTGGTGGATGTGCAAATTGTAATGAATGAATGGGCTATGAATTTGATTAGCTAGGTATATGATTGTTAGTGTCGACCAGCCTGTTGTGAATATGGATTATCTCCCCTTTGATAATCCAAGCTATAAAAGCTGTACATTTCCGCTTGTCAAGTAGACGAGTAGTTAGATTCTTAATTGAATAAAAGGTTACTAGACAGAATCTCTTGTCCTGTTTTCCTTACAATTTATTCAATTAAGAATCTTACTACTCGTCTACTTGACAAGCGGAAATGTACAGCATTTATAGCTTGGATTATCAAAGGGGAGATAATCCATATTCACAACACAGTCTCAACCCTTTCCCCACTTTTAGGCCTTGTGCCAAAATTGTTGTATTATTATACATAATAAATCAACATTCGTAGGTTTGGGTGGAGGAAAAGATGAAATTCATGGCATTCAGAATACAAAGTACGAGGGCTGCTGAAAAGTTAATGGCTAGACCCATTTCCTAACATCTGACCGAATGACTAAATATCAGCTAATTTTTTAAAAGGTTTCTTAGCATGGCTGAAAAGCATTTCAACACAATGGCATATAAACATGACAAGGCGTGAAATAAAGAGCTTTTATTCAGAAGAAAATGATTGTGTTTTTGGAAGGAAATATGTACCATAATTATACCTGTATAATACGAACATTTTTCATATTTTTCAGTCTATAGATTATACACATGCGTATTATACACGAGAATTGAATATTAACTTATATACGGCCACATGTATCGCTATATTCGGGGAGATAAAGTGAGAAGAAAGGACTAAACATCAATTGTCAAAAAAAAAAAATTATAGTTGTCAGCAAAAGGGGCGGCCCAGGAAGTGAACTACAAGTTGGGGACGTCAGAATCAAACAAATAAGAAAAATTTAATTACCTAGTTAATGTTTTAACAAAGGACGGAAAATATGACGCCAAAATCAAAAGAATTGGCATAGCAAAAGTTATCAAAAGCTGAGTATAGCATTAAGAAGTAGGATAATTTCGTTAGAAACAAAGGAAAGAGTACAGAACTGTAATAGCAGTTCTCTTCTATGGCAGTGAATGCTCACAAATGAAGAAGGGGTCTTTACACAAAGCGCCCCCTATCTCTCTCTGTTTTTGAAATGCATATCTCACGTTGGGACTTTCGAAGTTTAACGTAAGAAAACTACAAATTTATATCGATATACGCAAGCATGTCTAGGCATGCGCAGAGTTCTCTAATATGGAATGTTTTCGTCTTTTTTCACGATTATTAAAAAGGTTTTTTCCTACCGTGTATTCAATCTAATAGATGAAACTGCATTTCAAAAATAAATATATAAATAAATGCAAGAAAAATCTCTTGAATGCAAATCGAATCAAGCCATATTAATTTAAAGGTCTTAAAAAAATTATAGTGACACTTTCATTTCAGAGGTAACGCTGTTCATTTGTAGCTGGCGTCAGAGAAAAACATGTAGAGACGAAATGTGAAATTCGTTTTTCTCTCGACATAGTCTCACATTGTAAAAGAATTCATAAAAAATATCTTCTCATTTCAGAAAATATCATTTTAACATAAAACAAACTTTTATTTTTAACATAGCTTCTCATTGTAAAAGATAAAAACTATATCTGCTCATTTCATAAAATTTTATTTGAAAAAAATACATTTTTATTGTTTTATATAGGTTCTCATTGAAAATAATTAGAAAAATATACCTACTCATTTTAGAACATGTCATTTGAATATAAAACACGTTTTTATTCTTGAAATAGTTTCCAATTGAAAATAATTAGAAAATATATCTACTCATTTTAGAACATGTCATTTGAATATGAAACACGTTTTAATACTTAAAATAGTTTCTAATTGAAAATAATTAGAAAATATATCTACTCATTTTAGAACATGTCATTTGAATATAAAACACGTTTTTATTCTTAAAATAGTTTCTAATTGAAAATAATTAGAAAAATATATCTACTCATTTTAGAACGTGTCATTTGAATTTAAAACACGTTTTTATTGTTAGCATAGGTTCTCACTGAAAATTAGAAAGATATATCTACTCATTTTAGAACATGTCATTTGAATATAAAACTCGTTTTTATTCTTAAAATAGTTTCTCATTGAAAATAATTAGAAAAATATATCTACTCATTTTAGAACATGTCATTTGAATTTAAAACACGTTTTTATTCTTAAAATAGTTACTCATTGAAAATAATTAGAAAAATATGTCTACTCGTTTTAGAAAATGTCATTTGAATAAAAACCATGTTTTTATTCTTAAAATAGTTTCTCATTGAAAATAATTAGAAAAATATATCTACTCATTTTAGATCATGTTACTTGAATATAAAACACATTTTTATTCTTAAAATAGATTCTAATTGAAAATAATTAGAAAAATATATCTACTCATTTTAGAACATGTCATTTGAATATAAAACACGTTTTTATTCTTAAAATAGTTTCTAATTGAAAATAATTAGAAAAATATATCTACTCATTTTAGAACATGTCATTTGAATATAAAACTCGTTTTTATTCTTAAAATAGATTCTAATTGAAAATAATTAGAAAAATATATCTACTCATCTTAGAAAATGTCATTTGTAGCTGGCGAAAGACGAAAAAAACGAAATTTTATTCTTAACATAATTTATTTGTTATTTAATTCTCAATTGTCGCAAAAATATTTAAAACAGTTTAGATAAATATAAAAAAAAACAGTTTAGATAAATATAAAAAAAATGAAAATACATACTTTTATATGAATATAACTTACATCAGTTGTGTTTCAGAAACTTGATTTTCGCGGCAGAAGTTCCCAATTAAAATATTGGTTCCACACAATTTTCCTTCGGACTTTTCCGCTATTTCACTTTGTGAAGACAAGATTTTACATATATATTATACAATTTTCCTCCAGACATTTCCGCTTTCAGCGACTATTGGGCCTTAAATTCAGTGAAACTCGTACTAAGATCTATCGCCAAAGATCCAGGAAAAATGGTCGGTTCCCTGCTCCGGTCCCTTAAGTACTTAACTCCTCGTGCTATCCTCTGCCTTTACAAGAGTCAGATCAGGCCTAAAATGAAATACTGCTGTCATATTTGGGCAGGGACTACCCGGTCCTCACTTTCCAGTTTAGATAGTTTCGCGTCCTTGTGGGTGACAAAGTTATTTTATCACCTACAACCCCTGTCTCTCACAGATGAAACGTCGCAAGCCTCTCACTGGTCTCTTGTTACTTCCACGGAAAGTGTTTAGACGAATTATATTCCTTCGTTCCACCAGTTCTAATCTTTATGGCTAACAGCCGCCATACTACGCGCATTGTCGCGAACCGCCCTCGTTTCCGCCGTATTCCATGGGTGAGAAGTAAGTTTCACTCGAGCAGCTTCTTCCTGGGAACCATTGTTCTGCGTAACCGACTACTAAGAGGATGCTTTCCCGATTACTACAATTTTAACGTGTTCAAGTCAAGAATTAATCGCTATCTTCTCCAAATTTCGGCATAAACTGTACTTCTTACACTACTTCAAGTGGCTTCAAGGTCTTGTACAGGGCGAATTTCACTGTAAAAACAAAAAAACAAAAATGTACTTAAGCAAGATTTTATACATACATACATACATACATATATATATATATATATATGTATATATATATATATATATATATATATATATATATATATATATATATATATATATATATATGTATATGTGTGCGTGTGCGTGAGTGTATATTTCGTAACTATCATCGGCATGAGATACAGAATTGGTAAACAGGGTTTGAACCTCGAAATAGCAAACAGGGTTTGTACCTCGAAATGGTAAACAGGGTTTGTACCTCGAAATGATAAACAGGGCTTGTACCTCGAAATGGTAAACAGGGTTTGTACCTCGAAATGGTAAACAGGGCTTGTACCTCGAAATGGTAAACAGGGTTCATACACTGAAATGGTAAACAAGGTTTGAACTTTAAATTGGTAAACAGGGTTTGTACATCGAATTGGTAAACAAGGTTTGAACTTCGAATTGATAAACAGGGTTTGTACTTCCAATTTATAAACAGGGTTCAAATTTCGAATTGGTAAACTGAGTTAGAATTTTTGCTGTTGTCGATTCCGGAATGAAATCCGATATCAATAAATAACAAACGCCAGGAATAGATAAGGAAAATAAATGTATTAACGTAATAATACAAACTGGCAATACGGGTTAGTAGATCCAGGAATGCGGGTTAGTAGCAATAATATATATACAGTCTTTGTATTGAAGTATCGCGGTATGACTCCTTACTGAGTCTAGGCGCTGTGACTGTGACTCTTTTGTTACCCTCCTCTAATACTACTCTGATACTGTCTCAGCGTACTGACTTCTCGCCTGTCTTAACGTCTTGCCGGGTATTCACTGGTGGTAGTATATGTATACCTCGGTTGAGTCCATTTGTGTGAAAAGGGGAGACATCTTAACATTTGCTGATACTACTTGAGTTCAGTTCGCTCTAATGCTCTTGGGAAAGGCATGAATCCACTTCTCCTTGCGCATTGTCATATGTTACTAAATACTCTGGCAAAATATATCTTGTCACCAGAATAATTGACGGGAAAGAACAGAATGTAGTAGAGATTATGAAACTGTTGCTGCCATTGTCAACCCTGATAATATGCATTGCGTGTTTACTTATATTTTTACGAACGGGTCAATAAATAGTCTTAATTGATTTCACACACAAACGTTTACGAGGCGAAGCGAGGTTTGTAGTGTTTTTTTTAAGCGTAGCTCAGATGTGGCACAAGGCCGAAAGTATGGGGCATTCAGTGAGGATCGCACTCACCCTACAGTCGTAATTGATCTTGGGAGACAAGCTTGCTAACCATTGCACCATGATGTGCTCTGGGAGTGGCTCATATTTTGGGGGAATCTCAACAGATCTGTTCAAATGTTAAGATTCCAATCATATTCCGCGTCTTTCCGAATTATTAACACACGGAAATACCAATTTTTTTTACTAAGATTTTCTTTTCTTGGGTGAGTAATTCTGTAAGGTTATTATCAAGATATCTTTCTTTTCTAAAAATATTTTCATGGCAATTGCTCTGATGAGTTTTTTCTCTGGTGCCTCAACTACATTCTACTAGACTGGAAACTAGGTGCCAGCGTTTTACTGTTGAAAGAAATATGCGTAGACAACTGTGTTATGTTTGTATAAGCATTTACATGGGGATATTGAAAGTTCTCGTCCAAACCAAGATGCGTCTCAATAATAATAATAATAATAATAATAATAATAATAATAGTAATAATAATAATAATAATAATAGTAATAATAATAATAGTAATAATAATAATAATAATAGTAATAGTAATAATAATAGTAATAATAATAATAATAATAGTAATAATAATAATAATAATAATAGTAATAGTAATAATAATAGTAATAATAATAATAATAATAGTAATAGTAATAATAATAGTAATAATAATAATAATAGTAATAATAATAATAGTAATAGTAATAATAATAGTAATAATAATAATAATAATCATAGTAATAATGATAATAATAATAGTAATAATAATAATAATAATAATAATAGTAATAATAATAATAGTAATAGTAATAATAATAGTAATAATAATAATAATAATAATAATAATAATAATAATAAGGAGTTTCAAATGGGCGCAGAAATACAAGTACAACACGGTAAACCGGCTGAAGCTGCAAAATACTTAAAAAAGAAAGCAAAGACAGATGCAACCGATAAGATACAGAAACAATGGCAAGATAAACCGCTTCATGGCCAATACTCTGCCCGTACCAAACAAGCTGACGTGGACAAAAAACCGTACCAATCAGTGGCTACGTAGTGCAGGGTTGAAAGCTGAAACTGAAGGTTTTATCCTTGCTGCACAGGACCAATGCTTGTTAACTAGGAATTATCAAGCACATATACTAAAATACTGTGTTAGCCCAAAATGCAGATTCTGTGATAAATATCCAGAAACCGTTGATCATCTTGTATCAGGTTGCACGATATTGGCGCCCACTGAATATAAAAACTGGCATGACAGAGTGGGTCAATATCTGTATTGGAAAATCTGCAACTTCTACGGGAAGGAAACTGAAAGAAACTGGTACGAACACCACCCAGACCCGGTTACGGAGATAGGACCTGTTACAATTCTATGGGACTAAACAATACACACTGACAGAACAATGAAAGCCAACCGCCCAGACATTGTTATTAAAGACCACAAACAAAATAAGTGCCTCCTTATTGATATGGCAGTCCCTGCAGACTGCAATGTATCTTTGAAATATTCGAAAATCTGTCAAAATACAAGGACCTTGAAATAGAAATCTCAAAAATGTGGCACATGGGAACATCAACAATCCCTGTTGTAGTTGGAGCCCTAAGATGGGTTGGAAAAGATTCCAGTAGAGTAATTGAAGGGACCCCTGGAAGTCCATGCCTCAAAGAGATACAAAAAATTATTCTGACAAGTACAGCCCACACTTTACGAAGGGCTTTAGCTATGTAATTATTATTATTATTTTTATTTGCAGTGGAAAGTGTCATGATGCCATTTCTAACCTTAGGTCCCTGGTCGGGACCCGGAAAGAAATGTGTAAACGCCAGATATCAAAGAAAATAAACATAATAATAATAATAATAATAATAATAAATGAAATAAGTAGAAAGTCCGCCAAAATAAACACGGCAGCTTCCTAGAAAAGGGCCGCGAATCAATGGATAACTGGAGCAAAAAATAGTTTGTTAATTTTAATGCCCCTAAAAAAATCACAACCGTAGAGAACCTATTCTGCTTGCTATCAGCATAGCTTGTGCTAACCTCAAGGAGGGCTACTCTTTACGTCATTTTAGATTCACGTTTTTCACTGCTATGAATTAGTGATTATATTGAATCAATTGCTAGATCGACTGCTAGAAAAGCAGGTTCACTGTGCCGTGTCAGACAATATCTCTCGTCAGAATCCATCTTGCACATTTATAAATCTACCATTCGTCCGGGCATTGAATATTGCCGTCATATCTGGTCTGGTGCTTCTAATATATATCTCGAGATTTTTGACAAAATCCAAAGAAGGATCTGTAATGTAATCGGTCTTGACCTGGCATCTCGATATCAGCCACTTTCACACCGACGTGACGTGGCTTCCCTCTGTCTTTTCTACAAATATTTTCATTTTGTCTGGTGAATCCTTGGTGACCCGGCTACACGAATTTAATGATACTACTAGATTAGCAACTAAGTCTCACCGTTTGACTGTTGAACTAGCGAGATGCAACCGTAAGTTCTATTCTAATAGTTTCTTTTTATGCACTTCTCGTCTGTGAAACTCCCTTCCGATTTCTTGCTTCCCTGATACCTATAATCTTTTCAAAGATTTAAATGCAATGTTAGTCGGCATCTTCTGTCGTCATCCTGAATCTTGTTCGTTTATTGTCCTGTCTCCTCGTTAAATATTTTCTCCTTCTCTTTCATTTTCAGTAACCCCCCTTGCGTCTTAGTGGCTTTATAGCCTTGTTTGGGGAAGTGGATTAAAATGAAAACTTTTCGGCGCTCCTTGTATCGATCTTAACCTTAAATATCGGCGTTATATATGAAAATATTTTTGGAGAAATAAAATTGAGCGAAGTGTATGATTCATAATCTAAGTAATGCAAAAATAACATAAAAATGAATATATCAATGCGAATTGAGAGAAAACAAAGCATTGAAAATGGAGACAGCACAAAAAACTGGGAACGAAAATATTTATAAAAATCAGTAAACACTTCAAAATGAAATACATGTGAATTATATGAAATTAAACAGAAAAAAAAAGAATTAAATTAAATGAAAAAAAAAAAACTTATGGAAAAATTCTAAAAATAAAAACTCGAAATTAAAAAGAAAAATGTAACGAAAGCTCAATTTTAAGAAAATAATTAAAATAAAGATAATTTTCACTTTGCTGCGATGATGTAATTGAAAACAAGTATCATATTGAATATCGCAGGGAATATTTCACAGAGAGAAAGAGAGAGAGAGTGAGAAGAGAGAGGGGAGAAGAGCATGGGGAGAGAGAGAAGAGAGTAGAGAGAGAAGAGAGTAGAGAGAAAGAGAGAAGTGAGAGGGGAGAAAAAATAAAGAAAGAGAAAATGTACAGCGTGAAAAAAGGGAGTGAAGAAAACGGGAAAGAGAGATCGGAAAGAGAATGTAGTTAGAAGAAGAGGAGAGAGGGGAGAAAATGAGAGAAGAAGAAGAAGAAGAGAGAGAGAGAGAGAGAAAATGAGAGAAGAAGAAGAAGAAGAAGAGAGAGAGAGAGAGTAAACAGAGGAAGTAAAAAAGAGAGAGAGAAAATAGGGGTAAAACGGTAAAGGGAGAGTAGTAGGGAGGGAGGAGAAGAAGAGAAAGAGAAAAAGTAGATCGTTAAAAAACGGAGTGAGAGAAAGAGTAAGAGAGAGTGAAAAGAGAGTCAGAAGAGAGAGAGAGAGGATATTGGGAAAGAAGAAACAGAGTGGAGAGTGAGGGAGTAGGGAGTGAGAGAAGAGGAAAGTATAAGAGAGGGAGTAAAGAGAGGAGCAGAAGGAGAGAGAATATTGTGAGAATAAGGTTGAGAAAGGGATGGTATAAAGAAAGCGAGAGAATGAAGAGAGACATGAAGAAGGATAGAGTGAGAATGAGGGTGAAGAGGGGCGGTAAGGTGAGAGAAAATGAGGGGGTGGTGAGAAGAAGCTGGGAAAAAGAGAAACAGAAAACGAGATCGTTTTTACTTAATCAGTTATTTATTTGTTATTCATTAGATTGTCGACTTTTCGTTTTCTTTCAGTCGTTATTTAGTTCAAGAGTTCCTGTTAGCGTGTACAAGTAACAAGAGGTGACCCGATGATTATTGCATGTGTAGGCTGCTAAAATCGACACCTGCGGCCGAGGAGAGAAAAAAGAAAAAGGTAGAATTAACAACACTTGCTTCAATATTGAATTAATCACATTAAAAAATTAAACTGAGGAGTCAGGTTCGTGTAGATGATCGTTCACATGAAGAATTGGTATTTCTCACACGCCAATCTTTGACGCCGCCACCTCTATCGCCACCTCCGTAGCTAATTCTATCAACCCACCACTACGTATCACCACCACCACCAACAACAACACTGCTGTTTCTATAATTATTATTATTATTATTATTGTTATTATTATTATTATCTTCTAGTCTGAAGGCTTAAATTTTGTTATCAAATATCGTTTTTTGTTTAAACAGTTCTCGTGAGAATTCCATATCTTGGAGTTTGCTGTAATTGTTCATGTTGTTAATCGTAACAGCCGTGTGCCGCTTTTCATTCTGTTTCGTTCTTCGTCGTTGTTCTCCTCTTTTCTCGGAGTTCCCATAATTGTTGAGGCTGTTGTTCTTTCCCGCCATTATCATCATCGTCGTCGTCGTCGTCTACTTTTTAGGTTTCCTCTTCCCTATTTATCAATGATTTTTCTTGTTTTTTTTTTTTACTTTCTTTTCGTTTTCCCATTTCGTTGATAATTGCTTTCGTTGCGCCGACTGGCAAAATTATCCTAGTCGCGACTTGTAAAAAGACATATTTGCCTATGACACGCACACACACACGCACACGCACGCACACACACATATACACACGTAATCTTTAAGCAATCAATAGACTAAAAAATCCTACATTAGTTCTTGTTACTATAAATATTATTATATTTGGTGGGTCAACCTGTCTGAGGAGATACCCCCGTTTTCTAAAGAGTAAAATTACTGTCTACCGGCCTTAAGATCGAACATTTTAATAAAAAAAAGAGACCTTCCCGCGAAAGGCATTTTCTTTATTAAAACTTTCTTTCTCTAGGCCGGTAGACATCAATTTCATTGTTTAAAAAGTAGGGATGCCTATTCAAACACGCGCACACACACAGAGACATATATATATATATATATATATATATGTATATATATATATATATATATATATATATATATATATATATATATATGTATATATCTGTGTATGCGTGTGTGTGTCTGTGTTCGTGTGTGTGTGTGTGTGTGTGTGTGTGTTTGTGAGCGCGTGCGTGCGTGTGCATGTGTTTGAGTAGGCATCCCTGCTTTTTAAACAATGAAATTAATGGCTACCGACCTTAAGATCGAGCATTTTAATAAAAAAGAGACCTTCCCGGGAAGGGCGTTTTCTTTATTAAAACTTTCTTTCTCTAGGCCGGTAGACATTAATTTCATTGTTTAAAAAGTAGGGATGCCTATTCAAACACGTGCACACGCACAGATATATATATATATATATATATATATATATATATATATATATATATATATATATACGAGGGCGGACCCAAAAGTAACCGGAATTGTGTCATATAATTTTATCATTTATTTTTGCACGTTTATATTCTTATAACCTTCAAAGTATTCTCCATTTGAAGCAAGGCACCGGTCCAGACGTGTTTTCCATTGTTCAAAGCAGTCCTGGAACTCTTGTGATGTTATGTTTTTAATGACCCCGTTGTTTTCTTCTTAAACTCTTCCGCATTTGCAAAACGTTTTCCTTTGCGGACTTTCTTCCTTCGGGGGAATAAAAATTGTCGCAGGGGCAAAGATCGGGTGAATAGGGAAACACTTCAAAACAAATATGAACCACGGAGCTGTACGTCTTCCCACGGTGACACCGGTTAGCACACTGATGCCTGAGGGTTGCCTCAAGTGGCATCTAGCAGTAGAAGCCTGAACTAATACGGGCTTGTCACACAGAAAACGATTCTGATTACTTTTGGGTCCCCACATCGTATATATATATATATATATATATATATATATATATATATATATATATATATATATATATATATATATATGAAATATTAAACAATGAAATTAATGTCTACCGGCCTAGAGAAAGAAAGTTTTAATAAAGAAAATGTCCTACTCGGGAAGCTCGCTTTTTTTTTTTTATTAAAATGTTCAATCTTAAGGCCGGTAGACATTAATTTCATTGTTTAAAAAGCAGGGAAGCCTACTCGAACACATACACACGCACGCCCACACACACACGCACGAACACACACACACGCACAAACACACACAGATATATATGCTTTTTAAACAATGAAATTAATGTCTACCGGCCTTAAGATTGAACATTTTAATAAAAAAAGAGAGCTTCTCGAGTAGGACATTTTCTTTATTAAAACTTTCTTTCTCCAGGCCGGTAGCCATTAATTTCATTGTTTAAAATGTAGGGATGTCTACTCAACCACGTGCCCGCGCGCACACACACGCACACACACGCACACACACGCATACAAATATGTATATATATATATGTGTGTGTGTGTGGTGTGTGTGTGTATGTGATTGTCTCCTCAAACAGGTAGACCTACGATATATATATATATATATATATATATATATATATATATATATATATATGAGGTGATGCTGAAAAGTTCTTAACCTGACTAAGAATAAAAAAAGTTATCTGTTTAGTAAATTGAACCAATTTTAGGAAGTGGTTGAAGCCGAGAACCTTTCAGCACTACTCATGTGTATGTACATATAAATTTACATATCATCTGTAATGCTCCAAAAAGATGGCTTCACTCTCTCCTATTTGTTGTCAGAGGATATATTTGTGAAGTAGTGTAGCTATGAAAGTGTAACTGTGGCAACTATAAGACGTAGAAAGGATTTAATTATATCTGACTGTGGGAAGATTACTGGGACACGAGAGAGGCAACACTCTATCCTGGGGATGGTAGTTTTTCTAGGGTAACAAGTGTGATAGTACGAGGGTCATTCAATAAATAAAGTGAATTTTTCGGTATAAGGACTTCTAATACAGATAGAAGCTTACTCTTTTTTTTGTTTTACTTCTTTTTCACATGGATTTAATTTCTTTTGCAGATTAAGAAAAAAACTTTGAGAGTTTGGGCGATTAACAAAGATGGCCGACCAAGAAGCATGCTCCAGGATTGAATAGCGGTCAATTATCAAATTTTTGGTTGCTGAAGGGTGCAAACCAGTTGAAATTCATAGGAGAATGTCAACTGTGTATGGTGCCACATGTTTCAGCTAAAAAAATGTCTACAAGTGGGCTAAATTGTTTAAAGAAGGACGGGGCAGTGTTGAGGATGAAGACAAGCCTGGGAGGCCTACAGAAGTGAGGTCTCCTGAGGTGATCGAATCAGTCATTTACCTAATTCAGTCTGACAGAAGGGTGACAGTGGATGACATTGCAAGGACTTTGAGCTTATCTGTTGGGACAAACGCAGGGGTCATCAGTCAGAAGGAGTCATCTTGCATCATGACTTGCGCCGGTCACTGACAAGTATGGAAGCATCCAATGCATAAAGTCACATTCCAATTCAACGCCAAAGCCACTGGACTCGACAATTAATATGTAGATAAAAAAGGTACAGGTATTGACACCGTAACATCGATTACAATCTGGGTCAACAAATATCTCCATTGTTCCGTAGTAGTTTGATATGATACCATCTGGTTAGACGAGCTTAATGAATGTGCAGATGGGGTAATGGATAACGACTCGGGATGAGAATTCGGAGAGCCGAGTTCTAATCCCAGTCGGTTTATATTACACTTACTTATGCACAAATACACTTGGGAAAGGTATGAAGCCATATCCACCTAGCTATGGGTTAAATCTTAGGACTTGTACTAGAGAAATCATTGCTATTCTAAAAAATAAATCTTAATAGAATATTAACTCACCAAAAAAGAATTATTCTTGAAATCCAAAATATGTTTCGGTTTTAAATAGCCCACAAACGCGTAAAAAAGTCCAATCAGTTAATAATCAAGTTAGGTTTCCAGTTATTTCTGGCAGACGGACGAGTTCGTGTTTGGAGAAGAATCTATGGATCCAACCTATGAACAAGAGTTGCCAAAACTAGAGGTGTCGGCTCTGTAATGGTGTGGGGTGTATCCTGTTGGATTTTACAAGAATCACTCGTAAAATTAATATTTTTCTTGACAAGAGTAACACACTCAAATTTTTTGCTGACCCCTTTATCGCGATTTTCTAAGCTTAGCTTAAATGTGGCACAAGGCCGAAAGCACGGGGCACCAAGTGAAAATCGAACTCACTATTAATTCGTAATTGATCTAGCGTGGTAAGCTAAGTAATTGCACCACCTCAAAGTGCACAAATTATTTCCTAAGCGTAGCTTAGATGTGGCACAAAGCCGAATCGGTGAAGCACCCAGTGAACACTGAACTCACTATTCAGTCGTAACTGATTTAGAGAGACAAGCTTGCTAACTATTACACCAGGTTGAAGATGCAGACCCTGTTATTTCTGACATGTTTTCCGGCGGCGATGGCTTAATCCAGAAAAGTAACACCACTACTACTGGTATATAAGTGGCAATGGATTACGTAGATCCAGTTTCATGCCTTTAGTACCATCGTACCAACATTCACACTCTAGATTCCATCTTCAAAGTTCATTCAAGAATCATCAAGAGGACGGTGAATAAGTTTAAAAAGATGGAACATCAGAGAGGGAAACTGGATCAGGTGGTCATAACAGGAAGAAGGATCATCATTTCAACTTAGATCTAAAGAGATCAATTAGAAAAGATCCAACTCAGTCCATAAAACGTTTGGCACGTGAGAGAAGAGTTTCACCTATGACAGTCCAAAGAGCATTGAAGAAAGACTTGAAAATGAAATCGTACGTGAAACCTGTGAGATACCTTATTATTCTAGGACAGAAAGCTAGAAGGTTTGAGAGGACGAAGATCATCTTGAATAAGTTGAAAATGATCCTGGGACAATATATGTATATTTGATATGTATATTTATATTAATGATGAACATGTCATTTTCGTTTATGATCGATTTCATCACGATTCTTCAATTAAGCTTGAAGAGTAATTATATATTCTTATTGCTCAAAGTGACCTTCTTTATCTGGTTATCAAACCTTTGTGAGTTACTTAAAGCCAATCGTCAGAATGAGACCTCGTCGACCATGTATGGGATACTTTGCTGATCTCATTAAATTTACACCTGACAAATATAGCCGTAAAACAGGTCTGAATCCATCTCCCCAGGCAATTATTTTCAGTATTTCACAGATGTAATAACACGTCGTGTAACAGTCGTTATTTACGCAAAAAGGAACTACACAATATTAGTTAGTTTTTTCTACACTTTTAGCATTTTTATTTATTAGCTCAAAAAATTCAAGCGCCATCTTTCTGGAAAATTAAAATCTGAATACACAGTAAAAAATCATATTCAAAAAACGTCCTTAAATAAAACCGCTGTTAAATTCCCACTCTTCTCATACAAAAGTATTCATTCATATATATATATATATATATATATATATATATATATATATATATATATATATATATATATATATTATAAAATGGACAAAGTCCGACAATTATTTAAATACATTTTTGTTTAACATTCTTTTTATAGATACAAGTATTTAAGTAAATGCTCTGTAATAATAATAATTATAATAATCTGTTTAATAATAAACAGTATTAAATAACATTACCGGCCTGAATGTCCGAGAAATTTTCATAGAAATTTTCGTTCTCCGACAGGAATCGAACCTGTATCCTATACGGAACCGTCGGAGGACGAATATTTTCTATGAAAATTTCTCGGACATTCAGGCCGGTAAATGTTATTTAATACTGTTTATTATAAAACAGAGCATTTACTTAAATACTTGTATCTATAAAAAAAATGTTAAACATAAAAATATCTTTAAATGAAGAAATATAGTCTTAAAGTGTGATATATTTATGGGATAAAGTGCTCAATATCAGAGATAGAGCGTGTGTAAATATAAAAGTGAACATAGAAGTCAACACTTAGAGGCGACAGTCTGTTTCATGCTAGATGCAATCGTCAGGCCTGACGACTGCATCTAACATGAAACAGACTGTCGCCTCTAAGTGTTGACTTCTATGTTCACTTATATATATATATATATATATATATATATATATATATGTGTGTGTGTGTGTGTGTGTGTGTAAATTAAATAATTAAGAAAGAGACAACCTTAAGGTTCCATGACTATAATTTATTTCCCCAGAAAATATATTTTTTCTGGTTCATCAGGTCACATCTCTAGTTACAAAAAGCATTGTTACATTGAGCTCTTTGGATCACATACTCTTTGGAATTATCTACACGGATTAAGATGGCGGGAAAGAAGAACAAGTAAGCAAAGAAGAAGAGAAGAAAAAGAGTAAAGAAGAGTATATGGAAACGAAAAATATAGAGAAATTGAAGAAGAAAGTTTGGGAGTAAAAAAAAGCTAAGAATGTAAGGTTAATTAAAAGAAGAAGAACAAAAAAAAAGAAAAGAAAGGAGAATGAAACAAAAAAGGGAGAAAAAGAACAGAGAAGAGATTTGGATTAATGCGGGGAAAAAATAAAATAAAGAAATAGAGAGGAACTTGAGGAGGAGTAAGATCAGAGGACATGAATAAAAGAAAGAAAAATTAGAAGAAAGAATGAAAAAGAGAGGAGGTGAGAAGGATCAGGAAGAAAAAAAGAGAGGAAAAAGAGAAGGAAAAAAAACAAAAAGAGAGGAGAGAAGGAGGAGAAAGAAAAGAAGAAAAAAAGAGAGGAAAAAAGGAGATTTATTTGGGAGGGAAAAGATAAGATGGTAAAATTAAGTTAGAGAAGGAGAAAAGAAAAGGTAGGAGAATGAAACAAAAAAGTAGAGAAAGAAGAAAAAGAACAGAGAAGAAAACTGGATTGATGCAGAGAAAGAAATAGTAAAAGAAAGATGAGAAATTGAGGAGGATTCTGAGCCGAGCATATGGATAAAAGAGAGGAAGTGAAGAATGAGGAGAAAAAGAAAGAGAAAAGAGGCTTAAGTTGAACTGAAAGAAAAAGAAAGAGAAAAGAAGAACGAGAAATGAGAAAAAGAGACGTTTGTCTACATTAAATGATCTCTATCTATAAAAGGCAGGATGTGTGTGTGTGTGTGTAACGAATGCACGGCCGCAATTTTCGACGGATTTGCACCAAAATTTATATACACATGCTCCAAGTAAGTATCATGGCTAAGACTGACTTTTCATTTCCCAACTCCCATCGATAGTGGAAATAATCGATTTTTCATGCTTCTACTGTAGTTTTCATGTAGTTTGCGGCCATTTTCTACTGGCCAGAGTGAGAGCCTATATCTGGCTGCCAAGAATAGGCAGGAAGATTCTATTGGCCAGCGTGAGAGCCAACAGCTGACTGACACGAATGTTAACTAGCATGCTAGCATGCAAAAAAAAATCGATAGCTGCATTCGTCACAAGTGGGAAAAATTTAAATCTGCATGGCACTTTACTCGAGTTGGCTCATTCGCTTGCTTAAACTCAACGTTGATTCTGATTCCGAAGAACTGGGTTGGGTGTGAAAATGTATTTGTTGTTAATATTCTTTTTTCATTCGGTTCTTCCAGTTACGAGTCCTTTTTTAAAGCTGATCGTTTTGTGTTCATTTTGTTTAGTTCTTTTTTCGTAACAGATTCAATGTTTAGTATAGAGCTTAGAAAAAATTCGCAGTGTGAGATAGGCAAGAAGAAAGGCATGTAGCAACATCAGCACGGCAAAGGGCACTCCTTTAAAGGCAAGGAAGGGCAAAAATATTTTAAGTCAAGTGATAGCGATTGCTGTATGAGTCGTACGATTTTTGAATCAAGCCCGGGCAACGCCGGGTCATGCTGCTAGTAAGAAGATAACAATAAAGGGAAGAAGTGAAAATGAAAAACTAAAGAGATTCTTTTTTTTTCAAGTCTGCAGACAACAGATCAGTCTGAAACCTAATGAGGAATGCCCATGAAGAAGAAATATATAAAAAAACGGGAATTTATGTGGTTAAACAAGAAAGGGAAAAGCAAGAAAGCGGAGAGAGAGAGAGAGAGAAAAGGAACAAAAGGAGAAAAAGATAGAGAAAAAGAAAAGAAAAAAGAAAAGAGTAAAAAAGGAAGAGGAGACGTAGACAGAAAAGGAAAGGAAGGGAATGAAAAAATTAGAAATAAAGAAGAAATGAAAAGAGAAAAAAACGGAAAAAGTAGACAGAAAAGGAAAGGAAGGGAATAAATAGATGAGAAAGAAAGAGTAAAAGAGAAGAAAAAGAGCGGAGGAGAGTTAGACAGAAGAGGAAAGGAGGATAACGAAAATATGAAAAAGAACGAGAAAACGAGAAGAGAAAATAGAGAGAAAAGTGAAAGAGGGGAAAGTATAGATGAGAAAGTCGAATAGGAAAGGTAGACAGAAAAGGAAAGGAGGGTGATTAAAAAGAGGAGAAAGAGAAAAAAAAAGGACGGAGGCAGTAGAAGAGACAGAAGAGGAGAGAGAGAGAGAGGGATATTAGAGGATTAGAAAGAAAGTGAAAAGGTAAGAGAAAGTAAGAGAAGAAAGACAGAGGGAAAGGAAAGGTTCAGAGAAATCAGAAGAAAGGAAATCAGAGAAAAAAAGCGGTGTCGAAGAAAGCAGAAGAGAAGAGGCAGACAGAAAAGGAGAGGAGGGAAATCAGAAGATGAAGAAAGAGGAAAGGCAATGGAAAAAAAGAAATCGAGTAGCAAGAGAGAGGTAGGGAGAGAGAGAGAGAGAGAGAGAGAGAGAGAGAGGGAAAGAAAAAAGGAAGGAAGAAAGGAAAAGGGAAATTAATCAGGAAAAGAAAATGTACAAGAAAATTGGATTAATTTCAATAGACAGAAAAATAAAGAGAGTTTTACAAGAAGAAAAGACACAGAGAGGGAGGAAGAGAGAGAGAGAGAGAGAGAGAGAGAGAAAGAGAAGAGAGAAAGGGAGAGTGAAAGAAAAAGAGTAGAAAAGGAAAAGGGAATTTAAGCAGAAAAAGAGAATGTACAAGAAATTAGGATTAATTTCAATAGGCAAAAAAATAGAGAGAGATTTACAAGAAGAAGAAGAAGAAGAAGAAGAA
>OZ038481.1:46970038-47000038 GCA_964036315.1 Acanthosepion esculentum | reverse complement strand
TCTTGTAATTTTGAGTTGGGATAACCCTTCTTTAAACAATGCAATGATTTTAGCCCTTTTAGTTTCAGGAATGTTTTTCTTCGAAGACATTTTCAACAAAGAAGCACTTATAAATTGATACTAAACTTGTTAGTAAAAAATTAGAAAAGATTTAGCACAACAAATTAAATTTCAACTAAATGATTTTGCTACTTATGCTAAATAAGTAAAAATGAACACAAATCATTATTGGTACCCACCTCTCCCCTAAATGCCAGTGAAACATCAATTCAAGAATACTTATTATAGTGTTTTCAGCTAATATATGTAAGAGTTGCAATCACCCCTCTAACTATTTCTACACCTACAGTCGCTCTCTCACAGACGTGCCGCCGTCTTCCTCTGTCTTTTTTTACCAATACTTTCATGGCAACTGCTCCGAGGAGCTACTTCCGCTGGTTCCCATGACTTCATGAATTTAAGCGTTCTACTAGGCTGGCATCTCGTTCGCACCCTTTCACAGTCGAAACTGTTAAATGTAGCCGTCTCTTCTACTCCAATAGTTTCATGTTTCGCACTTCTCGCCTGTGGAAGTCCCCGCCCCTTTTCCTGTTTCCCTGATAGCTATAATCTCCAACTATTCAAATGTAATGTCAATCGACGTCTCCAGATGCCCTGATCTATCCCCTATCCTTCTCTTCATCCTTTCCTCTTTCACTCCTTTTTGCTCTAGCTCTAACTCTCTGTAACCCCTTGCGTGCTAGTGGCTTTCCGCCTTGCTTACCCCCAAACGCTTACCCCCACCCCGCCAAAACATAAACTATTCCATAATTTTGTCCAATATTGCTTTTATTGTTATATGCGTTTATTTTTAATTGTTTGATTTGGTATTATTATTAGTTGAAGTATTAGATCCTCAAATAAGTGTATCCACTAAAAAATAACGTTTTTTTAATAAGATATATATATATATCCGATGCAATGAGAAAGACAATAATATATAAATTCTAACATTCACAATATTAATTCAAAAGAGGTCTCAATATCGATAGTAGAGCAATAATTATTTATTATAATTTTGCCATACGCAAAATACAATTTACTAACGACAATGATGCAAATTCGTTTTGGTGCATTTAATTGCACCTCGAATGCACCGAAACGAAGTTGCATCTTTGTCGTGAGTAAATTGTTTTTGTCTATATGAAAAAATTATAATATATATATATACAGGGTATACCCCAAAATTTTGACTTCATTTCGCAGGCCAATAATTTTGGTAATTTATGTTGAAATAACCTCAAATTTTCAAAGGATGTATAGAAGTAGATCAAAATTTTATATTTAATGTTTTATTTTTGTTATCTCAATGAGAATCTGCCAGAGAGATGGATCGGGCGTAGTGGAGATGAAGAGAGTTTTCTGATGAAATTGCCGCCTCGGTCAACGGACCTGTCCCCGTGTGATTTCTTTTTATGGGGATATGTGAAGGGACTGATCTATGTCCCCACTCTTCCTGCTAGCGTTGAAGAACTCAAGCAGAGAATCAATTCCGCACTGGATAATGTTACCGGAGACATGCTACAGCGTGTTTGGCAAGAGCTTAACTACCGACTTGACATGTGCTGTGTCACAGGTGGTGCATATACTGAACACTTATAAAATCAGTCCCATAAGAAACTTTAGATGTTCAACACCTAAACTGTTTAATTTCATTGGGCTAGACTTTTCAAGATAATTGCTTTTAAAATGATGTCGAATTTTTCGGAAAATCTGTATATATATATATATATATATATATATATATATATATATATATATATATATATATATATATATATGTATATTAAACAACGTCGGGGATACCAGGGATACCGGACAGTGACCCTGAAAAATTGCGCGTTCCAGCAGATAGTACAAAAATTGAATCATTAACGACTGATACGGATGCTGGCTACAAAACGAAGGAGAATACTGTATCACATTACATCTCAATTCAACGTTGGTACCGCTTAACCCATCAGCCAACCCATAGTACAGAATTTGAAGTGCATTTGAATTGGTTTCATAGTGATTGACAAACAAATCTGAGGTTATTGATAAACCCAGTGTCGGTTACTGCGGCCAGCGAACATCGTCATTGAACCGAAGAAGACTTGTCGCTTAGTCAGTTCCCTTCTGCTTTCTTGCTTCCCTGTCACTTACAATCTTCAAAATGTTAAATGCAACGTCAATCGCCATCGTCTGTCGTCTTGAACCTTGTTCCTTTATTGTCCTTTCCTTACTTTTCCTCACTAAAGTCTTCTCATCGTCTTTCACTCCCTGTGACCCTCTGCGTCATAGTGGCATTATCGTCTTGCTTATGGAAGGGGACGATTAAAAAAATTCTATCTATCTATCTATCTATCTATCTATCTATCTATCTATCTATCTATCTATCTATCTATCTATCTATCTCAATGTGAACATTATCTCGCTCTCTCCTTCTGACTGTCTATCTATCTATCTATCTATCTATCTATCTATCTATCTATCTATCTATCTATCTATCTATCTCAATGTGAACATTATCTCTCTCTCTCTTTCTGTCTATCTATCTATCTATCTCAATGTGAACATTATCTCTCTCTCTCTCTCTCCTTCTGTCTGTCTATCTATCTATCTATCTATCTATCTCAATGTGAACATTATCTCGCTCTCTCCTTCTGACTGTCTATCTATCTATCTATCTATCTATCTATCTATCTATCTATCTATCTATCTCAATGTGAACATTATCTCTCTCTCTCTTTCTGTCTATCTATCTATCTATCTATCTATCTATCTCAATGTGAACATTATCTCTCTCTCTCTCTCTCTCCTTCTGTCTGTCTGTCTATCTATCTATCTATCTATCTATCTATCTAGCAGGATTCCTATTTCAATGGGTTATTTGTTTATTCTCTGCGGTAAACTTGTGGCCAGACTTTTTTCATTTGTCATGTTAGCGATTACAAGTAAACCACTTATTCAGCGACCTAGTGGCATTATCTCCTTGCTTGTGGTGTGGGAACGATAAAAATTATCTATCTATCTATCTATCTATCTATCTATCTATCTATCTATCTATCTATCTATCTATTTTTAACCGTTATCTTGCGCACAAGTATACTTCTATCACAAGTGGCTCTTGGGCCTTTTACAGGGTGAACATCATTGTAAAAAAAAAATTCCAGCTATTTCGAAAAGACGTCCGAATTAGTGCATGGAGGAGGATGCAACATGATCAAACATATCAGCAGGGTATTGTGCAACCATGTGATGTTGGCAATGTAATTGCTACATTCTGCTGGTTCTTTTTAATAAGGTTCAATCTATACGTATATAATTAAGAAAGCGAAGACTTTAGAAAACCATGGTGATATTTTATTTCGCGAAACCGCTTTCTTAGTTATCATTTGGTCTGTTCTTACATTGAGCTCTCTATGGATCTATACCCTCTTTGGAATTATCCAAACAAATTACCAAATAATTTTATCATATATATATATATATATATATATATATATATATATATATATATATATATATATATAGGCTGTGTCTATATATATGAGATGAGATATTGTGTACATTGTTTGGACTATCGTCCTCATCTTTGTTGCCATATGTATCACTACGTATCCGGCCTTCTATCAGGTGATTGAGATGTCGAACTGAACCCTTTTTTTCGCTCGCTGAGGTAGACTGTTCTAGTTCCACGTGCCATGTCTAATAGATGTCAGTTATCAGTTATCTTCTGTTAATTCCCCTCTCCAAGTTCTCCACTGCCTTAACCAGGTATTGAACTCACACTGGATCTAACTATCGCCTTTATCCACTGTGCCATGTGACATCTGTATATGAATTTCTGGGACTTATAAACCTAATGTCTGGAGAGAAAAAGGGAGATTACCGCCCTCCGTGGGACCAGGTTGAAATCATACACAAAGAACATCATTGGAAAATTCGTAAACTTAAGGAATCAGCACATATGCTAAGCCACAAAATCTCCTGAGTCGACCAAGCATAGAAATGAATACAATTTCGGAACCAGTAATAATAAAGTGCCAGAGAAAAGGAATCGTAACAACAAAATTTGCAATGTGAGCTCTGGTAAAAAGACATGCAATGCAAATAGCAAAAAATTGCAATATGAGCACTGGTAAAAATGGTTGCTGAAGACATTAGGTTTATAAGTCCCAGAAATTCATACACAGATGTCCTCAAAGAGTGGATAAAGGCGTCAGTTAGATCCAGTGACAGGACCCAAAGAGTGTGAGTTCAATACCTGGTTAAGAACTTACAGAGGGTAATTAACAGGAGATAACTGATAACTGACATCCATTAGACATGGCACGTGCAACTAGAACAGTCTACCCCAGCGAGCGAAATAAAGGGTTCAGTTCGACATTCGAATCACCTGAAGAAGGCCGGATCATACAACGGCTGAAACGTTGTAATAAATATGGCAACAAAAATGAGGACGATTGTCCGAACAATGTAAATAGTATATATAGGTTGATTGAAAAGTAACTCCCCATTTTAAAATACTTTGTAAGAAATGGATATGAGAGAAAAGCGTTTAGGAAGAGGATTTATTTAAAATTTACGACATGGACACCAGATTTAGCTACCAGCTTCTCGGGCAACCCTGGAATCGCGTCAACAGGAACTCTTGTGGTTTGGAAAACATAACTTGTATTCGCTCTTCAAGTTCTGCCAAAGTCTTGGTTTGCTTTAGCAGACTTGTTTCTTTAACTAAAATCTCCCCCACCAAAAAAAAAAAAAAAAAAAAAAATGTCACACTGTGTTAAGTCAGGACTCCTAGCTTGCCACTTACACATAAAATAAGGAATTACTTTCCAATAACATTGTCGCCAATACCTTAGTGCTAGAGTCTCTAACTGATGCCAAATCGGTCGAGTTTCGATCCCAGCTTGAAGCAATCGGATACCTAGCCACACTGGTGAGCAATGAGACTGCGGAACAGGCATATATATATATATATATATATATATATATATATATATATGTGCGTGTGTGTGCAAATGAAATCAAAGTAATATTCAAATTAGTTATTTAAATAATGTAGTTTTTCTTTTGAATGCAAATGTTAAAATTAAAACTGGAAATAGAAACATTACTCAAGAAATTTTCTATGTCACAGAAGAAGAAAAAGAAAAGAAAGAGAAGAAAGTGAAGATGACAAAAAGAAGCAGAAAAAGAATAAGGAGAAGAAGAAGAAGATATTAGAAGTTCCGATGTGCAATTAGAAATGTCTTTAAACAGTGACTCTGCACAAAATATGAATCACAAATTTACGTTAAGGCGAATAAAATCAACAACACCCTTTCCTAAAAAACAAAAAACAAAAACAAAAACCTCGAATGACATCACCGTTGTATGTGATACAACCTCCGTTCATTAACTCCTCTTGGTAATGTTTTCCCTGTTCTAGTTTTCCGTTATTTTCTTTTTACTAATTTCTATTCACTACTTCCTTTCTTTTTCTATTTCTTGCGGTGGTTAGTCAGGATCTTCCAACGAGTGAAGGCATCATCTTTCCACACATTTTGATTAAGTGACTTTCTTGCAATTTGATCTCTCAACTTATCCGGATGGTGTGTTCAATTTGACCAAACAGACGACAGCCCCTCTTTCTTTTTCTTCCTTTTCGCAAATAATAAATTACGAAGGAATAAAAAGGTTAAAAATAGCGAGTTGATGCTAAATTTAGTGTTTAGTCAACGATATGAGAGACAACGCAACCA
The DNA here is from genome assembly GCA_964036315.1 of Acanthosepion esculentum. Taxonomy (NCBI): domain Eukaryota; kingdom Metazoa; phylum Mollusca; class Cephalopoda; order Sepiida; family Sepiidae; genus Acanthosepion; species Acanthosepion esculentum. The sequence continues at coordinate 46,994,267 of OZ038481.1, read as the reverse complement.
TATATTTTTAGATGCACTCAAAAATAGATTGAACGGAATTTATTGATACGCAGTGCAGTGTCGAAGGACATTATGTTTGGTATTCATGAAGGGAGTGGCTAATGGACGCAACATGTAACATAATGGAAATAGGAGGAAGGCATGTAATTATTTAGAGATTTGCATCATATGCGCAATTTTGCATATTCTTTAAACACTGCAGTTGTGGTTAAATTTAGAATATTCTTTTATTGACGAAAGTGACGGCCGGGGGCATGGGTGAAGTAATTTCTCTCAGAATTAAAGAAGGGAAAGATTTCTTTCATTCTCTTCTTTTCTAAGAATTGACTAAATCAAAAAATCAGTCAACTTATCTATCTACGGCTAACTCGCGACCTCCTTTTTTTTAATCATTTCACTCCAAGCAAAGCAATAAAGCCACTAAGATGCAAGGGGTTACCAAGATCAGAAGAAACAGAGAGGATAATAAAAGAACAGGATTTAAGGAGACATAAGATGACGATTGACGCTGCATTTACGTTTTTGGAGATCGTAGTTGACAGGAAAGCAGGAAGAGAGCTCCACAAGGGAAAAGGGAAGGAGAAGAAACAATTAGCAATTATGGTTATAACTATCAATTTTAACAATGAAATTGTGAGACCTAGCTGCCAATCGAGTATTGCGTTTAAATTCGTGAAGTTGAGGTACGAAAGAGGAAAACTTATCAGAACGATTACCGTGAAAATATTTATAGAAGAGCCATGGGTAAGCTACATTATGGTAGTGGAGAAAGTAACTGAAACTGAGATGCCAGACCAGGACCGATAACGTTGCAGATTCTTCTTTGGATTTTATCAAGAATCTTGATCGGTAAACTATAAGTATTACGTCGAAAACGTATTGATTTGGTAAACAGAAACGCTTTTATTCTTCAGTATGACGATGCAAGGGAAAACTCTGCAAAACGAACCGAAGCAAATACAAGATAGTTAGGACAGGAGGTTCTTCCGAATTCTCCGTTCTCCCCAGATCATTCCGTCTTCTTCATTTACACCAGATTCAGCACCAAAGCATTTTTATTAATGTCGATCACGGTCTTTCAAAAAAGATTTTTCGGGAAAAAACTCAGATTTCTTTAAATTACGAATCAAAATTTTGCCATCTCGTTGGCCGGAACTAATTGAAAATGAAAGTCAAAGGGGAGTACCATTGGTTCTCGTTATTTTAGAGTAAGAAATAATGCCGGTTTACAAATAAAATCCATTACTTCTCCAGAATTTACTTGATTTGCATTTTGAATACGATAACAATGTAGATATTGGTTTAGTGTGAGCCTATTACGAAATTTCTTAAATAGGTAAGTAAAACTTGCTTGGTTTCGAAAGCCTTCTGTGGCTAACAGTCTAAAGCACACTACTCCTGATGGTGTTTTCCTCTATGTAGATTCTAACCCACCTGGAAGGCAGGTTTTCTTTATGACGTTTCTCGAATGCACAAGCCGGTAAACGTAAATTTAAAATGTTTAAAAAAGATGTCTCATCAGACACGTTTATTCACAAAATATAACGTTGAAAACAATATATATATATATATATATATATATATATATATATATATATATAGTTTTAAGGTGTGCTATATTTATGGGATAAAGTGCTCAATATCAAAGATAGAGCGTATGTAAATATAAATATAAAAGTGAACATTGAATTCAACACTCAGAGGCGACAGGCCGTTTCATTCTGAACGCGATCGTATATTATATATATATATGTTGACTTCAATGTTCACTTATATATATATATATATATGTGTATATATATATATGTGTGTGTATATATATATATATACACATGTGTATATATATACATGTGTGTGTATATATATATACACACATGTGTATATATATACATATGTATATATATATATACACATGTGTGTGTATATATATATATACATGTGTATATATATATATATATACATGTGTATATATATATATATATATACATGTGTATATATATATATATATATACACATGTGTATATATATATATATATATACATGTGTATATATATATATATATATACGTGTATATATATATATATATACGTGTATATATATATACAAGTTTCATTAAAGACGACTGACAAGGCACTTCTTATTCAATTTTTCGTGTTTGTAGAAGTGATTTATTTTCTGGAATGTGTAAAACTAGGTATGTCCAATATTTCGCTAAAAAGTGGTATACCTTGACGACAAAAGGTCCCCAAATTGATAAAACAATTTTTAACGTTTAAATATTTATGTTGTTATTAAAGAGGAAAGACCAAAGTATTTTCTGAAGATTTTTTCAGATTTTTTAATCCTTCCTATAAATGTTAAAAATTTTATTAAAAATCTTGTTTTTTTTCGAGTCAAAAAATTTCGTAAAATCGAACTTATCGACATTTCTGTCGGAAAGATCATAGTTTGTTAGTTAAAAAATCATGAAAAATAAATTACACCTTTTTCTTTTGTTATCTTAGGAAATTTAGAATGATTAAAGTATACTTAATGTAATTTGAAAGAAACATTACTTACATTTTTAGCAGAAAATTTTTTAAGAGAGATATTTCCCACCAGTGTAGTCTATTTTGACAGGCGTTGATTGATGTACGTCAATATATTCACAACTTACGGTACTGAAATTTATTGTACGGTACCGCCAAAGTGATATAATTCGTTCTAATTTTAAGTGAATCTGGTTAGTAGATTTTTTTTTTAAAAATTCACTTTCAAATTTTTTTTTTTTTTTTTTACCTTACGTTTGAGGAAGAATTCTGCACTGAAAATAACATTTAAATTATGAAAGAAAATCAAATTTTACAAGTAAAAATAAAACAGTAAAAAAAATACATTTTTTTAAATTGAGGTTTATTATTTCAGTCATGAAATATTTTTCTGAGAATATAAAAATTACATGAAACACCATTAATTGAAACGGGTTAACTTAATGAAATGAGATTTTATTTCTTTTTTTATTAAGGCAGATTTTTTTCTATTTATTAATAATTATATGGCAGTAATATGAGTTATTTTATTTATTAATAAAATTAACATGCTAATAGCAGCTATGTTGGTTTTGTTTTGACTCGACAAGTATTTTTTAGTTTGAGTAGTAGCGAGCTAACTCCAGAAAATTTAAACTCCAAAAATCGTTTTAATTGATAATTTGTCGTGTGGATAATAATTCCAAAGTAATGTACAATGAATTTATGCATTCGATTTCAAACTTGAAAATTTGGGTGGACTTCCAAGGGCGTTTTTTTTTTTGTAATTGTAAATAGTCGATATTTTCTTTTATCCCACTATTCGATTATATTTGAATAGAAAAAGAAAAAAATTGAAAATAATACGACGATATTCAGAAAACTTGACAAGCGTTGTTTTCTTGTTACAAAGCCATTTCTGAAGTAAAAAAAAACTTGCTTCTATCAAAGGAAACTACTCATGTGACATTATTTCAACAATGTGCATCCGTACTTTCGTTGTAGACGATTTTAAATACAATTTTGGAATATTAAAAATTATTTTAAAAATAATTATGGTTGTCAGATTTTAATAAGCTTTCAAATTTATGATCTTTAAAAAGTAGAGAACATAATATATCATTTCCATAAGGTTGCAGAAAGAACTTAATGTATAAATATATAACAACCTTTTGTCATATTGTGTATTTAAAAAAAAAAGAAAATTAATGTAAAAATTTATTGTTCATCAAAAAATTTTTTTTCTTTCAGATAATAATTACCTTCGTATATATTATTCAAAAAAGCCATTAAAAACATTCTTAATTAAATATTGTCTTAGTTTTATTGGGTTTTGTATTTTTACAATTGAGGTAAAAGTTTGGACAATTTCGGACATTTTTTTAACAAAAAAATCGATGATTTAGATTTTTCAGAGTTTTGTGCATTTAATTAAAAAAAAAAATTGAGGTTGCAAATAAATTTTTTTTTGTGTTTTCATAAAATTAAGTTCGAGGGGGGTAACAGATATAAAAAAAAATATTTATACCATGACTTTGAAAGAGACAAACATGTCTAAATTAAGTTCATTCATTTCTGAATAAGTTCTGAAGTTTTCATTAAAATCCAACAAGTAGTTAATTTTTACAAGAATTTCGAAATTAATGTGTCTTTCAACTGACAAAAAAACAACTAAAAAAAAACGCTAAAAAGGTCAAAATTGGACATACCTATGTAAAACTGTCCAAATGTTCTCACCGATATTCTGTTAACCATTATCAATGAATGTTTTTTTTTAATTCGCTCAGCAATGGTGTTCGGGCGAAAGATTGTAATACCTAGTATGTTGCAGAAGTGAATATTAATGAATTTTCAGAGCGGACATCCTGGTATTTCAAGTATTAAATATCTGATGAGCTTATTTCGTTATATTGGACCAGAGAGGACCAATATATTGACAAAACAGAGAAATCTTGCAGAGGTTGTACTCTAGCAGAAACACTACCGATCATAAAGATAGAACCTTGGCCAAGACTGCATATAGATTTTTGTAGATCCTATGAATGGATAACATTACCTTGTGGTAGTTAATTGTTTCAGTAAATAGCCGGGAATTTATAAGTGCAAAAACCCAACACCTTCAGTGATAGTGAATTTCTTGCATGAACTATTAGCGAAATATGGCATTCCAAATACCATAATCTCTGATACCGGAACGCAATTCACGGGTAAAGAATTCGAAGACTTTTATAAGATGTTCTCCATTAAACATATTACGACACCCCCGTATCACCCAAAGTCAAGCGAAACGGTTTGTGGGCAAGTTCAGAAGAGCGTTGAATAAAGCAAGTCTTGAGAAAGTAAAAGGGGAAGGGCTTCAAAATTTTCTGAGAGTTTACCGTGTAACAACTAACCCCAATGCGCCATCATGTATGTCGCCGGCGGAGTTAATGTTTGGTAAAAAAAAGTAAAATTGGTGTTTGACAATTTATTACAAAGTCGAAAAATACGAACGGAGGACAAAAACGACACGAAAAGTTTCAAGATAGGCGATAAGATGTTCTTTAAAACATACAAGGATGGCAAAGAAACGTGGTAAAATGGCATAATATAAACAAGAATTGGGAAGTAGATTTACATGAAAGAAAAGGAAAAGATTTGAATATAAAAGGCACCATAATCAGCTGAAAAAATGTCCACCAATGAAAGACCTAAAGCATTGGAATAACCAATAAAAATGCTATATGATGTTTTCGATGTGCCTGTACCACAACAAGTCGTGGAACCTATAAGGAAAAGTCTCAGAAAAAGAAATCATACTTAAGAACTGGAATTGGATCCAAGACGGAAACACTACGAAGTCAAGTACGTTGGCGAATTGTTCAGAAAGAGGAGGAGGAAATACTAATACGAATAAAAAAAAATAAAATATTTATAAAAGTATTAATGACAAAAGGGGGGATGTTGTGGAGTAAATATTGCCCTCCCCCCGGCTAACTATATGAACTAGTCCATAACGAGGTCAGAAAAAAAGAAGCCATTTGGAGTTAGGAAGTTCATTGCCAGGCCCGCGACTGACATTTCGAACTCTTTGCCTTCGGACAGAGAGGAACCCAAACGAGGAAGATAATTGTTAACTCTCGACTTGAACAGGTTAAGATTGTAGTGATCGGAGAAACATCCTCTTGGGATTTTGTTCCACAAACTAATGGTTCGCGGGAAGAAGCTGTTCGGGTGGAACTTACTTCTTTTCAATGGAACACTGAGAGAATGTGGGTGGTTTGCTACAATGTGAGTAGCAAGGCGGGTCCTAGCTGTGAGCGAAATAAAGGGTTCTGTCCGACATTCCAACCACCGGAGCGTACAATGGCCGAAACGTTGTAATAAACATGGCGACAAAGATGAGGACAATAGTCCGAATAATGTAAATAGAAAAAGTGATAAACGCAAAAGCATAACAGAACTGAATGTCCAGACGTCTAAAACCAGTGTAAATTAACAAATTTCAGCATTCGATAAAACAGAACTAATGTTTTAAGTTTAATTTAATTGAATTTGAAGTTTTTGTTTTCTGTTTTTGAAACATTGTAATTCCTGTGTAGCGATAAAAACTATATTTTTAAATCATTTAATATATATATATATATATATATATATATATATATATATATATATATATATATATATATATATATATATAATATTTGTTAACAATTATAGAAAAAACGTGTTATAAACCAGTACACAATCGCAATCATATTTCTGAACTGTATGTGCATCTTCAGGGGATGGTGGTCAACTAGAGAATAAGTGATCATTTTAAAGTATAAAAGGAGCAATGCCCTCACAGGGTTGTTTGGTTTGGTTGTTTTGTTTTACGGCAGTGGGTCATTTAATGCCAACAAAATTCTTGAAATAGATTCATAGCGATAGTTTGGTAAAAAAGGTGTTCATGTATACATATATATTTGACCCATTTTTCAATTACTCATATTTTTGAGTACAATCACATGTATTGCTGGTAATTTTCTTTTCAAAAACGTATTGCTGGTAATATTTTTTTTCCAAAAATATATTGCTGGTAATAGTTTTTTTCCTTCAAAAATTTATTTCTGGTAATAATTTTTGACAAAGTATTTATGGTATTAGAAGCTTTTTTTTACACTTTTATAATGCTTTTTACCTTAGTTTCCGGGTTAACTATTTGCCCATAGCTGGGACCCTAACAGGTGCTACCACCCTGGGTCAGGGTGGACCTGGGAACACCAGCAATTAAGAGGGTAAATTGCAATGACAAACATGCTATTTATCAAAATGACAATCGTACGTTTGCCATTGTAATGTATCCCTGAAGATGATCTTAGAAAAGGTCGAAGATACTTGGGTTAAAAAAATCAAAACAACAAAAAACAAACTATGGCACCTTCCTTGATGAATTTCGTCTCAACATCAAGAAACTTATTAGACAACTGGAAAGGATCAGTATAAAAATAAGTAGGCAATATGTCTATATTAGTCAATGGAACACACACACACACACACACACACACACACACACACACACACACACACACATATATATATATATATATATATATATATATATATATATTCACCGCCTGAAGAAGCATATACAGCGCAGAAACATGATTGCATTTATGTAGCGGTTTATAATGCTTTTTGTCTTAATTGTTAATATATATATATATATATATATATACACACATATATATATATATATATATATATATATATATATATATATATATATATATATGTATATATATCATTTGAAAGCATAATGAAAAATCACGGTAATGGATAGCAACGCACAGCTTTGTATAAATACTTGTACCTCTGAACAACATATAATTTTGTACTACTTGCACCCCTGAAGATGATCTTATAGGAAGATCGAAAATACTTGGCAAATGAAAATAAGACAAATTTCTCTCATCCTTTTACATCAATACACGGAAAGTTATTCGTGTGTATGAACGGATTTTGTTAAAAATCAGCAGGCAAATAGTCTGTAATTTATTCAATCAGACATATCTAAAAGAGAATTTGGTGCCTAAATACACAAATTATATATATATATATATATATATATATATATATATATATATATATATATATATATATATATATATCTTCAATAAAGTGAGAGAGAGAATGAGAGATATTATGAGAACGAATCGTAAGATGGAAAAAAAAAGGAAAATGTTAGTAATGATAAATATAAAACGAGAATGCCAAAGAGATAGGGTGATTGAGATAGATAGATAGATAGATAGATAAATAGATAGATAGATAGAGAGAGATAGATAGATAGAGAGAGAGAATGAGAGAGGTGGTGTCAATACAAACAGACAAACAGTGAGGGGTATAGAAAGAAAATTAAATTAGGGTAGAATGACGTATATTCCTTTTTATTGATTTTTTTCCGCAAAGATCTTTGAATCGAAAAAAGAAAATCGAAAATGGAAGCACTAACGAAAGATTACTTTTAAACTTTTATTCACTAAGACAAATGCATTATTGAAAGTGAAATTCTTAAAAGAGTGTCGAGCCTGATAAGTGGGTCGCGACATTTTGGACATTTATTTTATTTTTTTTATTTTTGGCAGTTTTTTTTTTACGTGTTCGATATGCTTCTTTGGCTTGTTGGAGTGGAAATCTATCCAAGATTGCAAAGAGAAAGCATCAAGAAGACGTTGCAAAAAAAAGTGCACCAAAAAATGGAATTTACACGGATCTCAATGGAGGTAATAAAAAAAAAAAGAAGAAAAGTGAAGATTCTAAATCGATTCCGGGTACATCAGAGCCAAAGACAAGCAAAGAGAGACATTATTTCGAAGTAGGTCTGAGGGTGGGTTAGGAACGTGACTGAAGAAAAAAAATACTGGTATCAGAAACAACATAATTGAAAAGTACAAGACAGAAACGGGTGGTTGGGGGTTTAAGAATAAAGAATGAAAACTCCTCCCACATATACGAGGGACGCTCCGAAAATAATGCCTCTAATTTACATCTTCATCAAACTACAACAGATACAGAGAGAGCAGTAAAACAGTTGGAGACCGCACATTTTCAGCGACAAAACATTTTTTTCTCTGAAATATAAGCTGTAGTTCTTTTTCATTAGAGTGGAAATCCATAAGGCGAAGCCAGCTTCTATTTTGATTTTTTTCCTTATATGTGCCGTGTACCTTCAGGACGTGTCCGATGATCTCCACAACTTCTGATTCCTCATGACCCTTAGAAGCGTTTCTCCTTTTACCAAGCCTCCCGACCCCCGTTCTGCCATCCTTTACAAAAGAAAGACAAACAAGTATCTGTCTATATTTCTGAGATGAGGTATTATGTACACTATTTACATTATTCGGACTGTTGTCCTCATCTTTGTTGCCACATTTATAACAACGTTTCGGCCGTTTTACGCTCCGGTCTTCAGGGGGTTGGAATGTCGAACTGAACCCTTTATTTCGCTCGCTGCAGTAGACTGTTCTAATTCCACATGCTATGTCTAATGGATGTCAGTTATCAGTTATCTTCTCTTAATTCACCTTTCCAAGTTCTCCACTGCCTTAACCAGAACTCACAACTATTTGGATCCTGTCACTAGAGCTAACCAACGACTTTATCCACTGTGCCATGTTTCCTTAAAGACAAACAAGCAATAACATTAGACCTCATAAATCTTTTTTTCTAAAAAAATTGTTTTACAAGGGAGATTTTTATAAATTTCAACCTATAGTAGCATTAGCTGCTCAGTCAATGAATGGCGAATGTTTCCTTATAAGGAGACAGTTAATGTTACCATTACTATTGGAAAAGAATGTTGGATTGCTATGTGTTATCCATCCACTTATATAGTGGAAAATTCTAGACAGTGCTCCCCACGGATGAGGTGAAAACTAGAGGCAGCAGAAATGTGTCCCTACAGAAGGATGCTGGAAATTCCATGGGCAGAGCGAGTAAGCAAGAAGGAAGTCTTAAAGAAAAAGATAAAAGAAAGAACATTTCTACTCAGAATCAGAAAAAGACAGCTGAAATTCTTTGAACACATAATGAGGAAGGAGGGCTTGGAAAACGTAACCCTCACGGGGCATATTGAGGGCAAGAGAGATAGAAGGCAGCGAACTACTAACTTGATAAGAAAAACTGACAAGAGCCATAAGGGATGGGAAATTGTGGAGAGTCATGATCTCCTCTGAACTGAAAGGGACGCGGCACATAGAAGATTAGAGATGCGGAGAACAGATACTACACTTTGATCTCAGCCCGATTGCCAGAGAATGAAGAAAAAATGCATAACTCGTGTAGCTCTGTCTGCAATATATATTCTTGTTTTGACGGGAAATATGGCACAAATACAAAAGGGGATGAGGAGGACTGACCTTCATCTGTCTTACATTTAGCTTAGCTAGACACAATAACTGACACCATATACTGTAATATTCATCGCACCAAAAGAACACAGTTATTATAAGAAAAGTCATATTTGTTTTCAACAAACAGATTTTTTTACAAGGCACGATGGCCACACGCTGTAGAGGATTACAGAGTAAGTGTTGTATAGCCCTCTCGTTCTGGAGATGGTCTTGGCGACGGCGATGCTGTAACTTCTTTCTTTGTCATCTTCCGGCCAGTGATCGCTAGTCGGTATGGTCCGGAGATAAAAGAACTCCAACAAAGGGAATTTTAAACTTAACTATCTTATTAACGTCAACGTATGCATTTCTACGTATCCAGTGGGGTTGCTCTTCCCTCACTAGTGTCTACATTGCTCGATATGTAAGAACCAACTCCAGAAAACCGTTTTCTATCTATCATTCTCACGCTGGCTCAGCCAATCAAAATCGACTTCCTTTATTTTGTCTTTTATCTGACCACAAATGTCAATCTGAGGAAGTCGGAGCAGCGATATAATTCTCTGAAAATAATAGTCTGTTAAACTATTATTTAACAGGCAGAGCTTATGCGGATATGTGCGGAAGATAACGTTTAACGCTGGACTTGAACAGGTTAAGATTTTACTGATCGAGTAAAACTTGCATCTCACCAAGAGAATATGAAGGGAATGATGGTGGTTTGCTACATTGTACGATATATAGATATGAAGAGATTAAAATAGATATATAGACATGAACATAGATATGAAAAGACTAAACTAGATAGAGTGATAGATAGGAAGAGAGTATGATGCATAGATAGATATGAAGAGAGAGACATATGGAGTTAGGTAGAAAGACATGAAGATAGATATGAAGGTATATATATATATATATATATATATATATATATATATAGATAGATAGATATGAAAATAGATAGATTTTGAAGAGTTTGAGATATTAGATATTTAACAGATTGAGAGAGAGAGAGAGAGAGACAGACAGACAGATAGATAGATAGATATGAACAGAATAAGGATAGGTAGACAGATACGAAGAGATAAGATACATAAATATGAAGAGATAGATATATAGATAGATGATACAGATGAATGGAGTATATATATATATATATATATATATATATATATATATATATATATATATATAGTTACATAGATATGAAGTGTAAGATAGACATATATGAAGAGAGTGAGATAAATAGTTATGAAAAAAGATAGATATGAAAAGAGATAGATATATATATATAGAAATATATGAAGAGAGTAAGATATATCGATACATATGAAGCTAGCTAGCTAGCTAGATAGATATGAAAAGAAATAAAGACAAGTAGATCTTTTTCTCTTGTAATCTGCTTCTAAAATTTCTTCATTTTTATTCCTTCCCAGTCATTTACCTAAAACAATATAGTTTTTTCTTTCTTCTTTCTTTCTTTCTTTCTTTCTTTCTTTCTTTCTTTCTTTCTTCTCAATATTATTTGTTTCTCTAGTTTCCTTTCTTTCTTTTTTGTTTTTTCCTTTTCTCTCTCTTTCTTTCTTTTTTATTTCTTCTTTTCCCTTCTTTCTTTGTTTCCTTCTTTCTTTTATTCTTTCACACATACTCTCGCTGTCTTCATATTTATTTCTCCCATACTGTCTATTTCGGTAAAGTTATGTTTCTTGTTTTAGTATGTATTTATTCCTCCACTACAATTTCATGGCCTTTTCCTCCCGATATATGCTATTTATTCTTTTTCTTGTCGGCTACTATTACAGTTTTCCTATTGTCTTTTACATTTATATATATATATATATATATATATATATATATATATATATATATATATATATATATATATATATATATATATCGTACTAAAACCTCTCTTTTTCATTTTACTGACTACTACTTCTCTTCTCTCCCATTCTTTTCACATAAAAAAGTACATATTATCCACTGTATTGAAATTTAATGGCGGAAAGTTTCACATCCGCTGCTCAATAAAAACACTCGGCGGGAAAAAGAAGAGTTAACTTCTAATAAAGCTAACAGAAAAGGCTTAGCAAGACTGGTACGACCTTGCAGGATTTCGGGTAAATTTGAGAATTTAATCTCCAGTTGGTTTCTATCCGATATGGTATAAGCAACGAGACGCTGGTATACGCATGTGCGGCTTGCCATCTTAGCTTCCGGTTTCAGAGCAATGATGATAATAACGACGACAACGATGATGATGATAAATGTTTTTATATAGTGTAGAATATAAGGAAAAATATGGAAAAATAAAAAAATCCGAATATGCAAGTTTACTGTTTTTAATGTTGTTTCAATGTCGACGTCAGACGTTTCGGTCTAGTAGATCTTCTTCAGGACATAGTTATTAAAACATAATTAAAATTAGACGATATTCAAGTCAACATGCAAAGATGATAGACATAAGAATAATCAAAACAAAATGACTGAATTTTAAGATCAGCGTTCTGTTTTGAAATGCGATCACGTCGGCGTCACGTGGGCGATGTTGTGAAAACGTATTCCTAAAATAGAGTTTATTATTAATGAAAAAGAAGAATTTTACTAGAATCTAAAGTTTATAAGTGCGTTTGTCCAGCATTAATCTTGCCAGAAAACGGGAAATATTAAAGAAACCGGGTCTACTTTTCACCTTGCGCGAGATAGATATTATGCCTGCCTCATGAATCCGTCTAAGATTTTTATTATGAATATATTTTAAAATCTTCACAGAATCAAAGTCGAAATTATGATCAGATTTAGTTATGTGTACAAATAAAGCATTGTTTAAATTACCGAGGCGAATATCTCGTTTATGTTCTAAAAAACGAGATTTTACGGACCTACATGTTTCGCCCACATATTTTAAATCACAGTTGTTGCATGAGATTTGGTAGATGCAAGCATCGGATGTAATATGTTGCTTGCTGGTGTTATGCTGTTATACTGTCGGATCTATATCCACATATTTGCTTACATAGTGTAGAATATATAAATACAAAATTCAATTACAACAAAATGTTAACAAATAAAACACACATGCAAAAATATCCGAAAATAGAAAAAGAAATATTAAGAGAGGACAAGAGGGTAAAAAACAGAAGGAAAAAGAAGAGAAAAAAGAGAAATAAAGAAAACGTTTCTTTCCATTCTTTCGTTCTTTTTCTTTCTATATATTTTTCTTTCTTTCTTTCTTTTTTCTTTCTTTCTTTCTTTCTTTCTTTCTTTTTTTCTTTCTTTCTTTCTTTCTTCTATATATTATTTGGAAGAAAGAAAGAAAGAGTAAGAAATAGAAAGGTGAGAGAGACAGATATAATTTCAGAGATTAAATGTAGGAAAAAGAAAGTTGAAAACAGGAGAGAAATAAGACATGAACACGTGACAAAAAATGAGAGAGAAGTATTTGAAAGAAAAGAGACAATCGAAAAAAAAAAAAGTGAGAAAAAGAGAAAAAAGTAACAATGGAGGAAGGGCGAGCAACCTCGATCCGACAGTAATTCATTTTTAAAATTCTATCGGACAAATTTTTATGATAAACTTCCGGTCATGCGCCTTGTTCGCGATCTTCAACGTCGTTGTTTGTATCCATTCATTTTTGCTGATCTTCTTTTATATGCCACGTCTCTTCAGGACATGGGCAGTCATGGCTTTCCACAAATTACAATCACTTGTTACTTTAAGTAACATTTGAGTCCCCCCATCGTTTGTTCCCGCCTTTCCAATCACACCGTTTCCCATTGCTTCCCCAGCTTTCAGTATGTCCCGTGAGTGTTAAATGTTTTCCAAATACCCTTTCCTTATTATGTGTCCCGTAAATTTCAACATGCTTGTTTCTAATTTTAAATATAAGTGTCTGTTTAGTTCTTTGCCTTATATGAGATAGAGTCAACTGTGTGACGAACATAAGAGTATAAGATACAGACTGTGCTGTGTCCGTTCAGTTCAAAATCCTGTCAGTAAGTATGTGTTAGTCTATAAACTTATTGATTCCCCCTTTTATGCTACGTTTTCTAAATGTTTCTGAAATTAGTGAATACAATTCTTAGTTTGATTTGTTTGAAGATGGTATTCGTAAGAGTGAATTTACTTTAACCATTTTAAATATTGTTGCTAATTTCTCATCTTCCATTATTGGCCATTTTAAGGCAACTTAAAAAATTAAAAACAGAAAGGTGAAACAATTCTTCTTCTTCTATATGTGCCGTGTCCTTTCAGGCCGTAGTCGATCATGGTTCACCACAATTTTCTGTGCTTTGTAGCTCTTAATAAATTTCTTCTTCTTCCTATATATCTTCAACCTTGTTCCTATATCCATTAACTCAATCTCGCCAGGTAGATTATGCGTTGTTTTCCTCTGTCCCTCTTGCCTTCAATCTGCCATGTGAGTACCAAATTTTCTTAGCCCTCTATCCACCTTATGTGCCCTAGAAATTTCAAATCTCTTCCTGATATTAAGTATGAGTTCCCTTTTTGTTTCACATTTCAGTTGCTTCAAATCTCTTCTGTTAAGAGATTGCCAGGAAGGAGAGCTTAGAAAATCTGATACTCACAGGACAGATTGAGGGCAAGCGAGACAGAGGAAAATTGTGCATAACATACCTGATGAGCTAAAGTAAATGGATGACGGAACAAGGTTTAGGAGAAATAACTACAAAGAACACTAAATTGTGGAGAGCCATGATTGCCTACGTCCTGAGGGGACACGTTATAAAAAGATGTGCGATATAAGCCCAATTTAATAGGTATAAATTTAATAGGTATAAATTTAATAGCTAATCAATTTAATAAATTTAATAGGTATAAATTTAATAGGTAATAAATGTAATAGGTATAAATTTAATAGGTAATAAATGTAATAGGTGTAAATTTAATAGGTATACATTTAATATGTAATAAATGTAATCGGTATAAATTTAATAGATAATAAATGTAATAGGTATAAATTTAATAGATAATAAATGTAATAGGTATAAATTTAATAGGTATACATTTAATAGTTAATAAATGTAATAGGTAAAATTTAATAGGTAATAAATGTAATAGATATAAATTTAATAGGTATACATTTAATAGGTAATAAATTTAATAAATTTAATAGGTATAAATTTTCACGAGAAATTTTACCAATGTGCAGACAAAACTTGCCGTTCATCTAGTGTTTCAGATTACCTCTGCTCATTTCCCGCCAACAGTATATCATAAATACGACCAAGTTCCTCAGTAATGGTTAGCTAGTCAGTCTTGGGGATCATTACTACTGAGTAACGAGGTATATCCTCACTGGGAGCCCTTCAAATTATGGCCTTATGCTAAACTAAGCTAAACATAGCAAACCGCAGTTAGTGTTGGATCTTTTTGGTTTCGTGTTAAATTTTGAACTTTTCGGGTGTGCTACATTGATGTATATATAGATAGAGAGAGACAAAGAGAGAGGCAGACACAGACAAAGCGAAAAGGAATGCGTGTGTATGTGTATATGTGTGTGTGTGTGCGTGTATGCGTGTGTGTGTGCCCGAGAGGGAGATAGATAGAGAGTAAGATTAGGTTTAAGTAGAAGGTGAAAATGAACATATTTGAGAGCCAGAATGAGAGAGAGAGAGAGAGAGAGACAGAGAGAGAGAGAGAGAGAGAAAGAGAGAGAGAGAGAGAGAGCTTATTTAAAAGAGGAAGAGAAGATATGAAAAAAGAAGAATAGGAGAAAAATGCAAAAAGAAGGATTGTGGGAGGAAGAGGGAATCACGAGATTTCGGTCTCTACGCGGCCTCAAGGCTAAGATCAAAGTGTAGTATCTGTTCGCAGATTACTCACTGATCGCCTATTGGGCCGGGATTCCTTCTTCCGATACAGGCCGGCGGCAGGGATTCGTCCCTGCGCTGGTAGTATCGTGGCTACGTCTGACTAGCTATGACCAGCTTGGACAAGCTATGACCAGCTAAGACCAGCCAAGACCAGCTATGACTAGCTAAAGCCAAAGCACTGCGACCCGGGTGAAAACTCGGGTCCATTCCCCCTCCCCTTCCCACGTTAAACTCCGACCTTGTGTCACAACCTGGCCCTGTGGGAGGTCAAGTGAATCTCAAGAAGGATTATGGGAGAGAATGTAAAAGAAAGGTAAAAGCAAACAATGAAACTAAGAGAATGAATCAGTGTGTATGTGTGTATGAATGAATGAGAAAGACTGAAAGGGAACGGCGTGAGAGTAAGAGAGATAGATAGATAGATAGATAGATAGATAGATAGATAGATAGATAGATAGAGAGAGAGAGATCAAAAGGATATGTGTGACAAAAGAGAGAAACAGAATGTGTGCACGTGTCTGCCTGCGTGTGTGGGATCTCTGAAGTCAGGATCTTATCAACATGTCAACATTCTTGGGCTGGTTAGTGTAGAAAACTGACAATTATCATTGGGCAGTGACAGAAAGAAGAGAGACTTCGTTACTCACTGGGGAGGTATACTTGGGGCTTGGCGCTAGCCCTGCCGACAGCGCGGGCTTGACGAGAAGAGGAAAAACGAGGACAAAAAATTGCCAAAGCAAGAGAAAAAAATGGCATAAAAAATCGAGGTTGCCAGAATAGGTAAACAATATCGGTGGAAACACACATAAGCGCGCATTGATTTGGATTAATATCCACATGCGATCATATTTTCGAATACGATGAGATCAATGTTACATTTGGACACTTTCGCCCTCTGAGAAACAATCTGTCGTTTTCTTTTTGGGTTTGTCTTCGTTTCTTAAGTTTATTATTTTCTCATGAACCTTTCAATCGTTCCTGGAATCTGATGTCAATTCTTCTTTTCTCTGTTTCTAGTTGTTTTCCAAAAAACATTTACATCCAGATTTTCTTTATTTGTTCCTAGAATCTTTCTTTCTTTCTTTCTTTCTTTCTACACTCTTTATTTCTATATTCTTTCTTTTTCTTTTTTCTTTCTTTCTACACTTTTCTTTCTAGATTCTGTCTTCTTTCTTTCTCTATTTCTTTCTTTCTACATTTTCTATCGTTCTACGCTATTTCTTACTTTCGTTGTACACTATTTCTTTCTACACTTTTTCTATCTAAACTATTTTTTTCTTTCTTTCTTTCTTTCTTTCTTTCTTTCTTTCTAAACACTATATTTCTATACTATTTCTTTTTCTTTTTCTTTCTTTCTACACTTTTTCTTTCTAGACTCGTTCGTTCTTTCTTTTTTCTTTCTATACTTTTCTTTCTTTCATTCATTCATTCATTCTTTCTTTCTTTCTTTCTTTCTACACTCTTTCTTTCTATATGCTTTCTTTTTCTTTTTTCTTTCTTTCTACAATTTTCTTTCTAGACTCTGCCTTCTTTCTTTCTTTCTTTCTAGACACTTTCTACACTTTTTCTTTCTTTCTACACTCTTTATTTCTATACTCTTTCTTTTTTCTTTTTCATTCTTTCTACACTTTTTCTTTCTAGACTCGTTCTTTCTTTCTTTTTTCTTTCTATACTTTTCTTTCTTTCTTTCTTTCTTTCAACACTCTTTATTTCTATATTCTTTCTTTTTTCTTTCTTTCTGAACTTTTCTTTCTATACTCTTTTTCTTTCTCTCTTTCTTTCTTTCTTTCTTTCTTTCTTTCTTTCAACACTTCGTCGTGGCCTGTGGCCATATCACGTTGAGACACCGGTTCTCATGCGATCACCGAAGTTAGGATGCTTCGAGCGTTGTCAGTACCCAGATGGGTGACCGCTTAGGAATACCAGGTGCTGTAATCTTGGACGTGGAAGTGATGTAATCTATAACGATTCGGAATTGGAAATCGTTGGTTTTAAATAATCTGTAAAATGTTGATAAATTGTAAAAAAAACAATCAATCTACTCTAAATCCATCCATCCATCTTTCTTTCTGTCTTTCTTTCTTTCACTTAGTCAACCACAGGAATAAAAACGGAAGCAGGAAGATTATATTACGCTAATCATTGGAGTAGGTTAGATATACCTATTTGGTTGTCTTCATTGAAAAACAGAATAGAAATTTCTACCTTATACTTTGATATATTGATTGATTTTGTTTAACGACATATCCACCACAATGGGTTATTTAATGCCGAAATCTAAATAATTTGAACAGGATTTTATGGCTTAAACTAAATATATTTTGAACAAAATTGTATGCCTTCAACTACAAATAAAATGTATTGGTCATTTTGCTATAATTACGTGTTGTGGGTCATTTAACTATAAATAAGTATTGTTGGTTGGCTGATTTTTTTTAGCGGCATATCGACCTCTATTGGTTAAATAATTCTGAAATCTAAATAATTTGAACACAATTTTATAGCTTCAACTAAATATATTTTGAACGCAATTGTATGTTTTCAATTGCAGATAAAATGAACTGCTGGTCATGTATTGTCGATCTTTTTATATAAAAATGTATTGCTGGTATTTTTACTATTAAAACGTATTTTTTCTTTTACTTTCATAGTGTTTTGTTGTGGAGGGGGTCACTATTTGCCCATAGCTAGACGCTAACAGGTGTTACCACTTGGGGTCAGCGTGAACTTGGGAACAACAGCAATTAAGAGGTGGTTCCGCGCTCCTCAAAACCTCCAAAATCCCGACCCGAGGCCTTACTGCCGGATGTAATTTATCGTCATACCAGGAACGAACTTTTACTTTGACTCGAACACTCGACCAACTAAGAGAAATACGTAAGAATCATTTATGTCTGAATTTCTGGACTGAAGGGTTATCATTATTTACATTATTTACGTTCATCCTCATCTTAGTTATTAGTACCGCAATATTTCGACCGGAGAGGTCGCCGGCCGCCTTCAGCTGTTTCTCTGTCTGGATCCCCCTCAGGGAATTTCTAACTAAACCTTTTATTTCGGGAGAGAGATTGTTCTCATTCTGCTGTCGATGTCTAGGGGAGATAACTAATCCAGTTCTTATTTTTAGGACTGCTTATTTACGCCGGACTATGTTTGCAGTACCCGAACTTGGGATTGAACTCACAATTACTTCTGTGGGAATAATGTTCTGTGGGACGAGAGCTGAATGGATTAAAACGTTGGTTGAATTTGATAACATAGTAATTGTGAGTTCCATCACAATATCTATCTATCTATCTATCTATCTATCACAGTCTGTCCATTATCTATCTATCTATCTATCTATCTATCTATCTATCTATCTATCTATCTATCTATCTATCTATCTATCTATCTATCTATCTATCACAGTCTGCCCATTATCTATCTATCTATCTATCTATCTATCTATCTATCTATCTATTTATCTATCTATCTATCTATCTATCTATCTATCTATCTATCTATCTATCTATCTATCTATCACAGCCTGTCCATTATCTATCTATCTATCTATCTATCTATCTATCTATCTATCTATCTACCTATCTATCTATCTATCACAGCCTGTCCATTATCTATCTATCTATCTATCTATCTATCTATCTATCTATCTATCTATCTATCTATCTATCTATCTATCACAGTCTGTCCATTATCTATCTATCTATCTATCTATCTATCTATCTATCTATCTATCTATCTATCTATCTATCTATCTAATTGTCTATGCGTTCCCTTTAACAAAGCAGGGAATATAACAAATAAAGAATATAAAACTTCATAAAACAAAACAAAACAACAAAAAAGGAAAAAGCCCACACCCACCGACAAAGTTACCAAAATAAAAATAAAACAGTATTATATAGTAAAATCTTTCCTAATCAGACTCACGGAGCGGCATCTCCATTGCAAGTGTTAGTGGTGGGGTCGGTGATAGCAAACGACAAATATTCGCGTCACCAAACTTGACAGTCGCATGTTTGGTAACGCTTTGCATATTAGCGTCTTGCATTTTTCTGGCGCGTTCCACCAAACCTCTTGACGAAGAAAAGACGCCCCTCTCTCTCACATCTGTCTTTCTCCATCTCTCTCTCTTACACACGCACGCACACGCCCACACATGTATATATATATATATATATATATATATATATATATATATATATATATATATATATATATATTTCAATCAAAATGTAGCATATCTGCATCTTTCTCTCTCTCTCTCTCTCTCTCTCTCTATACATATACATATATATATATATATATGTATATATATATATATATATATATATATATATATATATATATATATATATATATATCAGATGATGAATCAATAAATCCACACGCTGACATGAAAATAGCGCTATCTTTTATATGCAAATTTCTATCTGTATTTTTTGATCTGTGTGGTTAATATTCTCTAGTGAATTAAGTGCATTGACAAGGAAAAGGATTTTCTTGAAGAATATATATTTGTTGTGTACAATAAATATTTTTATTTCATCATTATGCTATGAACTTATTGATATACCTCCGTATCTATTCTTACATGCACACACACAGACATATATATATATATATATATATATATATATATATATATGCATGTAAGTATATATGTATGTAAGTCTATATATATATATATATATATATATATATGTGTGTGTGTGTGTGTGTGTGTGTATGTGTACACACCTGCATATACACACTATGTATGCGTGCCTAAATACATATGTAAAGGTGCATATTTTTATAAGACCGAGTTTGCAAGATTAGCCGGACGCATCTATCGATAATAACCCGACTGGCAATTTTCATTTCTTTGGTGTATATCTTTGGAATTTCTTTTTTTTTCTTTCTCGTCGATAAGTTCAGGTCACGTGATCTTCCGTCAGAAACGACAGGAAGGGTTGACTTCAATTTGTGGAAAACAAAACAAAGAAAACATTGAAAGAAACAGAAGGTCAAAAATAGAAAAAAACAAAAAACACACAGAAACACTAAAAAAAAAAAAAATTAAAAAAAAAAAAAAATATCCACAAAAAGAAAACAGGACCAAAAAAGGGGGGGGGGGAAAAGTGAAAAAAAAAAAAGAAAAAAGAGGAAATCATGCGACAGTCTCCTGACTTTCTCAAAACGCGCGCACACACAAACACATACACACAAACACACGCACAATGACGACACAAATATATATATATTTATATACCCACACTCAAACGCATACGCACACACAAAATAACGACATAAGTATATACATTTATAAACACAGACATACTCACGTACGCAAACATATAATGGCAACACAAAAATATACCTTTATCAGCACACGCACAGAGAGAGTGAGAGAGAGAGAGAGAGAGAGGGGGAGAGAGGGGACGCGCCTACATAAAAGGAAAGAAAAAAATCACACCAACAAATAACTTCCTTGATTTGCTCTTGTAATAAAGATAAGTAAGATATTTATTTATTGTCTGACTTTTTTTTTACCTCATCAGATTACTTCCCTTTACTAATTTTCTTCTCATTCCTCGCAATGTTTTATCAACTTCGCCGTGTTATCTTGTCTCTCTTTCTGTCAAATCTTTGTTTTCACCACGCTCTTGTTCATCAGAACGTTATTCTACAGGTCTCATTTTCTCTCTTTCTCTCTTTGTCCATCGGTCATTCCTTCTTATATAGTTATCTGTCTCTGTCTCCTTCACCTTTTGTGTGTGTGTGTCTCTTTCTATTTGCTCTTCCTTCCTTCCTTCCTTCCTTCCTTCATTCCTTCCTTCCTTCCTTCCTTTCTATCTATCTATCTATCTATCTATCTATCTATCTATCTATCTATCTATCTATCTCCTTCGTGGTCTTTTTTCGCCTCTGTTTGTATACCCCTTTACTTTGTCCTTCTTTCCTTCCTATCTATCTATCTATCTATCTATCTATCTATCTATCTATCTATCTATCTATCTTCTTCTTTGTAGTGAATTTTTTCGCCTGTGTGTGTATACCTCTTTATTTTTGTGCTTCCTTCTATCTATCTATCTATCTATCTATCTATCTATCTATCTATCTATCTATCTATCTATCTATCTATCTATCTATCTAATCGTCGTGTCTCTTTTGGTTTCTGTCTGTCTGTCTCTCTTGATCCATCGCACGCTATATCTCTTTAACTCCTCTCATTTTCTTTCTTTCTCCTTCTTTTTACCTGTTAATTTCTTTCTTTGTGTAGCTGTCTGATGTTAGCTTAACTTTATCTGTTGACGTGCAGGATACTCACAACTGTCTCCAAACCACGCGGGCAAACCAAGCGCCACTCATTCCTTAGCAATCTCGTTGAATGAGTCAAATAAATGTCCCAAATTACTCGCTTCGCCCACCACCTGCCCTTGTACAACACGCGCCATTACAAAAACAGCTTTATTTATTTTTTTGGTTTGCCCTTAAAAAACGAAACAGCAACAAAAAACAACAACAAAAAACAAAACAAAACAACAACAACAACAACAACAACAAAAATGAAAAAAAAACTGTCATCGCAAACTGAACAAGAAGGAGGTTGTCTGTATGCATTTTAGGCAATTAATAAATGTTTGGAAGTTGTTTGATGCATGTGTGCGTATTTTCTTGAAGAAATAATGTATAAGTGTGTGCACTTAGATAAATTTACAAAATTTCTTTGTAGATTGAGATGCGATAGAAACTTAACCCTGTCCAAGGCAGATTATTTTGTAGTTGTAGAAGGTAGAGGAAGGGCCTTTTTTTTGTTCATCAAATTGAAAATGCCACATTGTTCCAAATAATGGTCTACAATATTTGAAACTTTTCAGGATTATTCTTTTCCCTTTTATCTTTTATTTCAACTTTTGGTGCCTCGACTTCATGAATTTAAGCGTTTGTTTGTTAGCTAGTTTTGTTTGTTAACTAGTTTTTTTTGTTAGCTAGTTTTGTTTGTTAGCTAGTTTTGTTTGTTTTACGGCATATCACATCGAAATTTAATTTTATTTCTCCTAAAAAAAGCCTTGTCAAAATATTTTTAAATAGTAAAACTGTTGTTAGTTAGGGTTATATTTTTTAAATGATATTTTTGAGATCAATTTAATTTATCGTAGGAACTGGAATATGTATAGTGGATCAGTATTTTGATTGATTTGCTTTGTTTTACGGCATATCAACCTCCATAGGTCATTTAATGGCGACAAGATTTTTTATTGCTGATAATATTTTTTTCAAAAATCTATTTCTGGTAATAATTTTTCAAAAAATGTATTGCTGGTATTAAAAACTATTTTTACACTTTCATAGTGTTTTGACCCCAGTTTGTGGTTAACTATTTGTCTATAGCTGGGACCCTAACAGGCGCTACCAACCCGGGTCAGGGGGGACCTGGGAACACCAGCAATTAAGAGTTGTTTCCACTCTCTTCAAAACTTCCTGATCAGAGACCTTGCTGTCGGATGTAGTTGATCCTCTTACCCTGGACGCGAATGTAGTTTATCGTCTTATCCTGGACGCGGATGTAGTTGATCGTCTTACCCAGGACGGCAGTATTTTGAAAACGTTCTTTTAAGTTTCTTGTTTGGTAGTATTTTAAACGGATTGAACTAAAATTGTTGCAGTTTATCAGTGTGTGTTCTACGGTAAATGGCTCTTGTCATGGCATACATACCGGAGGTTCTTCCTTTTATAGGATATAAGAATGGGTTATGTTAGGATGTGCAATATGTTGTCTGGACATAATCACTTCTCTTCTAGAATTTAAACGTAGCACTAGATTTGCAGGTAGGTGTTGTAATTTCATTGTTGAAATTGTTAGTTGCAACCGTAGGTTCTATGATAATAGTTTCTTCTCTCGCACTTCTCACCTGTGGAATTCTTTTCTGGCTTTCTTGCCAACTACGATCTTCAAAAATGTAAATGCAATGTCGGTCCTCATCCGTCTCCTTGAATCCTTTTATTTTATTGCCTTTCCTGTTTCTTTAACTCTAAGTAAGCCCTTGCATCTTAGTGGCTTTATTGCCTTGAATTGGGGGAAATTCTTCTTCTTCCTTTAAATTTTTTTTTTCATTTTGCTTTATATTTGTTTTAAATTTTATTTTTTATTTCCTTTTAGAACTCTATTAGTAATGAATACTCAAGAATGCTTCTTTTTGACCCCCACCCGCCGTTGAATATCTTTGCATGGGGTTTCCTAAAAACATAGGTACAACACCTAAAAGATCAATCGTTTCTTTTTTTCTTCTTTATGTGCCGTGTCCCATCAGGACGTAGGTGATCGTGGCTCTCCACGATTTCCTGTCCTTTGTAGCTCTTAATAAATTTTGTCTTTCCGTTATTTCTCGGCAAACATTCGCGTCACCAAACAGTCGCATGTTTGGTAACGTTTTGCATATTAGCGTCTTGCGTTTTTCTGGCGCGTTCCACCAAACCTCTTGACGAAGAAAAGACGCCCCTCTCTCTCACCATCTGTCTCTCTCTATTTATTTATCTCTCT
>OZ038481.1:46922538-46965038 GCA_964036315.1 Acanthosepion esculentum | reverse complement strand
AAGAATAGGTTTGTGAAATTTCGGGATTATTCTATTTTATAAAAATCAGGTATTTATTACAGGTTAAAATATCAGTTTCACTTGTGGGTTTGTAAAAACTCGGTACTAAAAATAGGTTTATAAAAAGGGTGCATTATAGTTTTATATGCATAAAGTATTAATAATGTGTTGATGAAAAATCGAGTATTAATTAGATGTCGATAAAAAATCCGATATTGATAAATATTTCATAAAAACAACATATACTAAGGGGTTATAAAAATCAAATTATTGTTTTATAAAAAAAAAAAAAAAAATGACGGTTATAATTAAATCTCGAGAGGAACGCTGAAGATGTATGGAGGCTAAACATTACATTTAAATTTGTGACGTCGGAAGTGTCTAGACGTACAGCCAGTGAATTTCCTAACAATTTTGATCTTGTTTTAATAGCTTTTTTTCATGTTGTCATTCAGTTACTGTTGTAACCT
The DNA here is from genome assembly GCA_964036315.1 of Acanthosepion esculentum. Taxonomy (NCBI): domain Eukaryota; kingdom Metazoa; phylum Mollusca; class Cephalopoda; order Sepiida; family Sepiidae; genus Acanthosepion; species Acanthosepion esculentum. The sequence goes on along the minus strand of OZ038481.1, from coordinate 46,964,568 downwards.
AGAAAAGTTTACTGAATGAGGAATAATCAAAACGGAGGTTGGAAATGAAATGGTAATTTTTATAACATTAAAAATAATACAATACTCGCCAGCGGCGTGAAGTAGGTAAACCACTGCTAGTGGTGGACTACATAGACAGCATATTACCTCCACTTACATTAGTGTCCAACGTATTAATGAGGATTGGGACATAACTATTAGTGTTTACAGGTACAGTATATAAAAGAAAGAAAGAAAGTGTTGTAAGCTAGAAAAGGTTACTGAATGAGGAATAACCAAAACGGAGGTTGGAAATGAAATGGTAATCTTTATAACATAAAAATAATACAATACTCGCCAGCGGCGTGAAGTAGGTAAACCACTGCTAGTGGTGGACTACATAGACAGCATATTACCCCCACTTACAATAGTGTCCAACGTATTAATGAGGATTGGGACATAACTATTAGTGTTTACAGGTACAGTATATAACAGAAAGAAAGAAAGTGTTGTAAGCTAGAAAAGGTTACTGAATGAGGAATAACCAAAACGGAGGTTGGAAATGAAATGGTAATCTTTATAACATAAAAATAATACAATACTCGCCAGCGGCGTGAAGTAGGTAAACCACTGCTAGTGGTGGACTACATAGACAGCATATTACCCCCACTTACAATAGTGTCCAACGTATTAATGAGGATTGGGACATAACTATTAGTGTTTACAGGTACAGTATATAACAGAAAGAAAGAAAGTGTTGTAAGCTAGAAAAGGTTACTGAATGAGGAATAACCAAAACGGAGGTTGGAAATGAAATGGTAATTTTTATAACATCAACAAATACAATACTCGCCAGCGGCGTGAAGTAGGTAAACCACTTCTCGTGGTGGACTATTTAGACAGCATATCATCACTACTTACAATAATGTCCAACGTATTTATGAGGGTTGGGACATACCCTTTAGTGTTCATAGGTACGGTATATAAAAGTTGCCTACCATTAATATAATATATAGACTTAATAGATTATATTTCTCCCACGGGCTGTTATATAAACAGTCGCTTCAGAGAGGTTTTGGCAGTCCTTCAGATCGCAGACAGACATTTCAAACAAGGACTCTGTGGGTCACACCACACACACTGGCGGAGGGTAACTGATGAAATCAGAACGTAAATAAAACGTAATGTTAAATAATGAATGATTCAAGCCTCGTGTTATCATTTAATCATCTAACCTCTGATAAATATTAATAACTCTAAGACTTTTTATAGAGCGTCGACTGAAGGGCGATGGACAGGAGCTCGTCTCAGGTGTTCGATCTTTAATGTGATTAATGTTATTACTCGATTAATGCAAACTTCTAACAAACTAGGGCATGGTTAGTAAATAGCTAGGTTACGCCGTGATTTTATGGGCAAGATAATCATATCAGTCCTCCTATAAGGCAATGAAGGCTGTAAAATCGCCTCACAGATGAAGAAGAGACTATATCTATATAGGCAGGATTTGTGTGTGTGTAACGAATGCACGGCCGCAATTTACGACGGATTTGCACCAAAATTTACATGCACATGCTCCAAGTTAGTGTAAAAGCCAAGACCAACTTTGCATTTACCAACTCCCATCGATAGTGGAAATAATCAATTTTTTCATGCTTCTACGGTAGTTTTCATGCCTTATATGCGGCCATTTTATACTGGCCAGAGTGAGAGCCTATAGCTGGCTGCCATGAATAGGCAGGAAGATTCTATTGGCCAACGTGAGAGCCAACAGCTGAGTGACACGAATGATAACTAGCATGCTAGCATGCAAAAAAAATCGATAGCTGCATTCGTCACAAGTGGGGAAATTTTAAATCTGCATGGCACTTTACTCCATTTGGCTGATTCGCTTGTTTAAACTCAACGTTGATTCTGATTCCGCAGAACTGGGTTGGGTGTGATAATTTGTTGTTAACATTCTTTTTTCATTCAGTTTTTCTAGTTACGAGTCCTTTTTTAAAGCTGATCGTTTTGTGTTCAATTTGTTCAGTTCTTTTTTCGTAACAGATTTAATGTTTAGTATAGACCTTAGAAAAAATTCGCAGTGTGAGATAGGCAAGAAGTAAGGCATGTAGCAACATCAGCACGGTAAAGGGCACTCCTTTAAAGGCAAGGAAGCGCAAAAATATTTTAAGTCAAGTGATAGCGATTGCTGTATGAGTCGTACGATTTTGAATCAAGCACGCTGCTAGTACAATTGTTGTGGTAGGATCCACCTAATTTGCATAGCGGAGTACCGACGATATAAATATGGTTGGTACCGGAAGACAGGGAGGCAAATCAAGAGATCCAACTAGTGACTCTGCCCGACTGCGACTTAGTCAACACATTCTCCAGGAACGGTCTCCCCAGGAATATACAAAAGACTATATGTAAATATTGTGTACATTTTCTTGTTTCAATACATTTTATTCTAACTACATTTTGTGTTTGCATTATTATTCCATGCATTAGTCAAGTTTCAACAACAATAGAAATATCATGGACTGAAGATGTGAGTAAGGGGGAGATTTAGGAAAATTGAAATAAAAATAGCGCTTATAGTAAGAATAAAAAAAGAAATAATTGAAATTTCTGGGACACCTAATGAGGAAAGCGGGCTTGGAGAATTTGGCATTCACAGAACATACTGAAAGAAAGAACTTGTGTAAATGGATGGCAGAAAAGGGATGGGGAGAGATGGTGGAAAGGCAAAACTTACTAAGAACTGAAAAAGACAGGAAGTCGTGGAGTGCCATGAACACCTACGTCCTGAAGAGATATGACACAGAGAAAAAAGAAAAGAAAAATTAAATGTCATAAGTGAATCAATGCAAATATTTTGGTGGGGGGAAATGAGAAGACAGAATAAAAGAGATGAATGAAGCCTCTTTTTGCGTGAAGACATTTTCTTTGTTTCTTTTGGCTGTTTCAGTCACATGTAAATTCCGTTTGAAGAAAAAAAGGACAAAATAACAAATAATAAAGAAAAACAAAGCAACATAAACATAAGAAATCATACAAAAAAAAAAAAGCTTTATATATTCTCAAACGAAAACGCTGAAACACCGAGAAGGTCAACAGATATGACTAACAATAAACGGAATGATTTTACTTATCTACGCCATTATTTTTTCGTAGTCCTTATTATAGTTGTCTCCCTTGTTTTTATTTTTCTCTTTTCTTTCTTTCTTTCTTTCTTTCTTTCTTTCTTTCTTTCTTTCTTTCTTTTTCTCTTTCTTTCTTTCTTTCGTTTTTGGGCTCTTATAGTGGCGTTGATCATATCATGAATTAAAATGACGTCGATGGGAACCCTCTTTTGCCCAGTATGGCGCCTGAAGTGAAAGTAGAAATACCGGAAGTTACGTTTCCTTCGTCTGACAGCGTGGACTCTTCTTGCTGTTGGACAGGGCTGAGACACTGACACTACTCCCACTAGCCCCCTTCTGTCCTATAGTAAAAGCTGGCGAATGTTGACTCAGTGTCTCAGCATGATAGACGTTGCCTTTTCTGAAGGGAATCGGTGTAACGTTGATAAAATAGGCCCCCCTCTTCCTCCTTCTGACCATCTCCATCTTTTCTTTTCTTCGTTTTTACGCTGTTAATACTATTTAAAAAATACTTTCACTTTTTCTATTTATGATTTCTTTTTTGCCATTATTATCGTTTTTCTTTGTCTTTCTTAATAATAATAATAATAATAATAATAATAATAATAATAATAATAATAATAATAATAATAATAATAATTTGATCGCCTGGCGATATCTTAAAGCTCCTTTCAAAGAGTTTGGAAAAACTGGAAATCCAAGGAAAAACTGAAGCCATTCAAACGGTAACGTTAATAAGATCATCTCGAATGTCGCAGAGAGTGATTAGAAAATTGAGGAGACTTGTTCTCACATGATCTCCAGTGAAAGATATCAGTCATAACTTGAGATCGGAGTCTTAATAATGAGGAGTGTAATTGTCACTTTCATGTTCCAGAACGTTTTAAGATTATATTTTTAAAGGTTTATATTTTTGGTAAATTTAATTTACATTTTGCTGCCATATTTCCCTTTTCTTTTCTTTTTTTCCCGATAACGACATTATGTTTTTATCTGGTTTGCATGTGCCTAAATTTCCAATCTAAGGGAAATTTGTTTCTCATCCTATTCAAGTACCAGTGGTTTTGTATGGTCAGATCTTTCTCATTTGCACAGTTCAACCTTACTGCATGCTGACATCATAGAACTCAAGACGTAATCTCCTATATGTAACATTATTATTGTATTCAAACCTGGAATTTGTCAAGTACCACCAATAATATTGCAGATTATTCTCTACATTTTATCAAGAATCTTTAAATATATAGCAGGATCTCCAGATTTTGGTATGTAGACTTATAAAGATGTAAGATAGATTCTGGATAGAAAAATTGTCTAGCTCGGCACAGTGAACCAACCCTCCTCGCAGCAGACCTAGCAAATGATTCAATATAATCTTTCCACTTCATATCAGCGGAAAATATTACCCAGAGAAGACGCAACGAGTCACTCTCCTGAAGGTTAGCATCAGCTATGCTGATGGAAACCGGAAAGATGTTTCTCAGATGACTGATAGAGAGTTGTTTAGTTTTGGAGGCGTTAAAATTAACAAGCACTTCCTTGCGTCAGTTAAGAGCAAATTTAGGTCATTTGTTTCAGATAATCTGCCAATCTAACCTTATCGAACTGATCAGACTTGATATTAAGATTGGATTAAATAGCTGTATCATAAGCATAGATACGGAGTTGAAGACTGACGTCATCAGGAAGGTCATATGAAGAATTTGTGGGCAGGGGACAGGCAGGCTCTTACATATGAGTATAGTAATATAATATATGCCAGGAACATGACCAACTGAAATTGAATAACAAGTATTTTTCCTTGGCTTGATTTCGATGAAGAAGATCAAGTAAAAATGGTTGTTCACGTCTGTTGGTGGCTGACCAGTCCAAGAATCGGCTGCAGGGGAAAGTGTGTTCCGGTGTTTTTGCTGTGGAGATATAGTTGGCGTGTATTTTTCCTCCTTTTCTTCTTATCCATCAGGTCAGCCTCGCGTTCATTCACGGAAAAGTAGACATCTCCAGAGAGAATGAGTCACCAATTTTCCTGGAGTGCGGCTAGGCCAGATCTTTGACGATGCTCGACGTGAGAAATGTCTTCAGAGGGTATTTGGGCGTCCTACTGGCACGTTGTCCAGTGGAGAATTTACTACGCAGCACAATCTTGGGAAGGCCTCGGTCGTTTATCCTGGGTGGTGGTGACATGTCTTGTTTAGCGTAGCCATCCACAGCATGCCTCAATGTTAGTGACCTCCGTTTTATTTGGAAAAACTGTCGTAGTCTTTTGACCTTAGTAAGACTCAAAGGTGGCTATTCCACAGTTTTTCAGTTGAAAACTCGCCATGTCTCCTGTCCATTTATCTCTGTCTTTGCTTATATTTTTTGTTGTTGAGTTTAATTAAGCAATTCTTCATTGTTCTTCTGATTAATTATTTTCTGATATTTTTCAGATTAAAAAAAAAAAATCATTTCACCACAAGCAAGTGGGTTACAGGGAGTGAAAAATACTTTAGGGATGAAAAGTAACGAAAAGGTCAATAAAGGAAGAGGATTCAAGAAGACAGGAGATGACGATTGAGGTTACATGTAATTTTATTTTCCTAACATTGTTTCTTTTTCGTAATTTTTCAAAATTTCCAGCATTTCTTCAGTATCTCATGAAACTCAGGAACTTCATTTTTTTTTTGGACAAATTCCTCGAATTCACGGTTCCAGTGATTTTTTAAAACCATATGTCCAAATGAACACAGAATATCCTTCATTTTCCACAGTTTCCCGAGTTCCCGGACGAAATCCTGTTATATGTGTATATTTTATTTTATTTTGACTTTATTCTAGTGATCATGGTATCCCCTGAGAACAGAGTAAACTGTATAATAATAATAATAATAATAATAATAATACTCTGCCCGTACTAAACAAGCTGACGTAGACAAAAACCGCACCCATCAGTGGCTACGTAGTGCAGGGTTGAAAGGTGAAACTGAAGGTTTAATCATTGCTGCACAAGACCAATGCTTGTTAACTAGGAATTATCAAGCACATATACTAAAATACTGTGTTAGCCCAAAATGCAGATTCTGTGATAAATATCCAGAAACCAGTGATCATCTTATATCAGGTTGCACGATATTGGCACCCACTGAATATAGAACCCGGCATGACAGAGTGGGCCAATATCTGCACTGGAAAATTTGCAACTCCTACGGCAAGGAAACTGAAAGAAACAATCAAAGCCAACCGCCCAGACATTGTTATTAAAGACCACAAACAAAATAAGTGCCTCCTTATTGATATGGCAGTCCCTGCAGACTGCAATGTATCTTTGAAGATATTTGAAAAACAGTTAAAATACAAGGACCTTGAAATAGAAATCTAAAAAATGTGGCACATGGGAACATCAACAATCCCTGTTGTAGTTGGAGCCCTTGGACTGGTTGGAAAAGATTCCAGTAGGCTGATTGAAGGGATCTCTGGAAGTCCATACCTCAAAGAGATACAAAATTTTTTTCTGACAAGTACAGACCACACTTTACGAAGGGCTTTATCTATGTAATTATTTTTTTTTAATTTATTTTATTTTATTTTTTTTTTTTTTGCAGTGGAAAGTGTCATGATGCCATTTCTAACCTTAAGTCCCTGGGCGGGACCCGGAAAGAAATGTGTAAACGCCAGATATCAAAGGAAATAAAAATAATAATAATAATAAATGATCAGATGCAACACCAATCATAGCTTCCATGTCTTTTGATTTTAACAGATTGGATGTGTTATCATTTATATTTTTGTCTTAACATTAATTAAAATGGTAATGGCAATGTTAGCTGCTTCCCTATAAGGAAACATTTGGCATTCATTGACCGAGTAGCCAGTACTGTTTTCAGCTGAAATTTATAAAGCCTTTCTCTTAAAACAATTTTTCAGGAAAATAAGTTTCTCAAGTTCTGTAGCTGTTATCGCTATTTTCAGTATTGATGGCTGTTTCTTTCCTAACCGTTCGTTTGAAGTAGTTTAGAACGTCAACATCAAGATTTTGTCATTATTTTCTCTTCATGTTCTATGGTCTATCCATTTTAGTTGTTGCTGCGGTTGGTAACCCTCAAGTGATGTGGTTTCTGTTACTTGGCACAGTATTTTGTTTGTAAATCTGTAGCGCCAGTGCGTAATGTTCAAAGAAAGATGATCTTTGCCAAAACCACCCAGGCTTCACTCGCTCAAAGCCTTTTTTTAATCATTGATCTTAGAAAGCGGTTCTATACAGCTGACAGTTTAAATATTTCTGAACGGGTTTGGTGCCATCAATATGAAAGTCACGATCTGACGAAATTAGCAGAGCGTCGTGGCTGGGTGTTGAGAGGCTTTTAAAAAAAATAATTTTGAAGGATAAAGTAGCCAAGGCAACTTTGGATATACATTTAGATACCTGGGAATATATCCAATCAGACACCGTCTGCGCGAACTCACTTATCCGACCTGAAGGTATATCGAACTTGACCCCACCTGCAAGATTGTGAAATGTTTTTATCAACCAGTTACCATATCGAGCATATTTGGCTGTGATGTATACACCTTATATATCCTTATCAGAATGCGTGTCATGATGAATGCAAGGGGTTTCGTATATTTTGATTCCGAGAGTTACTTCGTTGGCGTACGAGTCTGTGATTCGATAACAACAACAATTGTAGCAAACTTCGAAGAAAAAAGTTCAGTGAAATAGTTATTTGCGATAAATTTGTAGACTCTAGGAAATTAGTATAAAAACTTATAATACTGGTGGCTGACAAATTGTCTTTGACAGCACAGGGAAATTTCAAAGCTTATTACTCGTCAGTATAAACAAGATACGCATGCGTGACATCAAAGGCAGACATTGGGATATATAGATGAAGAACGGGAACCAATCGACCTATAGATACTATTGTCATGATTGATACAAAACTGAGGTCGCTACTTACACGCAGACTAAAAATTAGAAATAGTGTCCACAAAGTCTTTTGTTGTTTTTATTTATTTAGTATAAAACTAACTCAATGATTTTAGATTCCGTGTATATATATATTCAGGCCGGTTTTTGTGGTTTAATACTGTTTATTACAAAACAGAGCATTTGCTTAAATATTTGTATCTATAAAAAGAATATATAAACATAAAAATGTCTTAAAATAATTTTCGGACTTTGTCCATTTCATAATGTGTGACGTCATTTGTTTCCATTTGATACGCCATGAGCAGATAAGAATGTACGTGAGAGATTCATGGAAGATTAAAGTTTAAAGACAGTAAAATCGACCTTGCTAACCAAACGCTCCTCTGTGGCCGAAACGGTTAAGGCTCGTCAGGCTATATGACGGTTCCGTATAGGATACAGGTTCGGTTCCTGTCGGAGGACAAAGATTTTCTATGAAAATTTCTCGGACATTCAGGCCGGTAAATGTTGTTTAATACTGTTTATTATAAAACAGAGCATTTACTTAAATATTTGTATCTATAAAAAGAATGTATAAACATAAAAATGTCTTAATATATATGTATGTATACTTAAATTCTTACACATATATACGTGCAAATGCTCATATATGGACGTATATCTGTACACACATGGCTGTATTTCTATCAGCAGAATAAATAATCACACACGCACATTTTTTTTATTTTTTTAAGCTTGTTACCCCAAGCAAGGCTGGAAGCACGCAAGGGGTTACAGAAGGTTTGGAGGAAGAGCAGATAGGAGTGGTAAAGGAGAGGATGTGGAGAGAGATCAAGGCAAGGGAGTTACAGAAGATTTGGAGCGAGAGCAGATAGGAATGAAAGGTGAAAGGATGTGGAGAAGGGAAGTGGAAAGATCAAGGCAACTGGAGATGTCGATTGACGTTACACTTAAATAATTGGAGATTATATTTGTCAGGGAAACAGGAATAAGGAAGGGAGTTCCACAGGCGAGATGTGCGAGACATGAAGCTATTGGAGTAGAAGAGACGTCTACATCTAACAGTTTCAATGGTGAAGGGGTGGGAACGGGATGCCAGCCTCGTAGGACGTTTAATTTCATGAGGCTTGGGAACCAGCGAAAGCAGCTCATAGGAGCAATTACCGTGAAAGTATTTGTAAAAAAGACAGAGCGAGGCAACGGCGCGTCTGTGAGAGAGCGACTGCAGACGAGATGACAGATCAGGGCCACCTACGAGGCTGGCATCCCGTTCCCACCTTTTTCCCTTGGGTATTTTCCCTTTGGTTTGTTTATTCACAAGCTAAAACACCTAAGGCTTTGCCAGACGAGTATAGCTGCTTATATTTATAAGTTTATTAGTATTATATATATATATATATATATATATATATATATATATATATATATATATATATATATATATATATATATTCACACAAATAATGTATTGATTAGTTACTATTGTAATGTTCCGATCTGTCAAATGTACTTACGTTCGTTGCAAGTCACCAAGATCTCATTAGACAAAAATTGTTTTTATGCTTGCAGTCATTGAATTATCTCCCCTGACAACTCTCTTTCTTTTTCTTTCCTTCTCAGTTAGCCATTTTTTGTTTCTGTCTATAAAATTCTTTCCTGTCATCTCTCATTCTCTCTCTTTCTTTCTCTCTCCCTTTTTCTCTCACTTATCAGTTTATAGTTGTGTACAGTGTGCGATAGGTAAATTGCCTCCATTTAATATTTGTAATATTTGTAATTTCGCGCATGCGCATTGTTTGTTTTTGATTTTGTCGAGAGCACAGCATAGTGGGGTTAGTTGGGCACTGTCTGTGAGAAAAAGAGCACTATGACGCAATTCATTCCACCAAAAAGTTGGAAACGGCATGCTGTACCGCTTGGAAGCTCCAATGTTTGGGTGTCAATCCGAGGACAGTGCGGAGGATTCGGAGAGAGTTGGATGATCTATCCAGTCAACATCATGGTGTTTGGAGTGGTAGCTAGTGAAGGCGACGTTATGCTTCTATTCATCTTACGACAGGGCCTCACTCAACATGGAGGCCCACATCAAGAGCCTTGAGGAGGTAGTGCTGCTCGAAGACCTTATGGCTGACAACAAGAACCTGCACCATGCCACACAAGCAAGAAAACCCAGTCATGGCTGTCAGATAATTTCTTCAACCACATCACCCTTACATCTTGCCTCCAAAGTCCTACAGACTGCAACCCCTTTGTTTATTATATCCGGGGGAAATTTGAGCGACAGACCAACAAAACTTCTTGTAGCACCAAAGATGAACTGAAGGCAAAGTTTATGGCAGTATTCACCAACTTAAACAAGGAGACCATCCAGAAGAGATGCAGAAAATTCCAAAGTCGGCTGGAAGCCGTGGTTGAAAAGCAATGGTGATTTTATTGAATAAATTTACTTTTTAATATTACAGTTTATTTTTGTGTCATTTTGATAAATATGTCTGTTAAAATGAGATGTCAGTGTTCGTTTTATTTTTGTGTCATTTAGACAGCAATTTATCCATCGCACCTGTATATAAGTGTATGGTGGCTCACTTATTTTTACGTTTCTCCCCTGAAGTCTGAAGTCTGGTTTCGAACCCCGATAAGTTGATTGACTGATTTTTCTTTAGTGGGATATCAGCACGTCTTACATATTGCTGAAATCTAAATATTTTGAACGTAATTTTATGCTTTCAGTTACATATATTTTGAACATAATTATATAGTTTCAAGGTAAAGGTATGTTTATATATATATATATATATATATATATATATATATATATATATATATATATATATATATGGTTTGTAGATCATAAAAGTATTGTTGGTAATTTTATTATAAAAATGTATTTTATATTATTATAAAATATTTATAATATTTATATATTATAATATACATATTATTAGTATTATTATATTATTAGTATTATATTAGTATTATTATATTATATTAGTATATTTATATATATATGTTAGTATATATATTAATATATGTATTATATATTATTATATTATATTATTATATTATATATTACATATCATATATATTATAATATATATATATATATATATTTAATTGAATACGACACACAAGGTGCTTTTATTTAGTTTTTTATACAGTTTTTCATGCGATCTAATATTTCTTTTCTTTTTGGAAGATAAATAATATAAAAACTGTCCGAATGTTCTTTTTGTACGAGCGCTTTCGGCTATACATTTAGCCATTTTCAAGAATTAAATATTTTAACTGTTAAATAAGAAACAGTTTGTTGTATATATGTCTTAAATGTTTTCATTTTTCAAAACACGGTCAAGATGTTGTGTCTATGTTCGAAGTTAATATTATTAAATGTTGTTTTTTATATAATTTGTCATCTGAAAAGAAAAAAAATTATTAGATCGCATGAGAAATTGTATAAAAAACTAAATAAAAGCACCTTGTCTGTCGTATTCAATGAAATGTGCATGACAGAAGGATTGTTGCCTAAATACACAAATATATATATATATATATATATATATATATATATATATATATATATATATATATATATTAATATATATTATATTATTATATTAATATATATTATATTATTATATTAATATATATTATATTATTATATTAATATATATTATATTATTATATTAATATATATTATATTATTATATTAATATATATTATATTATTATATTAATATATATTATATTATTATATTAATATATATTATTATATTAATATATATTATATTATTATATTAATATATATTATATTATTATATTAATATATATTATATTATTATATTAATATATATTATATTATTATATTAATATATATTATATTTTAATATATATATTATATTTTATTGGTATTATTATATTATTTTTATTATTATATTATTAGTATTATTATATTATTATTAGTATATTATATATATTATATTATTATATATTATAATATAATATGTATTATAAAAATGTACTTTATTATAAAATGTATTGCATATTTTTTTTACTGTTGCATTGATTGATATTGTGCTATAAAAATGTATGTTACGGTGCATCAACAGTATATTTTTATAAAAAAAATTATTATAAATCTGTATTGTTGATGTTTGTTTGTGAGTTCACTATGTGCCCATTGCTGGGACCCTAATATATGCTACCACCACGGGTCAGGGTGGACCTAGGGACAACAGCAGTTCCACATCGAGCCTAGATAAAAAAAAAAAGATGCTTAGAAAGAGAATTTCTTGACGAGTCAAACCATCACTGAGAAGATTTCCAAAACGCATTCTTCTTGCTCGCTATCTCTCTGTACACCCGTGTGCTTGTAAAATCTCTATATCTATTAGTTAAAGACTTTCAGTGATTTGTCGGATTTTCCCCATGACATTTTCAACTTCCCAATCAAACGTCGGTCCACTCTTTTACCGTGTATCCTTGTTATTGTGTCCATTCTAAAAACTGACAGGATAACCTTTTCCCCTCCACATCCATTACACCGACCCCCGCTGCACGCACCCTCTGTTAAGAACAGAGTTCGATGCTTCCACGCGCCCCAACTCTTATCACTTCCGTCAGACTCCAACTTATTCTCCCGCCAAACAGCGTGCTCCATTTTCCGTAAAGTTCCACCTCTGCTGTAAACAGAAAAAAGAAAAGAAAAAAATATCTTAAAAGAAGGACAATTATATGTAAACATATTCGAATCCACATACATTAAATCTCATAATTTGTTGATACTTACGCATCTATCTATCTATCTATCTATCTATCTATCTATCTATCTATATATATATATTGTAACAGACGTGCACATTAAACATGATTAATACAAATACTCCAGTATAGAGTGATAAATGCCACTGTGTGCGTATATATATATATATGACGGAAAAACAAACCTAAACATTTATAATCCACCCCACACACATGCAGCGTGCATATATATATATATATATATATATATATATATATATATATTATATATATATATATATATATATATATATATAATATATATATATATATATATATGAAAAATTTCGCAGAGTTAACCTGTAGAAAAAGACAATATTTATAAATGTAAAAGACAATAGTAAAACTGTAATATTAGCCGACTCGTTTCGTCCAATATGGACTTTTTCGAGGCAAAAACGAAATGAATTTATTAAAACAAAGTAACTAATGAAAAATACCCTTAGCAGCTGGAAGCATTGAGAAAACGCTATTCTATTCATATTTCTAAATTCTAAAGTAGCGCTCAATAAATTTGAGTATACGCTCAGTTTATTCTGTTAGAGTCTGCATTTAATTTAATAAGGTTTTTCGAATGTGAAGGCCGGATGACATAATAGAATATTATTTAAAATAAACGGAGTATCTACTCAAATATGGGTGTCTACTAAGTAGAAGAATAACGTTTGAAATATATAAAATATATAAATATATCAGTCCATGTTTCTGAGATTATTGTAATTATTTACATTATTTAGATTCTTCGGACTGTTATCTTTATCTTTGTTGCCATATTCACCACGTTTCTGTCGTTTCAAGCATAGCTAAACACATATAGCGGGAAAAGGGAAATCACTGTTCCCTGTGGGATTAGGACGGAATAATAGACAGAGAACATCACTGGAAAATAGGAAAACTTAAGGAATCAGTGCATATGCTGGACCAGAAAAAATCCCTAAGCCGGCCAAGTATAGAAATGAATACAATATGGAAACCAGTAACACAGAGTGCTAGATAACATTAATAACAACAAAATTGAGCACTTTCATCACTAGAAACAACTGAAATGGATATAATATGTAACTTGAGAGGAAATAATTAAATAATCATGATGTAGGCATTCCACACTACGTAAAGCAAAAGGTTAGGAAGGAAACTCCATAAATACTGTTTTCACATTTTAATGCGCGCTCGACCATGACATTCCAACATAAAAGAAGAAATTCCATAGTAGATAATTTTTTCACGTTCTAATGAGTGCTAAATCATAACTGTCAGCCGTTGCATTTAAACGCAAAAAGAAAAAAAAATCAGTAATAGTTTTGGCCACACTAGTTGCATTCCTGATGATGATCTCAGAAAGAGATGGAAAGTACTTGGGAAATAAAACTGATTTTCACTGTTACAGTGAATTTCTTGTCTCATTTGATAGTAATACACGGAAAAATATTCGTGAATATGAAAAGATTATGATAAAAATAAGCAGACATAATGTTTGTAATTTATTCAATCAGACACACACACATATATATATATATATATATATATATATATATATATATATATATATATATATATATATATATATATATATATATATATATATATATATATATATATATATATATATATATATATATATATATATATATATATATATATATATATATATATATATGTTGTTATGGGCAGCTCGTGGCGGTGTAATGGTTAGCGAGCTGGCCTCGCTAGAACAATTACGACTGAGTAGTGAGTTCGATCCTCACTGGATACCCCCAACTTTCGGCTTTGTGCCACATCTAAGCCACGCTTGGAAAATCACTATATATATGTTATTATTACTTTAGACCTTTTTTAGTGGACACTTAACAAGCCATACTTTGCCCCAATTAACAACTGCTCTCAGGTGATGTAGTTTCTTTTATCTGATTCAGTTCTTTCCTTGTGATACTGTAGCGCAAGTAAGCAATTTTTGAAGAATCGAGCTGAGAAAGTTCTAGGACAGTTGCGTATTGGACATTTCCGTCCCTGGCAATTAACGTACCAGACAATTGCGTCCCTGGACAATTGCGTCCCTAGACAAATGCGTCTCTGGATAATTGCGTACCTCCGATAATATTTTAGAAGCTTTTGAAGGTAATAACCATAAATTTTGAAAAAAGCATAGGTAGTAATCATAAATTTTTAAAAAAGAAATAAAAGGAAGAAAATAAAAAAAATTAAAAGTTTATTTTTGTTTAAAAAATGACAGATTAACAGTATTGCAAGATCGCTCTACACACTGGCAGTATGTTTTGTTTCAACGGCGTTTTTCTTATGATAGTGGTAGCTGTAATTTACCTCGTCCACAAATATTTTTCCACCAGTGTTTGTTTTTAGAAACTTAGCCAGGGGTTCCAAATAAAAAATATAATCTCTAAAATCCAGAATCTATTAGATTTTTGAGGTATGAACTGAAACTGATAGCTTAATTTTCTCTTGCTTTCTAAAAAGACATTTTTTTCTCTTGCTTAGAGTAATTAAAGGTATTGGTGTGCAAATTTCTATATTAAATAACTCTTTAAAAAAAAATCAAATTATTATTATCAGTGTTACGCAATTATCCAAAGACGCGTTTGTCTCGGGACCCCAAATGTCCAGGGAGGCAATTGTCTGGTACGCAATTGTCCAGGACGCAAATGTCCGTCCACCGAGCCGAGAAATACCTTTGTATTCTGCTGACAGGCTATTTCTAAAAAATATTGTTCTCATGAATAACATCCATATGAATGTTGCAATTTTACGACGCTATTTTTTGCAACAATTTGCGGTGTTGGATGAGACTCCACCCCTACAATATTCTGTTCTATGTCTATTTTTCTTATCTCATATACCAAATTTGTTATAACTGATCCATGCCCGCAGGTAGCTGAATTTTTATGATCTATTGGGGATTCGTGCCATCATTGCTTTCATTCCAATTCCAGATCATGGCTTCCGTTTTCGAAAAGTTTATCTTGAGTCCTATTGGCTGTTGATTTTTGTTCAAGGTCATTCATATGTTAACTATAAATATTTCTGTCACCAGTATGGATCTATCGAAGTAGAAAGGCCGGTAGATGAAATAAACACTGCTTAAAAGTCTATTCAATACGAGTTTCCATTAAAATAACTTTTGAAGCAATATATTCTTAAGGCTTCGATATAGAAAATAGCTCTTTCTATGCAGGAAACATTCGTTATTCATTTTCTTCAAACAATTCTTCGGGAAAGTAGGTTTCTCAAGTCCAGTAATTGTTATCGCTCTTTCTCGTATTGATGAGAATTTCCTTCCAAATATTTAGTTTTCGTTAGTGTGTAAATCCAGCATTTGAGTATATCAATATTATATATATATATATATATATATATATATATATATATTTGAGTATATCAATATTATATATATTTGAGTATATAAATGTTATTTATATATATATATATATATATATATATATAATATTGATATACTCAAATGCTGGCTTTATATATATATATATATATATATATATATATATATATATATATATATATATAGGTACATTTAATTTCACTTAGTGTGGAAAGCCAGCATTTGAGTATATCAATAATATATATATATATATATATATATATATATATATATATATATATATATATAATTCAATTATTTAGTTTTTGTCTGATGACAGCAAAAGCGTGAAACTCAGGATCACACGCCCATATCCATACAATTGAATATATATATATATATATATATATATATATATATATATATATATATATATATATATATATATATGAATGAGATAACGATATATATTTTTATATATCAAGAACAGTATTGGGGAAATTAATTTCTGAAGGACGAAACGCGTCACAAGTAAACTTTTCACATTTTGTCATAACATTTCCCCAATCAGCCAATGAGGTGTTATGTACACTATTTACATTATTCGGTCTGTTGTCCTCATATTTGTTGCCATATTTATTACAACGTTTCGACCGTTGTACGCTCCGGCCTTCTTCAGGTGGTTGGAATGTCTAACTGAACCCTTTATTTCGCTCGCTGGGGTAGATGAGGATGATAGTCCGAGCAATGTAAATAATGTACATAATACCTCATCTATCTAGCAGATATTAAAAAAAAAATTACTTTCTTCAAAATAGGGAGAGAATGCATATACATAGAATCGTCTGTTTGCCCAGAACAAATGTGATGTAGCATTAACTTTTGGTGACGGTGGGATAAATTTCATCGTCAAAGCAGGACACGCGCGCGCACACACACACACACACACACACACACACACACACACACACACACACACACACACACAAAATGCACGCACACACACGTACACTAAAGCACGCACACACACAAAAAAATGCACACACACACACACACACACACACACACAAATGCACGCTTACACACACACAAAATGCACGCACGCACACACACAAATGCACGCACACACACAAAATGCACGCACACACACGCAAATGCACACACACACACACTAATGCACGCGCACACGCGCACACACAAATGCACGCACACACACACAATAAGCACGCACACAAACACAAATGCACGCATACAGACACACAAAATGCACGCACACACACACAAATGCACACACACACACACACAAAATGCACGCACGCACACAAATGCACGCATACACACACACAAAATGCACGCACAAACACAAATGCACACACACACACACACACACAAAATGCAGGCACGCACACAAATGCACGCATACACACACACAAAATGCACGCACACACACACAAATGCATGCACACACACACACACAAAATGCACGCACGCACACACACACAGACACACACACACACACACCCACACACGCACACACAAAATGCACGCACGCACGAACACAGACACAGACACACACGCAAGCGCACCCACGCTATTCATGTGTATGTATTTCCTTTAACGACGCGTTTCGTCCACTGTCGGACTTTCTCAAGTCAAATGTGAAGATTTTATTTTGCAACAGGATATTATAAACAGACGTAATAATAGCGTTAGTCTTCCAATTGTTTTTTTTTCAATTTAAGAACGCTCGTCAATATTTTTCTGGCTAACTGTGAATGTCGAAGCAAACGACGGAGGATACCAAATGATGTAAATTAAATGCTTAATAAAAGAAAATGATAAATGTTATTATTGATGTTGTGGATTTTTTAAAAAAATATAATTATTATTTATTTTTACTTTGAGAAATTAATTTATGTATTTATATATTTTAAATAATATCAGGTTTTGATTTAACCTTTTTTAGTTTTTTAATATTTTTATGCTCATAAATGTTTGTTTTGGAAAAAGGTGTCTAGTTTAGGAAAGAAGATATTTGAAAAAGTCCGAAGCGCAGATTAACAATTTGGAAAGAGACAACAGCGGCATTCTCAAGAACCTTTCTTCTAAGTAAGTTATTTTCTCTTTTAATAAGTGTTGTATTCTTTAGACCGGAGTATCTATCTATCTATCTCGTCTGTCTGTCTGTCTGTCTGTCTGTCTGTCTGTCTGTCTGTCTATCTATCTATCTATCTATCTATCTATCTATCTATGTACTTATGTACATATGTGTGTGCCCATATATAAACTGTGTCCATAGATGTATGTACTTCTATCTAGCCCCACATATATAATTACTGTTAAGATATATTCTTCGGGGAAGAATTTTCAGTATCGGCAATAGGGAGTCTATTCATATCTATCTATCTATCTATCTATCTATCTATCTATCTATCTATCTATCTATCTATCTCATTATGTTAACCTATCTATCTATCTATCTATCTATCTATCTATCTATCTATCTATCTATCTATTTCATTATGTTAACCTATCTATCTATCTATCTATCTATCTATCTATCTATCTATCTATCTATTTCATTATGTTAACCTATCAATCTATCTATCTATCTATCTATCTATCTATCTATCTATCTATTTCATTATGTTAATCTATCTATCTATCTATCTATCTATCTATCTATCTATCTATCTATCGATTTCATTATGTTAATCTATCTATCTATCTATCTATCTATCTATCTATCTATCTCAGTCTATTCATATCTATCTATCTATCTATCTATCTATTTCATTATGTTTATCTATCTATCTATCTATCTGTTTCATTATGTTTATCTATCTATCTATCTATCTATCTATCTATCTATCTATCTATCTATTTCATTATGTTAATCTCTCTATCTATCTATCTATCTATCTATCTATCTATCTATCTATCTATCTATCTATTTCATTATGTTAATCTATCTATCTATCTAGCTATCTATCGATTTCATTATGTTAATCTATCTATCTATCTATCTATCTATCTCAGTCTATTCATATCTATCTATCTATTTCATTATGTTAATCTATCTATCTATCTATCTATCTATCTATCTATCTATCTATCTATCTATCTATCTATCTATCTATCTCAGTCTATTCATATCTATCTATCTATCTATCTATCTGTTTCATTATGTTTATCTATCTATCTATCTATCTATCTATTCGTGAAAACGTACAACATGACAGGTTAGTGCTGAATAGTTCTTGGCCTAACCAAGAAACTTTCCTTCCCTCCGCACATTCTGATGCTTGGTCATTGGGTCAGACCTTTGGCATTGGGTAGAGCTGAAAATATTTTCGCATTCCGCGTATATGTATATACACGTGAGTGGGTGTGCGTACATATATATTTATATATATATATATATGCCAATGTATAAACATACACACACATTTATGGGTGTGTTTGTAAAAAGTGTTCACTTCCAGCCAAAGTTAACTGAATTTGTTACAAGACCGACATGTGGTAAAGATTTAACTATTAAAAGATAGATTTCAATAGGTTTCTTTTCCGGCTTTTCGCTTTCTTTTGATTTACTTGTCTTCGGTTTTTCAACTGTTGGGCATTTACGACACGATTCAACCTTATTCGCGCCGGTTCACGCCGAAAGCGGGAAATTCCTCGCTAAAACATTTCCCGTTTTCGCCTATCTAAATGTTGGGTTGAGTGGCCAGTTTTGGCGTTTGAGGCAGAGAAGATATCTCGTCGTGTAAAAAGTCAATAGGTTACGCATCTTTATTGAAGAAGAGAAAGGCATTGGTGATGGAGGTGAGAGCGGCAAGGAGCGAAGGGTCGGGAGTTAGGCATCTTTTAGCCAGTGGCTTTTTCGCTTTCCACAATCAATTTGGTTTATCGTTGAGGTGTTCGCTGCGTACGAGTTTAGCATTCCACTCACAGCAAACACTCACTTTGGTAATTACTTTCTATTTTAACTCTCTGAAAACAGCAAATATTGATTCTATCTATCTATCTATCTATCTATCTATCTATCTATCTATCTATCTATCTATCTATCTATCTATCTATCTATCTATCAGTTTTTCATATCTATTTATCTTTTTTCAATATGTCAGTCTGTATCTATCTATCTATCAGTTTGTTCACATCTATCTATCTATCTATCTATCTATCTATCTATCTATCAGTTTTTCATATCTATTTATCTCTTTTAATATGTCAGTCTGTATCTATCTATCTATCTATCTATCTATCTATCTATCTATCTATCTATCAATTTGTTCACATCTATCTATCTATCTATCTATCTATCTATCTATCTATCTCAGTCTGTTCATCTATCTATCTATCTATCTATCTATCTATCTATCTATCTCAGTCTATTCATCTATCTATCTATCTATCTATCAGTTTTTCATATCTATTTATCTCTTTTAATATGTCAGTCTGTATCTATCTATCTATCTATCAATCAATTTGTTCACATCTATCTATCTATCTATCTATCTATCTATCTATCTATCTATCTATCTCAGGCTGTTCATCTATCTATCTATCTATCTATCTATCTATCTATCTATCTATCTATCTCAGTCTGTTCATCTATCTATCTATCTATCTATCTATCTATCTATCTATCTATCTATCTATCTATCAAACGTTCATTAGAGGGTGGGCTGAAAAGCTTATAAGCTGACTGTTAAGGAATGATCCTGGAGCTGTGAAATCATGCAAGAATTAACTCTAACTATTCTTATTAATAAAGGCACTGTCTTTCCAGACATCTGACTGTTCAAAGAAGACTTCAAAAGCTGCATTGCGAAGAAAAACATGTAACTATCATTTATCTCTCCATCTATGAGTTAAACAGCAGGGTAGGCTACGTTTTCTTATTATATATCAAGCATGGCTAACAATTCTCTTGGTTTCTGTGGTAGTCATTCTTGGAGGAGAGCAACTCTAAATTCAAAATCAAAAGATTTTTGAAAAAACGATGTCTTTTACGAGCAAGAAATCTTGGCGATTCACGAATAATAAAGAAAATGATTCTACGTGGTATTAAAAATATCGTGGTACGAGGGTGGGCTGAAAAGCTAATTGACTAACTGTGAAGGAAAGATTCTAGAGCTGTGTAATTTTGCATCATTAACTCCATCTCTTCTTATTAATAAATGCACTGTGTCTTTCCAGACATCTGGCTGTTCAAAGAAGACTTCAAAATAACTAGTAGTGACTTGGCTTGAAAATGAACAAAATTTGGCATCGAGGTGTCATTAGGTACACGCAGAAAAAGGGTTCAGCCCCAGTGATATTCATGCTGATATGGCTGCTACATTAGCGGATGGCACTTTAGCTTTATCATCAGAGCAAAAGTGTACAGCTCAGGATAGGTGGGGAAAGGGAGAGTCTTGAATATAACCAAAAGTCTGTACGTCCTGTAACTGCTACCACCTAGGAAAACATTGATCTGTTCACCAAATGGATGACAGCCGATTGACTATTAGTATATGCCCTGAGAAAGTTGGGAATATTCTGCACAATGAACTTTGCATGACGAAGGTTTCTGTTGGGTCGGTCCGACATTTACTGATACCTTATACAAAGCACACCAGACTGACCACATCACGGGAAATCTGACATTGTCTACGGCAGATACTGCTGGTTTCTTAACCCAGAATGAGGGCTGGGTTCATTATTTTGCGCAAGAGACAATCCATGCAGTCGAAACTAGGGCCGTTTCATCTGTAGGGAAAGTGATGGTCTCAGGTTTTGGGGATGCAGAAAAAAGGGCTACATCATCAGCAGAGTTTTCTGTGGCGAGCACAAAAGGTTGTCAAGACCAAATGCCCACGAAAGGGGTCTTGTTTCATCGGGACAATGCCCCAGCACACAAGTCCTTGGTTTCAATGCCTGCTGTGCGTGACTGTGGCTTTTAACTGGTTGATCACGCACCCTATTTTCCTGATTTTTCCGCATCTGAACTTGAACGGACGAAGGTTTCAGAAAAGGTGTCACCCACGTTTCCCGACAACTGGTCAAAAGCGCACTCGGTTAATCACGTCACAGACAAATCTGACATTGTTTTAAGAAGATTCAGCTGGTTTCCATGAATGTTTGCTTAACCAAGATGTGTCTTGTGTTCGTTACTTTTAGCCAGAGACAAAGAGAAAATCTGTTTAGTGGAAACACCCCCTCCTCATATGCTCCAAATAAAGCCACGGTTGTTTCACCTGGAGGGAAGTTTATGACCTTATTTTTAGGCGATGCAAAAGGTATTATATTTATTGAGTATCTTCAAAAGGTTCACTCCATAAATGGAGAGTACTATGCCAACTTGCTAAGGCAGTTACGAATGACTATCAAGACGAAACGCCTAAGATAACCGAAGAAAGGTGTCGTTTCATCAGTACATCTCCAGCACACAAGTCCTTGGTTTCACTGGCTGCTGTGCGTGATTGTGACTTTCAACTGGCTGATCAACCTCCCTATTCTCCTGATTTGACTATCATCTGTTCCCCAACACGAATAAACACTTGTCTGTGAACCGGTATTGCAGTGATGATGATATCATTATTCTCGATAACTTTTTTTGACAAACAGGAATACACTTATTAATAAGAAGTGGTCAAATTAATGCATATAGGATTTCATAGCTCTAGCATCACTCCTTCATAGTCAGCCTATATAATCTTCGGTCCGTGCTCGTATACACACACAAAAATAACTCCTTAACTTCACAGCTCCCCGCCTTTTCTTAAAAAATAACTGTGAATTTCCATAAGGATTTTGAAAAGATTGCGGTGTGATTTCTTTGTCATTCTCCCCGACTGGTTGCCAACCAAGGCTAGAGGGACAAGTCTACATTGCTATCTATGAATGAGGGAAAAGAAATGATAGATGCCATTCGCAAGGGCATAGTTTCGAATGTTGAATTTTGAGCTCGAATCGCTGATTTCAGTTTCTGTGCCGATAATCGTCACGCTACCCGCATACCTAGTTATGAATGCTGTTATGAAAACAGAGACAGTGTCAACAACGAAGTTTCATCTCATGATGATATTCGGATGTATCATGATTCCTGTGCCTAGACCTCATTACTATTAAAATTATCAACTTTACCTGACCTTATATCACGAATATATATATATATATATATATATATATATATATATATATATATATATATATATATATATATATATCATTATTTATTCGAAAATTATATGATAAATATCTTATAAAATCACTACAAAAATAGCCATTTTCTTATCAAGTGATGGTGTTGAATGTAGAACACCATCACTTGATAAGACACCACAAGTGTTGAAAGAAAATGGCTATTTTTGTAGTAATTTTGTAACATGTTTATGTTATAATTTTCAAATAAATAATTATATTTGCTCTACTCTGTAGTGAGCACTCGCTTAAGAATAGTATTTTATTTGTTATTGGAATTTATTCCATATACACCAATCCTATACTTATATATATATATATATATATATATATATATATATATATATATATATATATATATATATATATATATATATATCACCACAATATATAATACCAAACAGCTCTTTCGAAAAGAAAAATTGGGAATTGAAAGAAAATGGTTTGAATCCTCAAATAAATTGGAAAATTCTACGTTTCGTGAACACCGCCCAACAATTTTAGGGTTAGGTGCAAGTTATGTTTAGAAGAAAAAATCAGGATAATAAAATATAAAGATCAAGGCAAACTATTAAATCAACGGAGAGAATTAATCACGAAATGTAGACATAGAAATAAATTCCAAATTACATAAGTATACAGGTGCATATATGTGGGTGTGTATATCTGCGTATAGTGACATATATGTATCATCATGTAAATGTACACATGTATGAAGATATGGACGCATATAAGTGTGTTGGGCAGCACGAGTTATTCCATTTGGTGCTCTGGTATTACCCACAATCTATAAATCTATAACTCAGCTAATTTACATTAATCTTAACGGGCTTAAGTTTAAATCAACCATTACTTAGTAGTACAAAAATTATATACTGTGAATCCCAGAGAAACACACTCCGGGGCTCTTATAAGAAAAACCACATAGCAAGAGCTGATAATAAACTACAAACAAAAATCCTGGACATAAACCCCAAACCCAACCTACTTCCCCCGGGATAAGATACCTTATGCCCCCACCAATCGCTAACACAAAACCACTCTCATTAACAAGACGCCTACTAGAGGAGGAATGTGAAAATAAATTTAGAACGATGCTCTGAGACAAGCACTTGGCTGGTAATAGCCGTGTGAAGAACGGTTTGAAATAGACTATACATAAGTTGAGGTAATTTTTGTTTTTTTGCTGTAATATATATATATATATATATATATATATATATATATATATATATATATATATATATATATATATATATATATATATGTGTGTGTGTGTGTGTGTGTGTATATGTGCAAATATATAGAAAAATAGGAAAGAACACGTTAGGTTAATAATCTGAAGTTCTTTAGTATTTTTGTTTTCATTTTTAAAAACCAGTGCTCAATAAATAAGTAGAACGTAAGGGTTAACACGCTCTTATTGAAGTAATTACTTTAGATGTTTCGATAGTAATTAATTTTACGAATGAATATGCTTATAAAGCTGCGTAAATTTCAAGATTAGTTATACCAAGAATTTCGCTTGAAGATGAAACAGAGCTTGGTGCTTTAATTCAATTTAATTTTTATATTTAAATTGAAGTTTTTAACTTCTGTTTTTGAAACATGAGAAATCTTATGTAGCGAAGGAATCATATTTTTAAATATATATATATATATATATATAAGATCTTTATATATTTATATATATAGGATCCTTATATATTTCCACTTTTCTGATCTAGACATTCAAAGATTAAGCTGATGAGCTGAGAATGATAAAAAATTCTACTTTTTCTACTTCGATAGGAACATACCACTGATGAAATATTTATAGTTGGGATAAGAATGAGCTTGGAAAAAATCAAAGGGAAAACAAAAAAGGCAATGACCGCTCCCAATGTTAGAAGAAATAGAACTCAAGTTAACCTTAACAAAACATAACAACGCAGAAAATATAATTGGGAATTAGAATGGAAACAATGATGGCACGAATCCTAAATCCAACCTGTTGTGGATTCCGGGATGAAATCCGGTATCAATAATAACAAACGCCAAGAATGAATATAGGAAAATAAATGTATTAACGTAATAATACCAACTCGTAATACAGGTTAGTAGTTCCAGGAATGCGGGTTAGTAGAAAAATATATATATATAGTCTTTGGTATCGACGTATCGCTGTGTGACTTTTTACTGAGTCTACGTGCTCACTTACTGTGACTCTTGCCTGCTACGTTCATATGCTCTCGTTCGTTCGTTTTCGTTCGTTCGTTCGTTCGTTCGTTCGGACCTGTTCGATCCTTGGGTATTCACTAGCAGTAGTATACGTATACCTTGGGTGAGTCCATTTGTGAAAAAAGTGGAGGACTCCTCAACACAACCTAAATAACTCGGAACGTGTGGATCGGTTATAGCAAATTTAGCATAGGAGATAAGAAAGTAGAACATAGAATATAATATAAAAGGGGTAGTTTCAGATTAAAAAATAAAATAAAACCTTGATAATGGAAAACAGAATAACCAAAAGCGTTGGGTATATAGTGATTTTCCAAGCAAAGTTTAGATGTGGCACAAGGCCGAAAGTGGAAGGTACCCAATAAGGATCGAATTCACTACTCACTCGTAATTGTTTTAGCGAGACAAGCTTGGTACACCACCTCGAGGTAATGAATATAGATAATATCCCACGTCGATAGCACGTTTGGGAGTTTCATGCGAATACGCAATCTTCAACTGAGTATCCCGCACATGAAGATTGAGCATACGCATGAAACTCCGAGACATGCTATCGACGTGGAATATTATCTATATTCACTAAGATATATTTAACAGCTCTGTTATATAACATTGAACACTGTTTTTATAAAACCTGAGAAAAATTATATATATATATATATATATATATATATATATATATATATATGTACGTGAAAGTATATGTGAATATACGTATGTTTGTTTTTATCATAACAATATCTATCTATCTATCTATCTATATATATATATGTGAAAAAGAAGAGACAAACAGAAATCGTCTTTGGTTGTAATGTGGATTTTTAAAAAATATATTAGGCTTTATTGTCAATAATTTTGCTACACGTGTTTCCGCTTTCGCTACCTTCATCAGGAAAAGCGTGGAGATTTCCACATATTATTAAAAGGAATTAATTTTTCTTATGCTTTTCGATGTTAAATATTCCCGATATTAGACATTCTCTTTTTGTGTGTTAGTGACCCAAATGTCTCCCTTGAATTAGAGTGAAAATTTCCTATTAAACTTCAATATATGGGAACTTGTCTTTTAAAGAACTTATTTTATATTTTCATATTGGCTCATAGATAGATAGATAGATAGATAGATAGGGACAGTCTGAGATAGATAGATAGATAGATAGATAGATAGATAGATAGATAGATAGATAGATCATCTTTGATTCATGCATATTTTAGAAATATTTAGTTCGGTTGTGATTTTTGCAGTCACATAACTAATCTCCTTGAAATATATTTTATTATTATGAAAGAATGAGAAACATTTTCACGCATCGATCTGAACTATGTATAGAAGTATATTGCAAATATTTATGAAGTTACAGAAGAATATATATGTAAGTATTATATCTATGTTTACACGCACACACACACATATATATAGTCAAACACATACATATTTGTGGGCATATATATATATATATATATATATATATATATATATGTGTGTGTGTGTGTGTGTGTGTGATTGTGTGTGTGTGTATGTGTGTGTGTATGTATGTATGAATAAAACAAAAGGAAAAACCTTTCTTTACCAACACGTTTCGTCCGCTGAGTAACTTTAGCAAGGTAAATGTATGGATTTTATTTTGCAACAAAAATTCATGAGCAGAATCATATCAGATAGAGCGATGCACACGCAGAAGGACGTGTACCTGTGATTTGCAGATTGTGTAAAAGTATTTGATAAATTACATCACAAAGAACTGTGGGAACTGTTAGTCAACCTTGACATACTTGGGAAGGATATTGTAATAATTCAGGATCTGTATTGGCAGCAAACCGTCTCCTGATGGTTAGAAAATGAGTTGAGTATGTATTCTAAAATAGAAAGGGGTGTAAGTCAAGAGTGAGGCGATTCTGAGTGAATTATGAGCCCTACAAGGATACGTTATTGCACCCACAGTCTTAAGAACTTACGGCATGCAGATGGCATCGTGTTAATAGCAGACACAGAAAGGAAATTAAACTCTATCTATCTATCTATCTATCTATCTATCTATCTATCTATCTATCTATCTATCTATCTCAGTCTATTCCATATCTATCTATCTATCTATCTATCTATCTATCTATCTATCTATCTATCTATCTATCTATCTATCTATCTCAGTCTATTCCATATCTATCTATCTATCTATCTATCTATCTATCTATCTATCTATCTATCTATCTATCTATCTATCTATCTCAGTCTATTCCATATCTATCTATCTATCTATCTATCTATCTATCTATCTATCTATCTATCTATCTATCTATCTATCTATCTCAGTCTATTCCATATCTATTTATCTATCTATCTATCTATCTCAGTCTATTCCATATCTATCTATCTATCTATCTATCTATCTATCTATCTATCTATCTATCTATCTATCTATCTATCTCAGTCTATTCCATATCTATCTATCTATCTATCTATCTATCTATCTATCTATCTATCTATCTATCTATCTATCTCAGTCTATTCCATATCTATCTATCTATCTATCTATCTATCTATCTATCTATCTATCTATCTATCTATCTCAGTCTATTCCATATCTATCTATCTATCTATCTATCTATCTATCTATCTATCTATCTATCTATCTATCTATCTATCTCAGTCTATTCCATATCTATCTATCTATCTATCTATCTATCTATCTATCTATCTATCTATCTATCTATCTATCTATCTATCTCAGTGTGTATGTCTATCTTCCTAGGCTAATTACACTTTTCAACAAAAATTTAGCGATAGAAATAAGAATACAGTTTTCTGTTATTTTTTTTTAGTCGATCACGATCGTGAACTCTATTTTTCGTGAAATGACTCCATTTTTTAAAATTTTAAAATTAAATTTTTCTAAATTATGAAAAATTCATGTTTATGAGTATATGTATAGATATTAAACATTTTCATATTGAGGCCTAATAGAAACAAAATATACTTAATTTGTATTGCTACCAAGCAAAACATAACAGTAAGAGGCATTATCTGGGGTTTACGTCATACCATTGATACTTCAAATAGAAGCTTATTCAATTTTTCTTTCTGACAATTTTGAGAGAGCATTGAATCATGTTGTGCAACAGATATGTGGTGCGACTGATTTATCTTCGTCGCCAAGTTTAATCCCAAATATAATTTGTATAGTTTTAACAAGAACGATTATATTTCATTTATTCTTTTTAAAAGTTACAGACCCACATCCGTAGGAGAATCTATTTGGACTATTTTTGTAGTTTCCTCCTGGAATTTTTTAACAATTTTTGGCATAATCCGAAGATAAGAAATAAAAGAGTTAATTTTTGTAAAAAAACTTAAAAATAAATGGTAGTTGACAACTGACAAAAACTGGAGTCCATTCGTAAAATATGAATGTTATTTTCATAATCTACATTCAAAGTGACCCTAGAAATGGCATTCTCATCTTTCTAGTCTACAAAATTTAAATTTTAAATCTATCTATCTATCTATCTATTGTATGTATTTAAATCTGTAAAAATCTATCTATCTATCTATCTATCTATCTATCTATCTATCTATCTATCTATTTATTTATTTCATTCAATGTGTCTTTCTATCTGCCGAAGCTAATTTTCTATCACACTTTTTTCATTAGCTGCCTTTTTCACTCTTTACATATCTATCTATCTATCTATCTATCTATCTATCTATCTATCTATCTATCTATCTATCTATCTATCTATTATTTTATTTGCACTTTGTACATTTAATTGACAACAGATACCCAACAACTACAGTATTCTAAGGATTCTTCTCTGGGTATTTTGTAAGTGACGCTTGCGTTTGAAGAAATATCTTATTTTCCAGCCTGTATCTCCGTCGTAGGATAACTTCGTGGCCAGGTGATAACTGCATTAATAATTGTGATGCTTTAATGATTTTCGCTTTTCAGAGCTTTTAACTTTTACTTCACGATTTGCAGGCATTGAAATCGGCGGGGGAGGGGCAACGGATAAAATACAAAAAAAAAAAAATAAAGAGAGAGAGAAAATCTTTTTCTCTTGTTTCGTAACACGAGGAAAGACATTGAAAAGCTATCAATTTGCTTGTTTCACTCAATATCCAGCTTTTATTTTTAACTTTTTATATTTTCAACAGCCTTTCGAAGTTTTGATATCGGAAAGAAAATAAAATAAAATTTTGATCGTATTTTTGCGCGTTGCAGAGGAAGGTGCACCGACATTGTTGAAAATCAAAATGACCGCAAGAAAAAAGCCTTCACGGCTATCAGTTAGAAGTAAGAATTATATTTGGATATTTTGATGGTCGTTATTTAAGTCATTAAAAATTAGGGGTTTCTGACCCCCCCACCCAAAAAAAAACTGATCTATTATTTTTCTGTTCAATTTTACCGTATATACCCGTGTCTCATGCCACTTTTGACGACGAAATTTTGAAGATAATTTTAAGGGGGACGCATCATACACGGGATATAAAATTAGCGTATGTACTGCTGGTCCAGGCTACGCCGTTGACCAAACTATATATGCATTTATTGCAGTCAAATTAGCTTCAAAATTAGGTATTCAAAGGGTCACATGATATGTGACTATATACGGTAGATAGATTAAAATAAGATACGTACAATAGATAGATAAGAACAGATTAAAATAACATACATACAGTAGATCGATATATATATATATATATATATATATATATAGAGAGAGAGAGAGAGAGAGAGAAAGAGAGAGAGAATGGGATAGATAGATAGATAAATAGATAGATATTTGATGTTAATTTTAAGGGTGTTGCATCATACGCGTGATATAAAAAGCAGCGTATGTATTGCTGGCCTTGGCTACCGCATATACCAAACTATACATCAATTTACTGCAGTCAAATCAGCTTCAAAATAAGGTTTTCAAAGGCAGATAGATTAAAGTAAAATACGTACAATAGATACATAGATAGATCTGAATAGATTAAAATAACATGCATTAGATCGATAGTTATATACATAGATAGATTAAAATAA
This sequence comes from Acanthosepion esculentum, assembly GCA_964036315.1. Classification (NCBI taxonomy): domain Eukaryota; kingdom Metazoa; phylum Mollusca; class Cephalopoda; order Sepiida; family Sepiidae; genus Acanthosepion; species Acanthosepion esculentum. The sequence continues at coordinate 46,933,981 of OZ038481.1, read as the reverse complement.
AATACATATACTAGATAGATAAATAGATAGATAGATAGATAGATAGATAGATTAAAATAAAATAAAAAGACTACATGGAGAAATCGATAAATAGACAGACAGATTGAAATAAAATAATACTTCAGATAGATAGATAGATAGATAGACATACATACATACATACATACATACATACATACATACAGACAGACAGACAGATAGATAGATAGATAGATAGATAGATAGATAGATAGATCTCAATAGATTAAAATAACATTCATTAGATCGATAGCTATATACATAGATTAAAATAAAATATATACACTAGATCGATAGATAGATTAAAATAAAATACATATACTAGATAGAGAGATAGATAAATAGATAATGAAGAAAACAAGATAGATTGATAGATGGAGATAGATAGATAGATAATGAAGAAAACGAGATAGATAGATAATGAAGGTAACGAGATAGATTGATAGATAGATAGATAGATAGATAGATAGATAGATAGATAGATAGATTAAAATAAAATACAAAGACTACATGGAAAAATAGATGAATAGATAGACAGATAGATTGAAATAAAATACATACATTAGATAGATAGACAGACAAATAGACAGACAGACAGACAGATAGATAGATAGATAGATAGATAGATAGATAGATAGATACCGTATATACTCGCGTATCATGCGACTTTTGATAATCTAATTTTGTTGGTTATTTTAAGGGGGTTGCATCATACGCGAAATATAAAAATTAGCAGATGTTCTGTTGGCGTTGGTCACACCATTGACCAACTTATATATCCATTTACTGCAGTCAAATTAGCTTCAAAATAAAGTCGGTAGATAGATGAAAATAAAATACGTACAATAGATATATAGATATGAACAGATAAAATAATAACACATACACGATATATATATATATATATATATATATATATATATATATATATATATAGAGAGAGAGAGAGAGAGAGAGAAAGAGATAGATAGATTAAAGTAAAATACGTACACTAGATAGATGGATATATAGATATAAATATATTAACTTGCATTAGATCGATAGATAGATATATAGATAGATTTAAACAAAATACATACACTAGACAGGCAAATTAAAATAAAATATGTACACTAGATAGATAGGTAGATAAAATGATAGATAGAATGATTAAAATAAAATACAAAGATTATATGGAGAAATAGATAAATAGACAGATAGATGAAAATAAAATACGTACATTAGATCGATAAACAGATATGAACAGACTAAAATAACAAGCATACTCTACGTAGAGATAGATAAATAGATTGACAGATAAATTTAAATAAAATACAGATATTACATAGAAAGATCGATAAATATAAAGATAGGTAGAAAGATGAAAATAAAAAACATACACTAGATAGATAGATAAATAGATAGATAGATAAATAGATAAATAGATAGATAGATAGATATTATAGATAGGAAAGAAATAGATGAAAATAAAATACATAAACTAGATAGATAGATAGATAGATAGATAGATTGGAAAGAGATAGATGAAAATAAAATACATAAACCAGATAGATAGATAGGAAAGAGATAGATGAAAGTAAAATACATAAACCAGATAGATAGATAGATAGATAGGAAAGAGATAGATTAAAATAAAATACAGAAACCAGATAGATAGGTAGATAGATAGGTAGATAGATAGATTGAAATAAAATACGAATACTAGATAGATAGATTAAAATAAAATACGTACACTAGATAGATAGATTAAAACAAAATACGTACACCAGATAAATAGATAGATAGATAGATTAAAATAAATTACATACACCTGATAGATAGATAGATAGATAGATAGATAAAGAAATAAATGAAAATAAAATACCTACTAGATAGATAGATAGATAGATTAAAATAAAATACATACACTAGATAGATAGATAGGTACCTGAGCATATGCGGTATTTATTTCCTTTCATCGTCTGCAAACTATGCGTGATACTCTTAACGGCTCAATTTATTTTTCTTATTTCAAATTTAATAAATAGATTAAACAAATAATCGTTCTCTGCTTTATTTAGTCTTTTATCCATGGGAATTGTGTTTTTATCCTTCAAATTTAAAATATACTCAAAAAAAAAACAAGATGAAATTTAAAACGGCAAAATTGGTGAGCCGCTCACGTTTAAGAGTATTTTTATCCCTTGAATCGATTACGTGAACAGCTTAAAATTATCTGTAATAAAATAAAGTGTACTATAAATGGACCTTATTTGCATATTTGGTGTCATGTCACAAAATGGCGACTTCTCTCGTCGGTGAAAAACTGACGAGAAGCTGAAAAGTAACAATACTGAGAGGTACAGAAGTCTTCGCATGGATATGACAGTAAAAACTTGCGAATACGCTGAAAATGAATTTCGAAGCGACAAATGTACAATACTGGTTGATGCTTAAAGTCATGATAAAATTTTTTTTCGGATTATCAGCTAGTTGTGAATTATTTAAAAGACATTTAATATTCATATATTGACTTTTTTGCATTAACATTTTTTGAGAATAACAATGATGTAAGTTATACTATTTAATCCATAGTTGGGGGAAGTTGTAGATTCATACATTTCACGAGGGTGTTTAACACGCAAATACCCTCGTGAAATGTGTGAATAGATAATTAGTGAATGTATGCATAGATAATTAGCTTATAGTCATAATGAGACAGATAGTAATTATATATAACATTTTTACCGTTGCACTGGCTACATTCAACCGTCAGCTTTATTCTAACAGTTTAATTTCTCGCACTTCTCACTTGTGGAAATTTCTTCCAGTTTCTTGCTTACCTGCCACTTACAATCTACAAAAATTTAGATGTAACGCCAATCGCCAGCGATGGATAAATTGTCGTCTAAATTACGCAAAAATGAAAATAACACTGACATCTCATTTTGACAGATATATTTACCAAAATTACACAAAAATATCTTGAAATAGTAAACAAAAGCTCAGACCGCGCTGCTATTTAATCCGTATCTGCGTGTCTGAGAAGAAATAAACTTAGACGAAGGGTATTTCTCTGGAAATGAACGCAACAGCCTTGGTTGAACACTGGACGCCATTTTCATTGCCGATAATCGCTTCGCTACATGTACATCCGTATGGAGGAAATATTTGCCATTAATTAATAAAGGGATAAAAACGCATGATTTAATAAAAAAAATAATATTAGCAATACGAAGCTTTATGCTTTTTTCTTTCTAAGTCTAGATAGTGGAAGAAATCTTATATATAAACTCTACGTATATATGGGACTAATGGTAGACAGATGAATGACAAACTGGAAAAAATATCTCTACGTAGTCCTTGAATACCTTTCTTAAAATTCGAGTCGTTCTTAACCCTTCGAGCCATGACCACCGCTTTACCGGTGGTAGAGAAAAATGACTTAATGCCCAGCCACCGGTTGAACAGTGGCGGAGAAAAATGACTTAATGCCCAGCCACCGGTTGAACGGTGGGTAAACACTTGTAACTATTTTTATATCGACCTTGAAACCTTACATGCCAATTATTTGTGAATGTTGACTCAGGAGCTCAGATAGAAGGATTAATATTGTTCAGGAACGCAGGGCTCAAAGGGTTAAATATTGTGATGATCTTCTTCTGAACGTGGCCCATTATGACGGCCTACAGCCTCCACACCTTTCTAGCGCTTAGGAACATTTGGCAAGACTCCCGCGCCCTCGTTCAGTCATTCATTCACACAAGCTCGTCAGGTAGGTAACCCACTGCTTTCCCCTTCCTCTTGGCCTTGATAAGTCCTTTGATAGTGACATTATCCCAATCGCCCTTCCTCATTATGTGGCCAAGAAATTTAGCGATCTCTTCCGCCTTTTAGTATATGTTTTATTTTTATTATTTCCTTTCAGACTTCATCGTTGCTTACTTACTCAGCCTATAGAATTCTCAGCATCCTTCCGTAGAAGCACATTTCTGTTGCTTCCAGTTTTATCTTCTGTGGAGATTGTCCAGCATTCACTGCTATACAAGAGGATTGATATTACATAGCAGTTCACCACTCTTTTCTTTGTTTCTAAAGAAATTTTCATGTTTTTTAATACTTTGCTTAGTTTTTGGATTTCATTTTTTACTAAACCGTTGCGTGTTCGGATTTTGGTGTCGCATCTTTTAAAAAATATTTCTGTACTTGTTTGTAGTTGAATCTCCAATTGGTAATTCGCATTTTTATTTCTTGCTGACAACCATACATTCTGTCTTCTTACAGTAGTCCTTTCTTCACGCTTTTCTTTAATACCTTGACCTGGAGGTCCTTTAGTTTTCTTTCTGTGTCTGCCATCAACACAGTGTCATCGGTTTATCTGATATTGTTAAGATAATAAGTCCTGGTAAGTTATCGAGCTACCCTAGGACAGGTTCGCTGTCGAGGACGAACAAATCCGGTGACAGGTACTTGTCCCACGCTCCTTTCTATTCCAACACGTTTTCTATCCGGATGCAGGGGCGTTTGCTCCCATTATAAGGTTTGGATTATTCCGACATCATTTCTCACTAGATCTAGTTTTCCTGACATTCCAACTAGATCTTTATCACGTACCTTATTAAATGGTTTTGCGGAATGTATAAAACATAAGTGAACGCCCTTCTGCATCTCTATTCCTTTCTAAGATAACATTCTGATCAGGAATATAACATATCTTATTCCACAGTCGTTGACAAATCCACACTATTTTTCTCCTGTCTTCCTTCTAATTCTGCTTCACGCTCTATTAAACAGAAATCGGATCATTAGCTTGTTGATGTGGCTCATTAAGCTGATTGTCCAATGGAGCTCACATTTATTTGCACCTGCTTTCTTAGGTAGCGCCATGAAGAATAATGTCTCCATTTTACTTTAAATTCACGTGGCAAAATTTAATCTCTGTCTCTCTGTATCTCTGTCTCTCTGTCTCTCTCTCTCTCTCTATATATATATATATATATACACACACACACACACACATACACACCTATATATATATATATATATATATATATATATATATATATGCATATGAAAATCTTGGTAATCCGTATGGGTAATCCAAAGGAGGATGAAATCCGGAGAGCTCAATGTTAAAACAGAGCGATTAATTTAATGAAAACAGACAACTTTAAGAGTCTATTGGTTATAATTTATTTCCCCAGGAAATTTCCTTTTCCCTGGCTCATCAGACCCCACTTCCAAGTTTTTTTTCAACCTCGGAAGTGTGGTCTGATTAGCCAGGTAAACAAATTCCCTGAGGAAATAAATTTTAACCAATGGACCCTTAAAGTTGTCTGTTTTCATTAAATTATATATATATATATATATATATATATATATATATATATATATATATATATATATATATATATATTGTGACGTACACACGATTTCATTAGCCATATAGGCGTAAAGCTAAAAAGCACTCCCAAAGAAAAATCCTAAATTCTAGTCGAAAATTAGTTAGATATAAAAAAAAAAATTCATAAAAATAGATAAAATCCAATGATTTCAACTTGCGAGCGAATATGTTCCATGATCAGCCATACCCTCCTCTTCTCTTCACAAATTCTTTCCCTCTTTACCTACTCTTCCACCCACAAGCCACGACGCGAGAATTACCTGGTTCCAAAATTTTGCAGCTATCAGGCGGTTGACCATAAGTGAATTCCAGGCACCATCAGGATCTCCTGCTGCGATTCACGTGATCAGACCCTACTAAGCATTGATTGAAATTTTGGCCATCACACAAACACTTCGTGATTTGCGCCTCATCCTTCTGCGTACCCAGTCAAGGACGAAGAGAACCCACGTGACTATCTTTGGGGACAGCAAAAATCTAAAAAAGGATTTTCAGTTTCCGTCTGACCAGTGGCAGATGAACGACGCTGGGCAAATCGTCTCGATTCCAAATGGACTGTCCACTGAAATGAAGAAGACCGCAAAGTCTGTCGACTAGAGATGAAAGGACTGCTACGAAACTGAATCGACCAATGAAACGCCTGTACGAGATGCTGTGGACCCCCGAACACTTCCGAAAGAAAAGGAACCCAGGAAAAATGCCGGCCGACCAAAATATTGTTTTAACATAAGAACTCTCGCTTCGGTGAATCAGAATTTTGTGTGGAAATATAAACTCGACTGACAGATAAGGTGATTCACTTGGCTTGATCATTTTTTTTGTATATATATATGTATTCGCTCGCACCTTCTGTTCTTTCATGGTCCCCTTCCCCTTTGTTAAATGGATTTTCTTTTTTTCTTTCTTTACCTGTTTATGTATTTATAAATAAATGTTTTATTTTGAAATCCATCATCTTGCGTCTGTTCTTTGTTGACTCCCTTGTGTTGTTTCCATTTCTGAGTGAAGACCGAGAAAAGATCCCACGTTTCCTTTTTTAAACCCGTGTTTCATCTATATGCTACAAGTTCGTAACAATATATATATATATATATATATATATATATATATATATATATATATATATATATATATATATAAGATAACGATATATTTTTATATATTAGTATTGAAGAAATTGTATGACAAAATAGAAAAAGCTTATTTGGGACGGGTTTGATCCGTTTCAAACTTTGACGAAGTCGTAACGGATGAAACGCGTTATAAATAAACATTTTTTTCGTGCTACCGGTGAAGAATAATATGAACATTTATGAATATATACTAAATAGCTCTGCTATAGTACATCGAGCACCATTTTATTAACACCTGCACTCATGATACCTCAGTGGAAACGGAGCTAACAATAAATTAGCAGTACCAAACGAGGAGAAAGAGTGGGAACGCACAAAAAACTAACTTTCAGTAAAATATTGAGGAGAGCAACAGGATACACTAAGCTGAAGGCTGGCCATGATCACCCACAACCTGAAGGAACGGTGTACACAAGCTCACATATGCAGGCACGCACGCACGCACACACACACACACACACACACACACACACACACGCACACACACACACAGACAAAGAGATAGAGAGACAAACAGATTTATCTCTCAACTTGTGTGCCAACTCAGTAGCTGATATGATTTCCATCTTCCCGCTCTGATTAATGTATTCATGATTATACTGTTAATGTCTAATAGAATAGCCGAAAGCGTTTGGATATTTTAGAAAGTCCGGACAGTTTTTACACTCTTTATGCCCAGAAAAGTAATAACTAAGGCAAGACACATTGAATGAAGAGCTTAATCGCAATACCTTGTCTGTTTTCGTTAACTCAGTTTGTATAAAAGAGGGATTGTTGCTCAAATACACAATTATCTCTCTCTCTCTCTGTCTCTCGCTCTCTCTGTCTCTCTCTCTCTCTATATATATATATATATACGAACATAATATAATAGGCAGCATATATTTACATTACAAAGAGTCAAGGCATGATATATATATATATATATATATATATATATATATATATATATATATCATGCTGTATTTCTCGGACAGTTCAGGCCGGTAAATGTTATTAATACTGTTTATTATAAGCTGAGCACTTACTTAAATATTTGTATCTATAAAAAATAATATATAAACATAAAAATGTCTTAAAATAATTGTCGGACTTTGTAAATTTCATAATATATATATATATGTTTGCGTTTGGGTGTGTGTGTGTGTGTGTATTGGGGAAGAGTATGACAAAGTATAAAAAAATTACTTGAGGCGCGTTTCGTCCTTCAGGACTTGATCAAATTAAATTTGTTATGTTGGTACCACTACACATGCGCACGAACGAGGGATTGTGGGATTTCAGAATTCTTTTTCAAAAAAAAAATTAAAAAAATATCCAGCCGATTTCATTTAGTGTCTTTTTGTCTCCATCATTTTTGTTATTAGATATCCCATACTGTGATAATAGAAGGTCTGCCAGGAATGGTGAAATGTTGTATGAACCAAGGCGCAAATTAAACAGACAGAGCTTGTCGGTTCTATTTAATCAAACTTGATTGGTTGAATACTTGTTGCCCAAATATTCCTTTTATATATATATATATATATATATATATATATATATATATATATATATATATATATATATATTGAGATTCATATTGATATGCTGATGATTACGCGTCCAGTGCATATGATACTTTGAGTAGTGGCCGGTCATGTCAAAACCTTTTATTAAAAATTTTATCTAAAAACTGACATTCAAGAATGGAACACTATTTTTAGGGGGTATCGTTTTAACACCCCTTCGGTTGAGAATCAGCTGTGTAAACATTATAAACATATACTCATATATACGCGCGCACACACATGCACATACACTCTAATTACTATATGATATATATATATATATATATATATATATATATATATATATGTATATATATATATATATATGTACCCAAGTATAAACCATTTTAAAACCTTTATTCTACATTCAACACCATCACTTGATAAGACACCAGAAGTGTTGAAACAAAATGGCTATTTTTGTAGTGATCTTATAACATATTTATAAAATATAAAATATATATATATATATATAGAAAATATATATATATATATATATATATATATATATATATACATATATATATATATATATATATATATATATATATATATATATATATATATATATATATATACGTTTCGATAAATTCGACTAAGAAGGTACTGCAGTTCAGCTTTTTATTTTATTTTTCTTGTGTTCATATAAGTGTTTTCTTTTCTGGACACAAAATGTGTAAAAATTGTACAAAACTTCTGCATATCCGAGCGCCTTTGGTTTTTCTTTAGCTATAATCATGGACGGCTTTTTGTATTATTTTTAACTGAATGTGTGTTTTTATGTATGTGTTTGTGGTTATAGTAATGTTTTATTTTTCAAAAACGTGTGGCCGTGTTCGTAGTTAATGTTGTTAAATGTTGGCTTTAATACTAATAATAGGTACCACTTTTTAGTGGTACCTATTATTAAGGCTTCCATTATGTTTAATCATTTCCCTTTACATATGCATGAGGCTATTATACTTGTATTTTCTACTTTTATGTTTTCGGATGAAGTTTGGTAATTTTTCGTGTGTGTTTAAATGATCCCTAATTGAGCAATGGTCGGGTAGACCTAACATGAGTCGACTGCATAGGCACGTAATGGTATGACCAGTATAATTGTTAATGAGATTAGTTTGATCACAATTCCTAAAGTGGTATTTGAACTCGTAAATAATATTGGTTCTCTCTAGTCTTGTTTTTGCTGATGTGCTGCCATTTTTGATGATAAGTTTAGCTGTTTTCAATTTTTTGTTATAAAAAAGAGAGATTACTAGCCAAATACTCAATACACACACACACACACACACACACACACACACACACAGACGCACATACATATATATATATATGTATATATATAAATAAAAAGAAAGAGCAGTAAGATATAAAATCCAATGTTCTTATAGATATTTTTATTTTTACACAATAGTGATCAATGTAAATTTACAGAGTATTAACATTATAAATTAATTGATTTAAAATATGTTTTTTTTCGCTATATATATATATATATATATATATATATATATATATATTAACAGTATTACTAGCTTGAAAAACCTCGGATAACTCAACTTGTAAACACCTGAGGGCAAATTGGTTCACGAGTAAAAAATTGGAAGTAAAAAAAAAGGACTAAAAACATCAGAACAAGTCGAAAAAAATCGTGAAGTGTCTTAAGTCCTTAGTCCAAAGAAAAAACCTCCAAGCGAGTATAGAAACAACGAAACGTAGACGGCTCAATACGCTAAGTAGAACGGTAAATTAGAATAAATCCTAACCAGCCAGACAAACCTACCTAGGTTTCACCTAAACGGATCTTCAGGGTAAACTGGCTCTCTATATGATATATATATATATATATATATATATATATATATATATATAGTGGTACTAGCTTTGAAAAACCTTAGGTATTTCGGCTTGTAGTTGAACAAACCAGTACCCAAGTAAAAATGAGGCAAAAAAAAAGAAAGAACTCAGAGCATGAAATTGAGGCGAAAAAGAACGTCCAGAGTCCAAGTTCAGAGTCCAAAGAAAAAAAACTCCAAAACGGGCAAAAGCAGCTATGTAAAGTGCACAATATATGAAGTAGACCAAATCTAATCTAATATAATATAAACCTAAAGAGCCAGCCAAACCTATCTAGGTTTCCTTGACCATCCGTTTAGGTGAAACATAGGTAGGTTTGCCTGGCTCTTTAGGTTTATATATATATATATATATATATATATATATATATATAAATATATATATATATATATATATATATATATATATATAAATATATATATATATATATATATATATATAAATATATATATATATATATATATATATATATATATATATATATATATATATATATATATATATATATATATATATATATATATATATATGGTGGTACTCGCTTGGCAAATCCTTGGATAGTTCGACTTGTAGTAGAACAAGTACATGAAATTGAGGCGAAAACAATCGTCCAGAGTTCGAGCTCAGAGTCCCAAAAATAAAACCTCCAAAACGAGTAAAAGCAACTACGTAAACTGCTCAATACACGAAGTAGAGCAAACGTCTATTTTTACTCCTCATTTTTCCTTGGGTACTGGTTTGATCTACTACAAGCCGAAATAACCAAGATTTTTTCCAAGCGAGTACCACCATTTATATAATTTTAGCTCTAGGTTACCCTATTGAGCACTTTCCAAGTTAACCGTTATGGATCGAGTTGACGTAGGTTACTCATTTAATATGATATATATATATATATATATATATATATATATATATATATATATATATATATATATATATATATATATATATATATATATATATATATATATATATACACGACAAACCGAAGTCTTTCTCGTTGGATGACGATCTCGTGAAACTCGAGTAGCGGTTTGAATTTGTTTTTTTTTTTAAATATTGTCGCTGGGTAGTTATGTCGGCTTTAAAAAAAAATTAAAGCTAGCAAAGATAGATTCAGGGTCGTTCAAACAAGAGATGTGCTTTTCTTAAATAGGCAATTGATCTTTGCTTTTTGGATGATGGGAATGTTTTCTCTGTTGGGAATAAAAACGAGATCCAAGTTCGATTCCTCTCGGGGTGGGGGATTTGTGATTTTTCTTTAGTAGAACATGACGATCTAGGCCGGTTGACATTAATTTCTGTTTTTAAGAAAATTAAAAAAAACATGAAAGTCAAATACGTGTACGGACTAAAATCATGTGCCCTAGAAATTTCCCCTGTGTCTTTCTGATGTTAAGTCTCCTTTATGTTTCCATTTTCTCTAAAACTTCATCGTTGCTCACATGTCCGGTCCATGGTATTCTCGTCATCCTTTTGCAGTACCACATTGAGAGCGC
>OZ038481.1:46910038-46917538 GCA_964036315.1 Acanthosepion esculentum | reverse complement strand
ATGACAAAACATGCAATCGATTTCATAAGATCCATTACATAACTATTGACCTTGTTCCCTTCAGCCAACCTCGAACTGAGACAATATATAAGAGGAAAATGAGTCTGCGGAAATCTTTCATATTTTCTTGCGTAAATAAAACTTCTGCAACAATCCAGGATATCCTTAAATAAACCTATTTGAAGAGATACCCTAAAGCTTAAAAATTCTGACTTTAAAATGTTTAACAACAGTGATAAGGAGGGTTCTGTACAAGTCACCACCACGATAATCAAATCATATGTGCGTGGTAGTGGGGCTGCTCAATGCTAGGAGATGAAGTCTCGGCTCCTCTTGCGTCGCACACCAAGGGTAAGTCAATCATATATATATATATATATATATATATATATATATATATATAGTCAAACCTAATGAGCCAGACACACCTACCAAGGTTTCACTTAGGCAGATCGCCTAAGTGAAACCTTGGTAGGTGTGTCTGGCTCATTAGGTTTGACTAGGTTTGCTCTACGCTTGTATTGAGCTCTTTAGTTAGTTGTTTACTCGTATCGGGGTTTTTTCATTGGGCCTTGAACCTGTATCTGTGCGATTATTTTCGACAGACTTTCATGTTCCTGGCTCTTTCTTTTTTTAAAACCTTCTTTTCCTTCGTGATTGATTTGGCTGTTGTTAAATCAAGAGTTCGAAGGTTTTTCGACACGAGTATAGTTACCTATATTTATATATATATATATATATATATATATATATATATATATATATATATATATATATATATATATTTCATTAAAAATGAATAACATACTTGCTGACAACACTAATATAATAGCATCATCTACATGCAAAAAAAGGGCTAAAAATAATGGAAGCCTTATTAATAAAAACAAACAAACCAACACTTAATAATACTAACTTTGAACATGGACATAACATCTTGACCGTGTTTTGAAACAAAAAAAATGATAACATTTTGTAAAACATACATACAAGAAACTATTTCTAATTTTAACAGTTAAAATATAATCCTTGAAAATGGCTAAATGTATAGCCGAAAGCGCTCGGATAAATAGAACATTCAGACAGTTTTTATATAATTTATCATCCAAAAAGAAAAAAATTATTAGATCGCATGAGAAATTGTATAAAAAACTAAATAAAAGCACCTTGTCTGTCGACAAATATATATATATATATATATATATATATATATATATATATATATATATATATATATATGTATAATATAATATTTTTTATTTTAAAAATATGATTCCTTCGCTACATAAGAGTTCTCATGTTTCAAAAGCGAGAGCCGAGGCCCCTAATATAATTTTTGAAATTATGTTGAGTTAAGGTGTCTGGTCACGCTTCCTCGTCAAGCGAGAATTTGGGAATAAGCTATCTTTTGGTTAGCGCGTGTTTATAAGTGTGGTCTCTTGTAACATTAGTTGCTATGGAAACGGCTAGTGTCGGCCATGTTGGTTTGGTGGTCAAAGAGCTAAGAATTAATTTTTATCTACAGACCAGTCTCTTTAGAAAAATTTATGTCAAGTTACATTGGGGAGTCTATTTCAAGACTGATAGTAGGACGCCTAGCTGCTTAAAAGGCAATTTTATGGCTTTGTCGCAGGTCGTTAAGTATCGAGAAGGTTGTGTTCCATTATTATCTGTTTAATCTGTTTATTTATTTGTTTATTCAAATGGATTTTTTTTCGACTTCAAGAAAGGGTTTTTTTCATTATTTATTGGTCTGAGCTTTTAAGGCTTTTAAACTATAGACTTTATTTGTTTATATCTATTTATTAATTATTTAATGCGAAAATTTGTTGATGTCGGCAGAAAACCGTTAACTCATGTCTGTGCTTTAATAACTTTTCACTATTTAGAAACTTAATGATTTTCATGTAGGCATAAAAGAAAATGGGTCGTCCCATGTTTTACAAATTCTTGTTCTATTTATTATTTTCCATTTTACTTTCGGTGTTTTCGTTTCTTTTAAATGCCAGTAGTATTGGGATAGAGATGTCTGATTTATATTTTGGATGTTGTTGAAGGAGTTTTTGTGTTGTCTCCATCTAATATTAAATTTATTCTTTGTTGACCCAATGTATTTCCTGTCAGTGTTAGGACTCTCCATGGATGAGATGGTACATTGGTATACCACGGATTTAGCGAGGCATCTGTTTTCTAACGGGCAGTCATTTCGGTTTCTACAATCACATGATTTTTCATTATTTTTGTCTAATTGCAGTTTAGGAGTTTTATTGGCACTGTTTTGGTATGCGTGTTTTTCTAGGATTTTATTATTATGCTTTTTTATGATTCTTTCTAGGTTTTCAGTGCAGCTGTAACTTAACTTTAGGGTGTTTTTATTAAATTATTATTTTTCTGCATACCTGCATATATATATATATATATATATATATATATATATATATATATATATATATATATACTCGACTCTCTCGTCGAATTAGACGTATGAGGATCATGCAGATCAGTTCCTAGGAAACTGACAGCCAGACTCCAGCACATGAGATTTGATTATAGTGCTGAAGGTTTTGTGCAGAACCAACCACACTTTTTGAAGGGCCGAATTCAGAGACTTGCTGCACTACGTGCCACAGAGTCCCCAAAATACTCTCCGCAGGTTCTGAATTCAGAGTTGTCCTTCTCCTAGACCACCTGCCATATATATATATATATATATATATATATATATATATATATATATATATATATGATTGACGTTTCCCCTAGTGTGATTTTCCGACTTCTTATTGAATTTGTAGGTCATTCATCAAATTGGATCGTGATTTCGATTCCAATGTAATAAATTATAACCATGGAATATTAGTGTTTGAGCCTTTTATATTATATTCTTACGCTCTCCTGGACATTGAGTTCTACCTGGATTCTATCCTCTTGGGAATTTATATATATATATATATATATATATATATATATATATATATATATATATATATATATATATATATATATGTGTGTATATATATATATATATATATATATATATATCCCTAATATTATATATATATATATATATATATATATATATATATATATTAGGGCTACTTAAAAAATTAGGCCTCATTAAAAAAAAACACGGAAACTGCCCAAACTCCATCCACAACATGTAGAAAGTATAAGCATAACTGCTTCATCCGCATGTTAAAAAAAGCTAAAAATAATGCAAGTACTAATAATAAAAATAAAATTTACCACTCAGTAACATCAACTATAAACACAGACAAAATATCCTGACCATGTTCGGATAAAAAAACATTCCCATCGTTCCAGACACTTACGGTGCCCACTGAAATTATTGGAACAAGGCAAATTTTTTCATTGTCCTACTGCATGACAAAATTCCTCCCGATTAGTTTGGATGCATTTCTATGTAAATTAGCAGACAAAATGTTGCTGTTGACTTTTGAATTCATTCTACTACTAGCATCATGAGTTACATCATCAATAAATATGAATGATTCTGTTCCAGAAGGAGCCAAGCAAGCCCAATCCAGGATATTGCTACACCATGTTTCACAGATAAGATTGTATGCTTAAGATCATAATTAGATTCTTTCTTCACACTTTGGCCTTTCCATCAGTTTGGTAGATATTAATCTTGGTCTCATCAGTTCATAAAACTTTCTTCGAGAACTTTTGTCACTCATCTCTGTACTTTTTTGCAAATTCCAATCTAACTTTCCGATTCTTACTACTGATGAGTGGTTTGCATTTTGTTGCATAGCCTCTATATTTCTGCTCTCAAAGTCTTCTTCGAATGACGGATTGTGAAATTCAAATATCAACAGAAACATTTTGTCTGCTAATTTACAGAAAAATGCATCGAAACTAATCTGGAGGAATTTTATTCTGCAACAGGACAATGAGCCAAAACATACTGCCAATGCAACAATGGACTTCATCAGGGGGAAAATGTGGTCGGTTTTACACTTGCCAAGTCAATCACCGGACCATAACCCAACAGTGCATGCATTTCATCTCTTTAAGAGGAGACTGAAAGAAGAATTCGTCAAGCAAGAACTGAAAAAGGCAGCGTTAAAAGTCTGTAAAAGCATCACAAATGAAGAATGCAACAGTTTGGTGATGTCGATGGTGTCGCAAGCTTGATGCAGTTATTTCAAGGAAGGGTTATGCAACCAAATATTAAATTTTATTTACTTAAAGTCTGTTTACATTTGATTAGCTAAAATGGGGTGATCTGATACAAGAGGTGCTCATATTCAGTTAAAAGCAAAAAAAAAAAAAAATAAAATAAAAAAAAATCCTTGAAAATGGCGAATAGCGGAAATCGGTCGGATATATAAAATATTCAGACAGTTTTATGCACTTTATATCCAGAAAAGAAATCACTTATACGGACACAAAAATATTTGAATAAAGAGTTTAATCGCAGTACCTTGTCAGTTTTCTTTAATGTAACTTGTATATAATCGGTGTCGCTGCCCAAATAATAAATAAAAATAAAATATATAATCCAACCATTAATGTATCCATGTACCATTTTTTGTATCAATAAATTTAGTTATCTGTGAGATAAGGTTCTTTTTCTTACGGTTTTTAGTGTGTTCTCAAATACCTTACGCACTCTGTATCAATAGAAATGTCGGAAGAGCAAGGACAAATATCTAAGGTAAAATGGTGACCCCGAAAGGTTATATGAAAACATAAACAAAAACAATAACAAAAGAAGCTAACCAGCTATCGTTCCACACTTTTCAGAGATCAATCGAGGACAAAAAATTATAAATTTGTGCACAACAATTAGAATATAATTAAGAGGAAAAATCACAATATTGATACATATTTTTCCGAAAGCTTAGATTGGATTAAAAATATGTATCAATATTGTGATTTTCTTTCATTGTTTAATGATAATGTTATTAAGCTTATCAGACGATATGAAAAGAACTTACATAAAATAAATAGACAACACTTGTCTATATTATTTAATGAAACATGTATGAATATATATATATATATATATATATATATATATATATATATATATATATATATATATATATATATATATATATATATATATATATATATATATATATAAAGACATTTTTATGTTTAACATTCTTTTTATAGATACAAGTATTTAAGTAAATGCTCTGTTTATAATGAACAGTATTAAATAACGTTTACCGGTCTGAATGTCCGAGATAATTTCATAGAAAATATTCGTCCTCCGACAGGATTCGAACTTGTATCCTATATGGAACCGTCATATAGACTGACGTACCTTCTAAGCAATAAATTTGACATTGCCAACCGAACGATCCTCATTGTATATTACAGGGCAACCATGCCTTAAATCAAAGCTTTTTATCTTTGTGACTGTCACAGTAAGGTGTCTGATGATGTCGAGGGAAAACACTACATAAACAGACAGGAAGGGAAAAAATTAGACGAACATTCTAATGTACGCCAGAACTGGTTCATAAAATGTGTGCTTATCACCAAGAAATGTGTTTTCCAGGCGACGAACGATTATTCTTTTCAAGATGTCTGCTTTTTTTTTTTTTTTTTAAAGAACTGAAATAATTTTAAGTTGTTCCATATACTATAACTCAGCGTTTCACAACATGTGGGCTGTAAGGTAGCTAGGTGCTTCCCAGCTTAACAGAAGAGTAATTTATAAATTATCTTTATATTTAAAAAGCCAAGGACATGTACATTAAACTTTATAACATTTTTTTATAGATTATTTCTATCGCAAATAGAAATAAAGTTAAACATTTTTAAAAAGTGCACACTGACTTTATGGACATCCTGTATAAGATCTCAAGTCAAATAAACATTTGTTACTATGTAGGTAGGAAGAAATGTGTTGTTTTTGTATTTGTAAAATCTGAAATTTTACGGTTATGAACAAGTACTAAGTACACATTTGTAATCAATGGACACATACAATGGATGTTATAAAATTGATACCAAATGTAACAATTTAAATAAAAAAAATATGGAAACAAATAAAATTGTCCATTTTATAAATTGAGAAACTGAATGAAAAGTCTGCATGAAAGGTAATTACTTGTTCAATTATTAAAGCAAGCATTTCACTCGAAGAAAGTTTTGGGAATAAGACAGAGCACGCTTTTATCTCTTCTACGTTGTCTTTTCTGCTTCGATGAATAGGCCTACCGTGTTCCAAACAAAATGTTGAACAGCGTGATATTGAATGCTAACATAAACAATAAGAGGAGAATTATGCCTGGATGAAAGGACGTTGGAACACAATGTTTTGTTTAATCTCCAAACAGATTAGAAGAAAAGAAAATCAATTAAGACGAAATCCAGCACGAACAGTATCAATCGTCCATTTTAGCAGTCATCTTACTAACTTGGCGATAGATTTTCCACGTCAAAGGTACAAAATCATGATGGATGATCAGTTCATTAATTACATTCTGCTTCGTTGCACTTGCCCCACCCTATGCGACGACGACCCCACTTCTCTTTCTCAAAGTTTTGAAGAAGATACAGATAAGCGGATGAGACGAGAGCCTATGAGGAAGTAACGACTGACAGTCTCAACGTTCAGAGATAAGATGATTTAATGACAGGGCGTGCAACATCGTTGAAAGATTTAAGTCGCCGCTATGTTGAAAAGAACGGGAAAAAGGGAAAAGTTAACAGCCAGCGAATCATCCGTGGCTCGTTTCCCTATTTTCAATTGATCTTCATATACGATTAATGTTTCAGATACAAGAAGCAATCACACTGTCATTCGATTAATTCGACACAGCCAAAAGAAATCAGTAGACGCGGAAGGTTTATATTATTTGCAAATGGAAATCGTTAATATTAAAATCAAATGCTAACATCTATCTATCTATCTATCTATCTATCTATCTATCTGTCTGTCAGAGTCTCTTTAAATGTTTTCTCTCTCGCTATCTCAATATTTTCTTCTCTCTCTTTATCGATGTCTTTTCACATCTATCTATCTATCTATCTATCTATCTATCTATCTGTCAGAGTCTCTTTAAATGTTTTCTCTCTCGCTATCTCAATATTTTCTTCTCTCTGTTTATCGCTGTCTTTTCACATCTATCTATCTATCTATCTATCTATCTAGCTATCTAGCTAGCTATCTAGCTAGCTAGCTAGCTTAATCTGTTGAAATGTTTTACTCTCTCGCTATTCAGTCTTTTCTTCTCTCTTACACTATCACAGTCTATTCATTATCTATCTATCTATCTATCTATCTATCTATCTATCTATCTATCTATCTATCTATCTATCTATCTATCCCACCCTCTTCAAATATCTTTCTGTCTCGCTATCTCAGTCTTTAGTTCTCTCTCTTTGTTTTGCTTTCTCTCTATCTCAATCATCGATGGGTATGAAATGCTTAGTTTAAATTTAACTTAGGCCATATTTGATTTGTTTGTCTAAGTAAGATCACAAACCTTACACCGCCCAATTTTTTCTTTT
>OZ038481.1:46827538-46907538 GCA_964036315.1 Acanthosepion esculentum | reverse complement strand
TATATATATATATATATATATATATATATTGCAGAGGACTAATTGTGACTCCAGCCTAAAATTTATGGTACCTCTGATCCAGCTTAGAAAATAGTAATGATAATTTTGAAAAAAAATAACTTTGAATTCCTCAATTCACTTCAAGGAACTTTGAAACCTCACTTTAACTCTGTTTCGGGCTATAAGTTCAATTGCGGCTAAAAAACGATTTGAGCTGAAATTCCAATTCAGGGTGAAAATTGTGCTGTAAAAACGCTTGATTGCATTGGTGAAGTTGAATTAAAAAGAATAAAAACTGATCATTCCCTTGGATAATTGATTGTTAAAACAGATTTATTTCGGAAAGCTTTTGCAATCCTTGATCACTCTTGAGAAATAAATGAAACAGTGACTACATTGTATACATTATAAATTCAAATTAACGGAAAGAAAGAAAAAAAGCGATCAAGAATTTATTGGCTTTTATTTTTTGAAAATTGAGTTCTTCAAATCACAAACTCTGCCGAACTTCAAAACTTCACGTCTCGAAACCTCTCACTTTAACTCTGATTCCTTGAGATTTTGAAGAAATAAAAATGATTTCCTCAATTCAAAATGTTTGGGAGATATTTTAAACGGAATTAAAACAATTTTGTTTTTAAATTCACAAAGTTTTTGTGTTACTTTATACTCAGTATAAATTAAAAACTTTTAAAATCACTCATTTTTTACAGTTATTTTAAAATTTGAATTATTAACTGTTTCCTCACCATCCGGACACAAAGCCTAATGCACAAATCCAAGCATCAGATGAAAGACAGATTTTCAATGTCGGGATCATCCTGATTTTAAAAAGGTATATATCTCTGTAGAGCAAGTGTGTCCCGAGTTAGAGAGGTTTCAGACACACAGACAGACAGAATTTGCCGTTTATTTATTTAGATAATATCAGTTAACATAATTCATGGTTGTCAGCAAAAGAGATCGCCCAAGTTGCGAGTTACGTATTGGGGACGGCAAAATCAGCAAGTGTGGAAGTTTAACTATCAGGTTAGACGACGGAAAGTGTGACAGAAATCTGAAGGCACCCAAGAATAGAGAAAGATGAGAATTGGGCCCTCATAGGACGTTTTCAATACTTCCTATGAGTGTCCAATTCTCCAGTCGCTCTTTTCTCATTATCTATCCCAGATATTTAAAAAGTTTAGTTCTGATACTAAGCAATAGTGTCCTTTTCGTTCCCATTTTCCATAAAACTTCACCTTTACTCACATGTTTCGGCCATGGTAATCGTTACATCCTCCTGTAGAACCATATTTCTGTTACCTCAAGTCTCCTCTTCATTTTGTACAAATTTAAAAACATTTATTGCCATATATGAGGATTTTTTATTACATATAAGTTCTGGACTCTTTTATTATTTTCTAACGAAATCTTCCTCCTTTATTTATATTTTTGTTGAAGCATATACCTATGGACGATAATGGGTATGTCCAGATTCACATAAATACAGTAGTAAATACTGTATGGTGGTCTAGAGTTGGAGATTCTTCTCTAGCTGTGCTGGTCAAACTCTCTGCCTCCAGGCAGAGAGGATCTCTAGACGAGGCTATGTCAAAGGGCAGAGTCTCGTCTCGGGAAACAGCTACTCGACAGCGCTTTATACGGGGTCTACGGTGAATTTTTGGCCGAGCCTACTGGTTCGGATACGCCACATTAAATTCGGCCTTGTTCCACATCTGACTGTGTGGGGCGGTTGATAGATATCCTAGAGATGGAGATTCGTCTCCAGCTGTGATGGTCAAACTCTGTGAGTCTGGACTGAGAGGATCCCCAGACGAGGCTATGTCGAAGAATAGAGTCTCGTATCGGGAAACAGCTACTCGACCCCGTTTTATTCGGCGTCTACGGTTAATTTTCGGCCGAGCCTACGGGCTCATATACCCCACGTTAAATTCGGCTTTATGTCACATCTAACCGCGAGGGGCGGTTGGTAGATATCCTAGAGTTGGAGATTCATTGCGGAATTGTAGGTTACAACAATTTTGGAAAGCAACTTTCGCTATTCCAATGTGTTTTCGGATTTCGGTGCCATATTTCTAAAACACTTCTATAACACTTGTATAACACTTTCTAAATAGTTAAAATTCTGTATCTGCTTCATTTCCAATTTGTGTAGACCGAACAAGTGAGCAACGAAGATGTTTTCAAGAAAATGGAAACAAATGGACATTTATGTTTAACATCAGCAGAAGACAGTTGAAATTTCTCGGGCACATAATGGGGAAAGAGGGCTTGGAAAATGGGATACTCACGTGAAAGACTGAAGGCAAGAAACAACGCAAGACTGACCTAGCGAGCTTGAGTCAATGAATGGCTTAGAAGAGATAAGAAAAAGGCAAAATTAATTAAGAGCTATAAAGTCCAGGAAATTGTGGAGAGTCATGATTGCAAACGCCCTGAAGGGACACGGCACATAGAAGAAGAGCAAATTTGTAACTTGCATCTCGGGTTCTACCTTTTGACCATTGTGTTTTTTTACATTTCATCATTAGTCTTTTCTTCTTCCTTTCCTTTCCTACCTTATATAGGTGTTACCACAGTAATCTTTCTGTCATCGATGCGGTGATATCTACATATCTTACGTTGTTATGATTGTGTGCATCAATAATAAATCTTGATCAAACTTAGCGGATACAAATTCTGCTTACACCGTCATATAACCGTTTTTTTTTTCATTATTTTACTATCAGTACATTTCATAACTGCAATAAATAGCGGACTTGTTAAAATCCGGTAACGGGAAGAATGACATTTTTTATAATGTAAAAATGAAACCAAAAAAAAAAAAATGGATAAATCAGAAAAATTCATTTTCACCCTACCCCTTTTCGTCAGAGCTCTATTGAGAATGAAAAAAAAAGCATATAATCATCAAAGTCTGATAACAAAGTTAGGATGCTTGTCTCCGTTGGTAGTTGCATAATTAAAAGTAAAATCTTGTAGTTCCAACGAATGATTTATTTTATATTTCGGCTAGCAGTTGCCATTCTAGGTCACTCCTTAATTTGAGTAAAAAACAGTGCAAAGAATCTAGAAACGCTTAAGAATTCAAATCAAGGAAAACAAAAACAAACCGAGTTGATGACAACTACAAAAATTACTTGCAATAGGATAGATGCAGCACAACTCCATCCTCGGGATTTACTTGACCTCCCACATGGCCAGGTTGTGACACAAGGTCGAGTTTAACGTGGGAAGGGGAGGGGGAATGGACCCGAGTTTTCACCCGGGTCGCAGTGCTTTGGCTTTAGCTAGTCATAGCTGGTCTTGGCTGGTCTTAGCTGGTCATAGCTTGTCCAAGCTGGTCAGAGCTGGTCATAGCTAGTCAGACGTAGCCACGATACTACCAGCGCAGGGACCAATCCCTGCCGCCGGCCTGTATCGGAGGAAGAATCCCGGCCCCATAGGCGATCATTCAGTGAGCAATCTGCGAACAGATACTACACTTTGATCTTAGCCCTGAGACCGAGGGATTCCATCCTCTCTAGACATCTCTGCTCCAAAGAAAAATATGATATGACAAAAAAAAAAAAGGAAATTTATATAGTAAAAAAACGAAAAACCTTTTCTTTTTACGCCTCAGCTTGCTATTACGTTATAAACGTCATCAACTCGGTTTGTTTTCCTTGATTTAAATTCTTAAGCGTTTCGAGCTTCTTTGCACTGTTTTTACTCAAATTAAGGAATGACCAAGAATGGCAAATGTTAGCCGAAATATTTCCATTAAAAATAAATCATTCGTTGGAACTACAAGTTTTTTCTTTTAAAGTCTGATAACATTCGGTGCTAAAAGCCATTTTTCCTGCTTACATTGGGAGGGCTGGAAGAACTAATATAGTTTTTAGGTTGGAAATTAGAAAGACCATACTTCAGTACCGAGAACTATAGGACCGGGGACACTGATTATTAGCTAACAAATGTCTGTTTCTTTTCGGAACATTGGCTGGTATATATTCATTTATTTTTACTTCACCCCAGCATTTTGTATTTCAATATACCTCATTGGTCATAGCCAGAGTCTCTTTACCCCTTAGTGCCGTAGGGGCACCACATGTAGGGCACCTGCAGCATTGGTGTGCAGAAGCCCACAAATCTTCTGACTGGTTTAAATTTAGAGTTTTCCTTCTCCTAGACCGGTTGCTATATCAAAGCAAGATAGCCCAGACCGCTCTGCTATTTAACCTATAGAAGTGATGGAGGGGAAGAGACGGATATATACCCTTCCCAAGGATATTTGTGCGGAAGTGAACGCATTGAACCCGAACGGAATTCGAACTAGGCTCGCAGATTTATCTTTGCTAACCGTTACACTGCTGCCATTATTACCTCTTTACGGTAATTATATTATTTGGTTATTGTTTACTGTTATTTGATTAAAAATCATTTCACCTCAAGCAAGGCTATAATGCCACTAAGACGCAAAAAGTTACTGAGAGTGGAAGAGAAGACGAAGACTTTATTGAAGAGAAAGGATAATACAAGAACAGATTCAGGAAGAGAGGAGATAGCGTTTGGCTTTGCATTTAATTTTTTGATGACTGTAGGTAGCAGGGAAGTAATAAACAGAGAAGGAGTTCCACAGGCGAGAAGTGTGAAAAAAACAAAATTCCGAGATTTTATTTTAGTTCTACAACAATTTGCTGCCGTTTGCTTTAATTTTAATGAAATTTTTCAAAACTATTATAAAAGGTGATCCTATAACTTGGACCGATTTTAAATGTGAATTAAGTTTAAGCGATTTTTTCTTTTTTTTCAGATTTAACAACTTAAGTCTTTGGCAATTTCAACCATGGAAATATTAACAAACAAACAACGTGTTAAAGTTATCGATGCCTATTACGAAAATGGACGTTCAAACAGAATATGAATGGGACGTTCCCAGGTGGCATCATCTGTCAAAACAGCGAAGTCAATTGGCCACCAACATCGTGCGACTTGACACCTTTAAATTTCTTCCTTTGGGGTCATCTCAAAAGTAAAATCTATGTCGACAAGCCAACAACAATTCAACAGCTGCGGGATGAGATAATAAGGCATATTGGTGAGATCGAGGAGCAACTATGCAGAGACGTCATCAAAAATTTTGACCATTGAGTAGAGGTGTGCCGCCAAAGCCTTGGCGGATATTTGGGTGATATTATGTTTCACGCATAATTGCCATGACTTCATTAACATGATCCAATATAGAAATCAATAAATTTTCGCCAATAACACTGATTTATTTACTGCTGACTTTGATACGTCTTAATGAAACACCCTTTATAAAGAGCTATTAAAATATTTTCAAATTTGCTTTGTGCATATATCTTGAGAATGTTTACATCATCTATTATGTAAGAGATTTGTTTTAGAGACCAATTCTTATGCATGCGGAGGAGGTTGGAATGAATCGTTCTCTATTTGATTGATGAACATAACTAATTGATAATTTGAATGAATAACGTCCCGTTTAATGTTAACTGTGGGATTTTGTACATTGACGCTGTAAACCTATCACTAATAAAACAAATATAGTTGCTAAGTATACAAGAGAATTTTGTTTTTCATTTAAAACGTGTTTGCTTTTAAAAATCGCGGCTGTTATCAGAAATCCTTCCGTCCATATCAGGTTGAAACACCGGTTCTCGTACGATCACCAAAGTTAAGCAACGTCGAACCTGGTCAGTACCTAGGTGGGTGACTGTTTGGGAATACAAGGTGCTGTAAGCTTGGATGTGCAGGTGGTGTAAAGGATAACGGTTCGAAAGCGGAGATCGAGTAACAATTTCTGTCTCTTATTTTTTTTTATATTAACTTACGCGCAAGTACCTTTGGGGAAGGTATGAACCCATTTGTTCTCCCCCAGCTATGGGTTAATTAGTAGGAATTGTATCAGTAAACCATTATTATCTCCAAAACATTCTTAGAATTTAAAAATATTTTCTGGATTTAAATAACCTACAAAAGGTTGATAATCCGTAAAAAATAATCAATCAATCAAAACAGAAACTCTTCAACTGATTAGAGTAAATCGATTAGTTACTTACATTGATATTTTTGTCAGCATTCACGTGATAAAAGCAAAATTGATCAAAACATTGTTTTTTTTAATTTAATTTTATCATAAATAATCGAACTGACCGATTTTTTTAAAAAAGTAGGGCGTCATGTTTGCAAAAAGATTGCGTAAGATTTTTTTTTATCATCAGACGATTTCATCCTCTTAATCTTCGACTAAAAGACACCCTTACAAAGAACTATTAGCACGAAAAGAGCGCAAAAAGATCAATTAATTTGTTTTTACATTGAGGATGATATTTTTACCTATAAATCTAATCTGCACGGAAGGAAACAAAAACCAGTCGGTAAACATAACAATCTTGTAGGAGAAAACAAATCTATGAATTACAAATAGATCTTATTTGACTATCGTAAAAGTCCGGTAATCAATACGCTAATTAGTTTGTATCAAAACAGCTAAAACTGCGTGCGTTTTCTTTAAGACGTAGAAACGAGGTTAATTATGAAGATTTAAAAAAAGGAAGATTAATCCGCGAGAGACATTAATTTTAAAGCATTCAGTAGATTACAGGAAAAATCAGGAAAGACATTAGGAACCGATTATTTACGGAAGTTTTTGTAACACCAATTTAAGTTTCATTATCTCAGAACTTTAGATAATAACATTTATAACAAAATAGCTTAAAAGCCGCACCCCCTGCTAGTAGAGCTGATATGGCCCGAGTTCACAAACTTTTGGAGATATTTTAAACTAAATTTAAACCATAAATTTTAAAAATTTACAAAGTTCTTGTGTTACTTGAAACCAGTTGTCGCTGACGCCCCCTTGCGAGCTCTGTTATGTTGAAAGGGTCACTGGGAGTTTTATTTCATTTGTAGGACGGTGAACATAATCGGGGATCATTTTTTTTCAAACAGCGTACTTGTAAAGAAAGCAAATACTTGTTTTAAAAATAAAATAGCCATCATATTTCGAAACAAATTAGCAAATTACAAACTTAAGTCACTGTAAGAAATTTTTTTTTGTGTTACTTTAAATTTTAAACTCAATATAAATTAAAGAATTTGAAAATCACTATTTTAAAAAAAATACTTTAAAATTTGAATGTTTAATTGTTCCCGATTCATCCGGACTCAGATCCTAATGCAGGATGTTCAAGTACCAGATGAAGGGCAGATTTTCAGTCCCGGGATCATTCTGATTCTAAAAAGGTATAATATGTCTATGTAGAGCAAGTGTGTCCAAAGTTAGAGTGGTTTCAGACACACGGACGGACAGACAGAATTTGCCGTTTATTTCTTTAGACTAGCTTACAGCTAGAAATATTACGTCAGTAGAGAGAATAAATAACCATTCATTGAGTGGTATGAAATATGTAAATTATAATAGGATTGAAGAAATTATAAATAAATGCAAATTTCAGTGTGTCATTGTGTCACATTTTTTCAGCTTTTACACCTAGAAGCCATAGCCCAACATATCATACCATTTTGGAATCAAGTTGACTCTGTGAGCAAATTAAAAACATTCCGAGCCGGATCCGGACCCGTAATCATGAAATTTTGGATTCCAAAGTTTTCATTGCTGCGATTGTTTTCGGATTCCGTCATCTTGATTTCTACTGATTAAAAACAATCAAAGGGACACAACTCTCTAACTTTCAATAGGTCATGCTCAAATGAAACACATGACTGTTCTCAAATTCCAATATTTCAAAATAAAATTGTCCGTTTTTTCTATATTTCTGAGATGAGGTATTATGTACACTATTTACATTATTCGGACTATTGTCCTCATATCTATCGCAAGGAGCGGTGTAATCTGGCCTTTATTACTTTCAGAACCGCGCACAATCGCTGTAAGAGCGTTCTGGAAAACGAGTGAGCTGTCCAGGCCAAAGTTGAAAAGAAACGAATTGAATTTCGCGAATTCTGTAATATCACCAAACAAATTATGAAAAGACAAATCGGCTGTGCCCATCATTATAAATGGTCCCGAGGTCATATCTTCATCGACAGACAAGACGAAGCTCTTCGCCTCGCTCTTTGTCTCAAAACGTTAGATGACAACGGCCACCCCCTCCCCAATTTCTCACGTTTCTTAGTAATGTACTCATTTCAGTAAGAGAAGTGTCTAGAGTGAGCAAAAGCCTCGACCTTCAAAAAATCACTGGCTCAGACAAAATTCTAGTGGTCACCCTTAAGAATATCAACCCAGAATTATACCCGAACCGAGCAAAGTTATTTAACCGCTGCTTGAAGGAGAAAGCATTCCCAGGCTTGTGGAAGATGACAAGCGCACGCCCGGTCTTCAAGAACACGGGCGTCTGACCCTCTCCCTCCAATTATAGACCAATTAGTATCCTCAGTATCATCAGTAAGCTTTTTGAGGCCTTAATAAACAAGAAGGTTGTCGAGCACCTAGACAGGAACAACCTCTTGTGCGACGAGCAGTATGGGTTTCAATCAGCCCGATCCACAGCTGACGTCTTAACTACCATTACACACACAAGTAGTGAGTCTTTTGACGACTCACACACACACACCATAGCATTAGATATCACGAAGGCCTTCGACAAGGTGCGGCGCAAAGATTTGCCACAAAGCTCTCCAGCGATGAAATCACTGGAAGGGTTTTCACTATTATAAAATAATCCCTAACAAGAATTGGGTGTATCGGTTATGTGTATGTTTTTAGAGTTATAGGGACGTTTTATTCTATCCGACCACAACTCGATTACAATACATTTAGACGCACAAACTTACCAGGCTCCATCCGAAACATATTAGTAGCAAATAATAACATAATAACCTCATCCACCTGCAAAAAAAAAACGATTAAAAATAATAGAAACCTTAATAATAAAAATGAAAAAGCCAACAATATTAACTACGAGCATGAACAAAATGTGCTAACCGTGTTCGGAAAATAAAACATCCCTATAGCTCTAAAAATATACACACAACTCATACACCCAATTAAAAAGCAAAAATAAAATCATCCTTGATAATGGCTAAAAGTATAGTCGAAAGCGGTCGGACTTATAGAACATTTGGACAGTTTCTACACACTCTGTGTCCAGAAAAGAAAACACTTGTTCGAACACGAAAAATTAAAATTAAATGAAAAGCTTAATCGTAGTACCTTGTCTGTCGTCTTTAATGAAACACACACACACACACACACACACACACACACACACACACACACATATATATATATATATATATGTGTTTCATTAAAGACGACAGACAAGGTACTACGATTAAGCTTTTTATTTAATTTTAATTTATATATATATATATATATATATATATATATATATATATATGTGTGATCCTGAAAAATTTATTTCGGTTGAGCTCTCTGGAGAGGAATTGCGAGTTTGTAAACAGTGACTATTACTGCTAATAATGCAATATATATATATATATATATATATATATATATATATATATATATATATATATATATATATATATGTGTATATATGTGTGTGTGTGTGTCTTGAAAAATGACTGGGAAAACCTAACTCTAGGTCGTTCATCGTGGAGGAAAACAGTTCACATAGAACACAAACCATGTTGAGTCTCAATGAGATATTTGTATGAGTGTGTTGATGACAATTTCCCTGAAGTTGTTTTAACAGAATTTGATCTAACGTGCAATGACTACAGCAAAAGACGCCCAACCTTGCCGCATATGCGCAAGAAAATATAAGACCCCAACTGGACTAAAAACCCACATCCCCACTGTCCATATTTGAGGATAGATCAAGCGATAGCGTTGCTCGAAATCAAGTCGTAGCCACTATGTTTCCGTCTATGATAGTCCGTTTTTGCTTGGAACCGTTTGACAATAGACATATTAAGCAAGTTAATTCTTGAAATAGTTTTACTTGGTTGTAATGCTGAGATAGAGCTCTCTTTGTTCTTAAACGTTTTACTTTGTTGAGCTAATTAGTCTTTGTCGTTCACACTTCATAAGTATTTGAAAGTATACATCTCTTGTTCTTCACCAAAAGCAATTCCGGCCACGTGAAAAGAGTTTCTTCTGTAATATGATATGTTCTACATTAATCACCAGAATCTATATGACACGTATTTATAAGTTAATCATTCGTACATGCATTGAATGTTGCTGCCACATCTGGTCTGCTGCTTTTGCTATGTATTTATAGATGCTTGCTAAAACACAAAGAAGAATCTGAAACGTTATTGGTCTTGACCTGGCATCTCGGCCTCAGTTACTTTCCCACCGCGCCTCCCTATACCTTTTTCTATAAATACTTTCATGGTAATGAACTTTTCTCTGTGGTATATAAATGTTGAGATGTTGAGTGTTTCCACGTGAGTATATGGTAATAACGAACAAACACAGTCGTAGGGAAAAATACTGGTATATTCAGAGAGGTATTTACATCAGAGAGATTAGTAGTAGAACGAACGTAGGTTAGTAGTAACAATAAGTAATAGTAACAAAGTCCAACGGTATCTTCCGGTCGAAAGTGTAACTGGTCACTACAGAAGTCTCAACCTGCACTGCACTACACTGCTCCTCTAGAACTACTGTTCTATTTATAATAATAGAATCAGTCTATTATGGTTGTGAAGGTGGGTGCGCCCCAACAATAAAATTGTAAGCAATGTAAATATTCATTGCGGTTTCATTTTTTAATGTTCTTTTTAATTTCCAACTTCCACAGATAAATTATACTTATCTGAACTAGTTATGACTATATGAGTACTTTGAGGTATTATGGTGGCTATAGTAAGAATGGTAAGTAAGAAAGTGTTGTTTTGGAGTATACTGTGGTATGTTTGGGTCAGTAGTTGTGGTTTGCTAAGTTTAAGATAGAACAGATTGAAGACCAGCCTTCCCCTATCCTCCATTTTGGATTTATATTTTTGTATTTTCAAAATAAATATTACTTTCAGTATTTACATTAGTCGGACTATTGTCCTCATCTTTGTCGCCATATTTGTCACAACATTTCGGCCGTTGTACGCTCCGGCCTTCTTCAGGTGGTTGGAATTTCGAACTGAACCCTTTATTTCGATCACTGGGGTAGACTGTTCTAGTTCCACGTACCATGTTTGATGGAGGTCAGTTATCAGTTATCAGTTATCTCCTACTAATTTTCCCTCTGAAAGTTCTCCACTGACTTAACCGGGTATTGAACTCACACTCTTTGGGTCTGTCACTGGATCTAACCAACGCCTTTATCCACTGTACCATGTGTCCTTGAGGACATCTGTACTGAAACGTTGTGACAAATATGGCGACACAGATGAGGACAATAGTCCGACTAATGTAAATACTGTACATAATACCTCATCTCAGAAATATAGACAAATATTACTTTACTCTATGAGTCCTAGACTTTATGAATTGAAGATTTTTGAATATAAGATTGGCAGCAAGGTCTCATCATTTTACAGCTGAAATGGCTAGATGCAACCGTAAGTTCTATGCTAATAGTTTCTTCTCTCACACTTCTCGCTTGTGGAACTCTCTTCCAGCTTTTTGTTTTCCAGTCAACTTTGATCTTCAAAAAATTAAATGCAGTCTCATTTGCTTTATTCTATCTTCTTAATTCCTGTTCTTTTATTGTTTTCTCTTATTAATAATGTTTTATTCTCTTATTCTTTCACACTACGTAATTCCTTGCGTCTTAGTGGTTTTATTGCCTTGCTTGGGGCGAGATGATTAAAAAACATACGCCTTTATGAATTCGTATAAGGCGTTCTTAGTTCATTAATCCTTTAAGTCTATTTAAGCTTTAGCAGAGAAATGTAATCTTATTCTTGGTTTAACTTCTGCTTCAAGGTTTAAGCTTGCGTGTTATTGGCAGATAGTAATCAATCAAAGATGCTTGATAATCAACTATTTTTTTTTAATTGATCCTGGTTTCTTAATCAATGAGCCTATTATTTTCATGACCCTGCTGCTTTGGGGAAGCGGAGGAAATCAATAATAGCGTGTTTTCTTTATTCACTCATACGGGAAAGTGATGCAATCGCGCACAATAAGTGAGAAAAAAGTAATCGATTTTAAATGCATATTTTCTCTCAATTTTTTTTCTCTCCTTTACTTATGATAATTTGATCCGGAATTAAATTCCACTCAATCTAGTTTCCTTTCCTCTTCTTTTCTTGCGCTTCCTCCTCCAACGTTCTTACTCTTAATAGAGTTTAATGTTGGTATTAATTTTTATTGAATGTAATGATATTACATTTATTTTGATTCCAACTTGGGATTAAATTGAGAATTGAGTCGGATGTTAAGCAAACTTTTTAATTAGCTTGATACTGACATTAAATTCAATTTAATTCGATGTTTACATTTCGACTGGATTTCAAGCTGATCTAACTTTTTACTGATTATGTCATCGAAACGGTGAACGTTAATTTTAGCAGAAACTAATAATAGTTTGAACTGAAATAAGCTAATTGGAATAGCGCTAAACAGCAATTAAAACTTATAGAATCAATTTCAATGTAGATATTAAACTTAATAGATTTTGATATTTTTGCTATTAATCTTTCAAAGCTCATTTGGAGCATGACAAAGTGGGGAGGAATGAGAACTCGAATTGATTTAATCACTTCTTAGACTATGCACATTTACAAGTACAGGTATGAAGAGGAGAGCACTGATCATTAAATTATTCCATAGCACACCTAAAACGAATCTACTAATAGAAAACAGTGTTCTTGCTTTCTCTCCCGTGGCCAGTGTACTGATGATGACGGAACGGGGGTTATGTCTATTCATAGTTGGCATGTGAATGATCTTGAAAAAAAAAACAGCATCTCCTTTCAAATGTTCCGAGAACTAGTTAAACAAAAAGATCAAAGACATTTTCGCTAAACCACCCATTAATGCAAAGAAACAATCACCTAACCTATTAGCTATCCTCACCGCTACCAAATATATAAACGATACAAACCAATCAGGAAATTACAAATGTAACAAAAGTCGTTGTTTAGTTTGCAAACTGTTGTGGTGGGATCCACCTAATCTGCATAGGTGACTAC
Organism: Acanthosepion esculentum; assembly: GCA_964036315.1. Lineage (NCBI taxonomy): Eukaryota > Metazoa > Mollusca > Cephalopoda > Sepiida > Sepiidae > Acanthosepion > Acanthosepion esculentum. The sequence continues at coordinate 46,894,455 of OZ038481.1, read as the reverse complement.
CAACTATATAAATAATGGTTGATACCGGAAGACGAGGGAAGTGGTATCACGAGATCCAACTAGAGACTCTGATCGACTGCGACTAGTCAACACATTCTCCAGGAACGTCTTCCCAGAAATATACAGAAATACTATATGTACTTATTGTGTACACTTTCTTGTTATAATACATTCTTGTTCTAAGTACATTTTGTGTTGCATTATTATTCCATGCAATAGGCGAGATTCAACATTGAGTCAAGACTCAACACAAACACTTAATAACCGATAGTGTATTTTCTGTACCCAACACTAATATCAAGATACACCCAACTCGCCTCACCTGTGATAGTCATAACATAATCTACTATTTATTCTGCACAATATGTCCCAATAGTGGTTATATTGGTGAATCTGGAAATAATTTTAGATTTCGCTTCAACAATCATAAACTAACCATACGTCAAAAACACTAACATTTCCCATACTCTTTTATGGTCACCCGGTGACGCAAAGAAAAAAAAATTAACCAAAATTCTGAAGGTTTTAAAATGGATTAAAAACATATCATTTATTAATAAAAAATACTCTTAACAATAATATAAAGATTTTTACGATATATATATATATATATATATATATATATATATATATATATATATATATATATATATATGTGTGTGTGTGTGTCTGTGTATAATTTTATAATAATAAAAAAATAACAAACAACACTATAAAATAGTCACAAAACTGCATCCAGATCCACAATCATTTCCACGCAATAGACCCTAAAATAATTCGAAACATAACCGTTACCGCTCACCCAAATAACCGTTAGAATAATGAAATAGGCCAACTCATAATGTATCACTGACCAGCATATATAAGTAGCCTGACGATTATATTTAAGCAGGAAGACTGTCCTCGCTGGGTTTTGACTTAAATGTCCACTTTTATATTTACATACGCTCTATCCCAGAAATAGAGCACTTTAACCCATAAATATAGCATAACTTAAAAATATTTTCATCATATATATATATATGTATATATATATATATATATAATGACTGTGTGTGTTTGTGTGGGTGATATTATGGTTTGTAACAGCTACCAGCATAAGCAGACTTATTTGTCCGATATATTCACTTAGCACTAATGACCTTGTGAAAGGAATGAACGCAATTCTTTTGTTTTATCTCTGCAGCATTAGGTATTCTAATAAAAATGTCTCGTTACTGGTAAGCCATGTTCATTAATCGAAAATGTTGAATGAGAAATTGGGCAAACTATTCTATTATAACTACCTCATCTTTCGTAGCAGGGGCAGCGAAAATTGTCTTACCTTGATAAAAGCTAATAATTTAATGATGTACGCACCTATGTATGTACGTACGTTAATCTGTATTCGTAAGACTTATTAAAGAAAATAAGTGTAAGTGAGAGAACTACAGAGATATAAGGAGGAAAAGAGAAAACTAAAAGAAAGGAAGGGATGAGGTCGGATTAATGAGTTAAGTTAGGTTGGGTTGGATAATCTCATGATATATCAACAGCTACTGGGTTATTTAAGGTCGAATATAAATCTTAAAGGACACGAAACAACGAATTAATAGAAAAGGAGACATATGTCTTGTTTACACTTGCATCAAAAGATAGAGATAGGTCTGATTAATACCCGAGTCTGCAAGTATCCACCCGGAACGTACACCTTTGTTTGGGGTGGAGGGTAGGGCGTTTTATCTTTCAGAGAATGCCGACAGGGTACTTGCGAGGGAAATAATTTCGCATATCGCACGTGTGTCAGAGTTCGCTTTCAGAACACAGCCACAACTTGGAAGGGTGAATTTCTCGTCAGTCAGGCGCTCACAACTTGGTGAATTGGTGCTGCACAATCTTCTTATCTATGTCCACACAGCCGAATTTGGATTTCTAATATGCTAAGTTAAATTTGGAATATATTGATGGAAATAAAACGAATGAAAGAGGAGAGAAAAAAATGGTGAGACCCGTTAGGAAAATACCGAACAAAGAAAATGAAAAGACATAATAGAGATACGGAAAACCACAAGGAAGAATGAAGAAAGCAAAGTTAAGGGCAACGTGTATATAATTATGCATTTATTGATATATATATATATATATATATATATATATATATATATATATATATATATATATATATATATATAAATATATATATATATGAAGAAATATAGTCTTAAAGTGTGCTATATTTATGGGATAAAGTGCTCAATATCAGAGATAGAGCGTGTGTAAATATAAAAGTGAACATAGAAGTCAACACTTAGAGGCGACAGTCTGTTTCATGCTAGTGGCCTGACGATTGCATCTAGCATGAAACAGACCGTCGCCTCTAAGTGTTGACTTCTATGTTCCCTTTTATATATATATATATATATATATATATATATATATATATATATATATATGTATATATATATATATATATATATGTATATATATATATATACGAGGTAGGATCAAAACGTATCGGGACTGGTGCTATAAAAATAAAACGACAACACATATCAATTTGACATTTAATCTCTTCATTGATGGAAATATTCCTGGAACTGATTTTTCTGGGATAGCAAGCAGCTGCCTCGTTGCATTCTTTTGGATTTCCCCAACGTCTTGAAATCTTTCAATCGAATTTGATTTCTGAAAAGGAAAAAAGTCGTAAGAGGCAAGATCTGGGGAATATAGTGGTTGTCGGCTCTGAACAATGTAGCGCTTAGGCACAAATTATTGCACAAGACATGGTCATTGATGGAACCGCTGTAGTTGGGTTAGACAACCACACTCTATACACTTTCCTTCCAAGCACTGCTAAAAATACAAATATAAAAGAAGTGAGTGGGAATGTTATAACTCTGGGTGCGCGATTGAGTTCAAAGTCTATCTGTGCCAAGCGGCTCCATTCTGCCTACTTTATTTCCGTTACCATAATAAGTGTCACGATATATTTTGATCGGATCTCGTATATATATATATATATATATATATATATATATATATATATATATATATATATATATTATGAAATGGACTAAGTCAGAGAATTATTTCAATATATTTTTTGTTTATAGGTTATTTTATATACAAATATTTAAGTAAGTTCTCTGTTTATAATAAACAATATTAACAACATTTACCGGCGTAAAAACAGTAATTTAACCGTGCTAACCAGGCGCTTCCTCCGTAGCTAAATGGTATAGTCCGTCAAGGTAGATGACGGTTCCGTGTAGAATACAGGTTCGGTCCCTGTCTGAGGACACATACTTTCTTTGAGATTTCTCGGACATTCAGGCTGATAAATGTTGTTAATACTGTTTATTATAAATTGAGGTTTTACTTAATTTTTTTATCTATCTATCTATCTATATATCTATATATCTATATATATATATATATATATATATATATAGATATAGATATAGATATAGATATAGATATAGATATATAGATATATATATAAATATAAATATATATATATATATATAATTTTCAGCGAGTGAAGTACATTGAACATTATGGATTGGACCTACTCAATTTCAAACAAAGAAATGTACTAAATAACTGAAACTATATCAGTTAAGAACTACCAACAGTAGCAACAATTACAATGGATAGAGAAAATCAAAACATAATCATGAATGTATTTTTATATAAAAGGTTAAAAGTCGCATCCGTTCGACTAAATTGTAGTAATGAGAAATACCAGACGACAACACTGCTTATTATTACGAACGCTGTCGGGTTTTTCACTCCCGACTTAAATTTTGATATGGTTGATCTAAATTCTTTTCATACAAAATACGATAAATTAAAAAAAAAAACTTTTTAAACAGAAACCTTTACATATGGGAATCTTTAACACAGATGGAATATTTATTAAAATATGTTTTATGTAAAATGAATGTTCCTGCATATGTTGTAAACGTCATTATATATATATATATATATATATATATATATATATATATATATATATATATATATATATATATATATATAATTATTTATTTAAATATTATAACATAAATATGTTATAAAATCACTACAAAAATAGCCATTTTGTTTCAACACTTCTGGTGTCTTATCAAGTGATGATATTGAAACAAAATGGCTATTTTTGTAGTGATTTTATAAGATATTTATGCTATAATATTTAAATAAATAATTATATCTGCTCTACTCTGTATTGAGCACTCTGTTAAGAATAATAATTGTTGGTTATTGGAATTTATTCCGTATATACCAATCCTATACTTGGTTATATATATATATATATATATATATATATATATATATATATATATATATATATATATATATATATATATATATATAATGACGTTTACAACATATGCAGGAACATTCATTTTACATTTGGCTCCTATTATAACTAAACCAAGATAAACGGTCTCTTGTTTCCAATTCAAGATTTTTTTAATACTTTTTCTCATATCTCCAGACATTTTTTTAATACAACTCAAGCACATATCAATTTAAGCTTCAGATTGTTCCTAATCTACTGTTTGTCTAAATCGGATCTGCACAATTAAAAAAAATTGTGGAAAGGACGCATCGATAATTAACAGCGTCCGCAAGAGTAAATTTATTAAGGCAGATGAAGAAGAAATATGAAGAAGCAAAATTGGAAGATGCTCAGAATACCATGGACTGAACGTGTGAGCAACGACGAAGTTTTAGAGAAAATGGAAACAAAAGAGATCAGGAAAAGACAGTTGTAAAATCTAAGGCCCACAATGAGGAAAGAGGACTTGAAAAATCTGATACTCACAGGACAGAAGGACTGAGGAAAACAATCCACAATCTAGCAAGCTTGAGTAAATGCATGGCAGAATAGAGTTTAGAAGAGATAACTAAAGACATAATTTATTAGGAGCTAAAAAGAACAGGAATCAGTTGAGGTCCATATTTTCCAGCATCCTGAATGGACACCACATATAGGAGAAGAAGAAAACTGAGTATAAGTTGGATAGAAGCAGATGTAAAGCGAGAGGGATGACGATAAAGTTCTATTTGAATAAAGTCATACTTTAACAAAACTGAATATTTCATATACGATCAGTTACAGAATTTATTCTGATGAGCACAAAAAAATGAATATTTTGAAAAAATCTCGTGAATAGTGTTGTTAGACTTACGGATCGATTTTGTGTAGGTCTGGTTTAAATATTTTTTTACCAGTTTTCTTTATCAGCCGACAAATATTTACTTCGATCAGCTTCGAGAAAGATTACGGATATATCAAGTTGAAAAACTGGTTCGCATAATATCACCGAAGTTAAGCAACGTTGAATCTGACCAATACCTAGATGGATGACGACTTGGGAATACCAGGTGCTGTAAACCTGGATATGAGAATGGTGTAATTGGCAATAGCTCAGATTCGTTAATCGGAGAGCCGAGTTCCAATTACCTTTCTGTATTTCTTAAATTTTCTCACTTTTTTCTTACAGCTCCTCTTTCTTTCTTTCTTTCTTTCTTTCTTTCTTTCTTTCTTTCTTACAGCTCTTTCTTTCATCTTCCTCTCTTCTTTCTCACTTTCTTTTTTCTTTCTTTCGTAATGTTCCTCCATTTCTTTCTTTCTTTCTTTCTTTCTTTCGTCTTCTTCCACTCTTCTTTCACACTTTCTTTCTTACAGCTCTTTCTTTCATCTTCTTCCTCTTTTCTTTCTCACTTTCTTTTTTCTTTCTTTCGTAAACTTCCTCCCTTTCTTTCTTTCGTAAACTTCCTCCCTTTCTTTCTTTCTTTCTATCTTTCTTTCTTTCTTTCTTTCTTTCTTTCTCAAAACTTCTCCATTTCTTTTTCTTTATCACTTTCCTTCCCACAGGTCTCTTCTTTCTCTCTTAAAGCTTCTCGTTCTCTTCTTTCTTTCTTTAAAATCCATTCTCCCTATTTCTCTCTCCGTCATTCAATTCTGTTTTTTCTTTCTTTATCCCTTTTCTTCTTCCTTTATGGCATCATGTCCCCAAATTAATTATTCTCAATCTTCCAGTTTAATCGTTAAAAGCTGCGGTCTTCAATCAGCGCACACCTGCGAATCACGTCAAATTCCCATTGATCAAACAAATATTTTCATCGCCCAAATTTTAACACGATTTCACTCCGAAGTTGAAACAAACTAAATCTTTGTTTGAAATGACTTCTAATTCTAATCATTCGGCAGTACACGATGGTCGAATGTCATCCAATTTCTCCTGGCAATACCACACGACAAAGAGGCTGGGTTATCAACTGAATCACATCAAGAATTATTAATCCACTGGATAAAGTTTCTGGGAAAAGCGGATTTATGAATAATCAGAAACCGTGGCAAGTGAATTCTGATAAAATACTTTTTTTTTACCCTCACGGACACTGGCGGCCCCCACAGATTTGATTTGAACCGTTTCAGTACAGCATATCGAACACAGATTAAAGATAAAAGATTAATTTCTTAAAGAGCTGACTGAAGTGAATCAGCTATTGCTGTAATACTTGTTTTATCTTTCATCCCTTTTCAGGACGTGCTCTTAGCAACATTGCTTACGACCACATCACGTTGAAACACCGATTCACGTATGATCACTGAAGATAAACAACCGTTAGGAATACCAGGTACTGTAATCTTGGATGTGCGGGTGGTGTAATGGATAATGGTTCGGAATTGTTAATCGAAGAGCCGAGTTCCAATTCCCGATGGTTTCATTATATTCAATTAGACGCATATACCCCTGGCAAATGTTTGAATGAACATCACTTTCATGCTATGCGTTAGTTCGTAACACTTGTATCGCTAAGCCATTATTATCTCCACTCCTCAGAAAAATTCTTACAAAAAATATTTTCTTGCTTTAAATAACCTGTCAAGGGTTGATAAGTCGTAAAAAAGCATATCAACCAAAAAAATAATCAATTTTCCATCCGTCTTTGTCTCTGCTCTGCTCTACCCTCGCTCAAGCACGTTACCCCAGAGGTTCATTTGCCTTGCAACTTTATACAGAATCATTGCTTACCTTTTGTTTGAGGTCATAAATGAAGAAAAAAGGATATATGAAAGAAAGAAGTAACTAATTGATGGAAAGAGAAAGGGTGAGGGAATGGAATGAAGAAAAAGAAAGAAAGAAAGGAAGAAATAAGAAAGAAAGGAAGGAAGAAAGACAATAAGAAAGAAAGATGCAAGGAGATGTAAATGAGAAAGAGAGAAGCTGTGAGAAAGAAAGACGGGAGAGACTGAAAGAAAGAAAGAAAGAATGAAAGAAAAAATGAAAAGGAAAACAGCAATGAATAAAGAAATAAAAAAGTGATGGCAAACTATAATAAATAAATGAAAAAAGAAAGATATAAAAGAGGAAGGATCTGAAAGAAAGAAAAAAAGAAAGAAAGAAAGACAATAAGAAAGAAAGATGCGAGGAGATGTAAAAGAGAAAGAGAAGCTGTAAGAAAGAAAGACGGGAGAAACTGAAAGAAAGAAAGAAAGAATGAAAGAAAGAAAGACTGAAAAAAAGAAAGAAAGAAAAAAGAAAAGGAAAACTGCAATGAATAAAGAAATAAAAAAGAGATGGAAAAACTATAATAAATAAATGAAAAAAGAAAGATATAAAAGAGAAAAGGATCTGAAAGAAGGAAAGAAAGAAAGACAATAAGAAAGAAAGATGCGAGGAGATGTAAAAGAGAAAGAGAAGCTGTAAGAAAGAAAGACGGGAGAAACTGAAAGAAAGAAAGAAAGAAAGAAAGAACGAAAGAAAGAAAGACTGAAAAAAAGAAAGAAAGAAAGAAAAAAGAAAAGGAACACTGCAATGAATAAAGAAATAAAAAAGAGATGGAAAAACTATAATAAATAAATGAAAAAAGAAAGATATAAAAGAGAAAAGGATCTGAAAGAAGGAAAGAAAGAAAGACAATAAGAAAGAAAGATGCGAGGAGATGTAAAAGAGAAAGAGAAGCTGTAAGAAAGAAAGACGGGAGAAACTGAAAGAAAGAAAGAAAGAAAGAAAGAACGAAAGAAAGAAAGACTGAAAAAAAGAAAGAAAGAAAGAAAAAAGAAAAGGAAAACTGCAATGAATAAAGAAATAAAAAAGAGATGGAAAAACTATAATAAATAAATGAAAAAGAAAGATATAAAAGAGAAAAGGATCTGAAAGAAGGAAAGAAAGAAAGACAATAAGAAAGAAAGATGCGAGGAGATGTAAAAGAGAAAGAGAAGCTGTAAGAAAGAAAGACGGGAGAAACTGAAAGAAAGAAAGAAAGAACGAAAGAAAGAAAGACTGAAAAAAAGAAAGAAAGAAAAAAGAAAAGGAAAACTGCAATGAATAAAGAAATAAAAAAGAGATGGCAAACTGTAATAAATAAATGAAAAAGAAAGATATAAAAGAGGAAGGATGTGAAAGAAAGAAAGAAAAAAGAAAGAAAGCATGATTCAATGAGATGTAAGAAAGAGAGAGCGAGAAAAACTGCAAGTAAGAAAGACGGGAGAAGCTGAAAGAAAGAAAAAAGAAAGAAAGAAGAGCGGGAAAGCTGTAATAAATGAAGAAATATCTGTGAAAAAGAAAGAAAGAAGGAAAGAAAGGTAATATTTAAGTTGTTGATATTTTATATGTATAACAATTACAAAAAATGTTATTCATTCGTGTGCTAAAATTATCTGGGAGCGGGAAATAATTTCATACAAAAAAACATTCTGGTATTTTATCGGTGACATTCAAAATGGCAAACATTATATTTCTTATACTCAGAAGAGTAAAATATATAGAAATTTAAGGTTAAATAATCTTTGTGTAGTGAAATCTTCTGATGACGGAGAAAAATGTCCCCCCACACACACATATATATATGGATACACATTGTCTTTTTATATCACACTAATACACAGTGCTGTTCTATAAAAGTGACTCACCTTATCCTTTGAATTTAGCTCAACTTTCGTTTTATCGGAGAAGAGAACATTCTTCCAGTCTTCTACGGTGAAACTTTTGTAATAGTGAGCCAATTCAAGTCTCTTGGCTTTGTTGGCTTTGCTTATTAGCGGCTTAAACCTTCGTGTACAAGATTTGTAACCTTGTTCTAACAGCCACAGATGGACTGTTGAAGAGGCAAAACTAGCACATTGCTCTTCGCTTAGACTGGCTGCAATTTCTTGGTTAGTTATAGTACTATTCTTCGTAACTTCTCTCTTGATTACCCTGCCAGTTCTACCATCAATCTTTTTTTTCATTCCCTTGTTTCCTTCCTTGGAGCAGGAGTGGAATCATTATGTGCCCTAAGCACTCGAGAGACAGTTGATTGGGAGGTTATAGCAATTTCTGCAATTTCTCTCGTAGACTTGTCTGCTTTTGAGAGGGCAATAATAGATGCCTTAAGTGGTTCTGATGCGTGTTTGTACCCTTTCATCTGGTTAGTGACTTGAGTGGCTATTTCAAGCTGTTTTTATACTGTATGAGGCCTTGGAATATTCTGGAATAATTTAGATTTAATTTAAGCTGTTCTAGAAGTTTTCAATATTTTGTCAAAAGCTCTTTAAATTTACCAGTTTAATCATTAGAATGCGATATCTGAGTCACTTTTTTGCAGTTTTTTCCTGAATTTCATTTATATCCTGATTTATAATTATCCATAGAATACCTTAGGCTGAATGAACTTTTTTGCTAGGTGGTCGGGAAGGGGTATTTATATTAGTAAGATTCAAAATTATTTTAACAGTAAAAACAATAGACAAAAAATATTTTTAGTAAAAAAAAAATTAGGTGAGTCACTTTTATCGAACATCACTGTACAATCAAAATCCCCACCGAAGCACTGTTCTGGTATCGAAGAACACACTTCAATCCTAACCACACTAAACTTAAGATGCCCACAGAAATGGAATATATACCAATATTTATCTATTCATTACAAAGTCTGTATCCAAACATAAACAATAATGAACTTCCTGATGAGGAAATTAAGAAAGCTATTTTAAAAATTTAAGGAATAATAAAGCATCAGTCGACGACATTGAAGCTGAACTTTTGAAAATATCTCCAGAAAATTGGGAATTAAATTAATGAAGCCAAAATCATAGGCAATGTGTTAAAATGTTGGCAAAGTGAAAAATCACAATAATATTATACAATAAAAATGTCCACAGAAGAAATGTCCTGGTCTCAAAAAACACATTTCAATCCTGACCACACTAAATTTAAGATACCCACTGAAGTGGAACATATACCAATATTAATCCATTCATTACCAAGTCTGTCTCCAAATATAAACAATAATAAACTTACTGATGAGGAAAATAAAAAAAAACCTAATGAATAGTGAAGCATCACTTATAGCTGTCTTTCTCCCCTAATTCAGTAACAAGAATTTTTTATTTGATGAAAGAAGTTTAGAATCAGAAATACAAACCCCAAAAGTGGGTTTTATCACGCATTATTGAGACAGAAATTTAGTCCTCAAAACCCTCTCACATACAAAGGTATCTCATCTGTATCCATAACGGTGAAAGTATTAATGAACATGATGCTAACTAGGATCTCGTTGTTTTATGAAAGTTAACTCCTCACAACCCAGTTTGATTTTCGTTCCGTATATAGCAACGATGCCCTATACGAGGGTCGTTCAAAAGTTTTAAGCCACACCCAGGAGTTGGAAAAAAAAAAACAAGACAGTTTTTCACTATTTTTTAAAAATATAGTCCCTATTGATATCAATGTACTTGGTCGAACGATTTCTGAAGCGTTGCAAACCCATCACTGAAGAAGGATGCCTTGACACACACGCACACATAGACACACACACACACACACACACACACACACACACACACACACACACACACACACACACACACACACGCACACACACAACACACACACACACACACACACACAACTCACACACGCTCGCCGACCGGAGCTCACACAAACAAAAACATATGTGAACAGCGAGCGCGCGCGCGTGTGTGTGTCTGCGTACGTCAATGGGTGTATGTGCATTTATGTATGTTTGCGTAATTATGATCCAAAAATTTAATCAGTTTGTCTGACGATCGCAAAAGCGTGAAACCTAGGGTCACAAACCCACATCAATCCACCTAAATACATTAGCTCTATTTCTGATATTGAGCGCTTTCCAATAAGTCCCGCGCATATATCATATATAATATATATATGATAAATTGCATATATATATATATATATATATATATATATATATATATATATATATATATATATATATATATATATATATATATATACACACATTTTACGCACACACACAGACACACATATATATATATATATATGTATGTATGTATGTATGTATGTATAATAATAATAATAATAATGATAATAATAATAATGACTGACAAACACTAAATTCAGATAACTTTGGTCTTATCACAAATATTGAGCGCTTCCCAATAAGTACTGCGTATATATAATATATATAATAAATTGCATATATATATATATATATATATATATATATATATATATATATATATATATATATATACACACTTCACACACACGCACACACACATATATATATGTATGTATGTATGTATAATAATAATAATAATGACTGACATAAACACTAAATTCAGTAAACTTTGGTTTTATGCCTTTGGTATTTAACGTGATAGTTATATCCGCGACCAGAATTCGAACCATGTATGTATAAATAGGTTTTTCGATTCTCGTGCATGTGCTTTAGTTATGGTATCCCAGTCGAATATAAGGTGCAGAATTGTGATCATGCAATTTTCGTATGACATTTTCTGTGCGTGTATATTTACTTACATTGGAAATCATGAGGAACAGATATTCGTGCTTAATATTATGAACCATTTTCTTTTTAAATCCCATATTATCGAATTCTCACAGCGCGCATTGTTTGAGATCGCAATTAAAATTATTCCATTACCAACATTGTTTCAAATCAATTGACGCTGTTCAACATATTTTCAACTTCGCGTATAATTCGCAGTTCGCTGCGGACATTTTAAAGATAAGAGTAGGATGTTGAAATTATTAAATGAATCACTTCCCGACTTATTAATTCAAAGGTTTCATCGCTTTAATAAACGGAACACAAATACGTTATCCATTGTTGGGAAATATACATTAAAGCATACTTGAAGCCGTAGAATCTTTACATGCGATCAAACAATTGTGATGCGAGCATTAGCATTCATTCGGATTCTTTTCTTTATTTTACATTCCTATGAACGCGTTCCGAAGGAGATATATTCCCGCTTGTTTGTTTACGAGCCTCTGTAGTTCTTTTTAGATCTAAGTTTGTTCATTATTTACAAGTCAGAGGATGTGCGAGTGATCTAATGGATAGCGGCTCGGAATATAGAAATCGGAGAGACGAGTCCAACTTGTCTCGGAAAAAAGTATGGATCCATCATTTCTCCCACAACTATGGGTTAAATAGTAATAGGTGTATCGGGGAAAATCATTGTTATCTCCAAGAAAATTGCTAATGTAATATTCACATGGAAAAAAAATAAAAAACAAAGAAAAATAAAAAAGAGTCATTCTTACGATCGCCATCAAATCTGTTTCGGCTTTAAATAATATAAAAAGGGTTGACAACCCGTAAAAACAAACCCACTTACGATTCAGGCTTAACACATCTATCTATCAATCACTCTCTCTTTATATATATATATATATATATATATATATATATATATATATATATATATATATATATATAGAGAGAGAGAGAGAGAGAGAGAGATGGATATCTTGGACTGATATATATCTATCAATTTGTAGCTTACCAAAAGCGAATATCGTAATGTTATTAATGTAGTAATCTCAGCAAACCACTAGTTGGTATTTCAATTCATTTCCTTTTTTATTATTCTTCACTCAATGCGAAACCAAAGAGCCACTCAAGGTAGACGATTACTGAATGATTTTTGTGTGAGTTTGGTTAGAGATAAGCATATCTTTTATAGTGGACTCTTACAGCGACATACAATAGTGTTTTACCCCACCTATATATATATATATATATATATATATATATATATATATATATATATATATATATATATATATATATATATATATATATATATATATATATATATATTGATAAATATTTATATTTAGGAAGCATATTTTCATTCAAGAAGGTTGGTTAAATAATTTAGACGTATTATGTCTAATTGTTTTAGTTCTAATCATTTCAAATGTAAGAATTAATTTCTTGGTGCCTCTAGAAATTTGATCAAGAAAAATACAAAAATTTTCTTTCAAATAATTTTTATTTTCCAAAGTACTTTCAGTCTCTCATCTGAGACCATATATATATATATATATATATATATATATATATATATATATATATATATATATATATATATATATGCATATGTATATATATATGTATGGATATATATATATATATATATATATATATATATATATATATATATATATATATATATATCCATATATATATATATAATTCCATATATATATATATATATATATATATATATATATGGAATTATATATATATATATATATATATATATATATATATATATGGATATTTATATATATATATATATATATATATATATATATATATATATATATATATATATATATACACAGATTTTGCTATGAGCGGGAATGTATTGTTTGGCCTTTCCAGATAGTTTTTATTATTATTATTTAACAACATTGCTCAGTTCTTTTTTCTTTGGACATAGCCTATAGGGTATTTTTTGTAGAGGGTCGATTGGAGGCTGTATCTCGTGTTTAATCCAGTCCTGGTTGTAAAATAATATTTTTTATTCACGTGCTAAATGTATGAAGCAATTATTTTATTCATGATTGATCTTTTACCCAAGGCTATAGGGATAAAACTATATCTATATCTATAATTCTCAAAATGTGTGTGTGTGTGTGTGTGTGTGTGTGTGTGTGTGTGTGTGTGATCGGATGTTGTGTATGCGTTTCCACAGTTTTCATCCGATTTCGACGAATTTTTTTTGTTTGATAGATAATTCTTCAGTGTCGGTTTTGTGTCCAAATTAGCTGGAAATATTACAACGTTACGTAAATACATCTGTAAAGTTATACAAGGCGCTTCTTCCTGGATCAAGAATGTGTTAAGGATTCTTACGACGGTCGTGAATTTGGTCTTGAGTTCCCTCCTAATTAAAGCCTTTTGTTTGGTTTATTGGTTTATTTTGTTTTACGGCATATCAACCTCAATGGGTTATTTAATGCCGACAACATTTTTTTAGGACAGATTCGTATGAATAGAATATGTATTCTTTGGTTTAGATTGGTTTGGTTTATTTTGTTTTACGGCATATCAAGCTCAATGGGTTATTTAATGCAGACAACATTTTTTATTGCTGGTAATATTTTGTTTTGTCAAAAATCTTCAAAATTGTATTGCTGGTAATAATTTTTTTTCAAAAAAGTATTGCTGGTAATAGTTAACTATTTGCCCATAGCTGGGACCCTAACAGGTGGTACCACCCTGGGTCAGGGTGGACCTGGGAACACTAGCAATTAAGAGGTGGTTCCACGCTCCTCAAAACCTCCTGATCAGAGGCCTTGCTGTTGGATTCAGTTTATCGTCTTACCCAGGACGCGGATGTAGTTTAACGTCTTACCCAGCACGATAAAGCCTTTTGTCGTTCTACGCTTAATAAGTATCAATAATTACTAGGTATATTTTTTCCATGGCTAATTTTTATTGATGTCTTTAGACAAGGCCATTAAAGTTTTATCGTACATGTTTAGAAAAATTCGTGATCGGTTTTTTAAGTCAGCGGAATGCCATAGAGAATGGCTGTCACAAGGTTGCATTCGATATGGGAATTAAAATAAAGAAAGAATTGGTAAAGGGATTTTTTAATGGTTAATCAAATCCATGTACGTAATTTTGTACGTAAGCGTTCATATCTTTTCCCAGATTCCTTTAATATCTGTGAATTGCCATGACTTCGTAGGATTTGTTTGGTTTGGCATACCAATCCTTATGATTGATTTAATACTGAAATTTAGGTTTTTTGCAGTATAAGTAATTTCTTTTACAAAAAATGTGTCATATAGGAAGGAAATGACTACCGACAACGAAGTTTGAGCCTGACACCCCGGACTTATGAATATGTTTCCGCCAGGTGTATAAATAGCGGTATCAGTCTACACGTGTTGTATTATATCGCGAGGTCTTTCTTATTGTCAAGGCATTAAGATCTTTCATATCCAAGTATAATGAAAACCTGACAATATAAAAGACATTTGCCAACCAATACTATAGTGTGTGCGTATGTGTGTGTAACTTCAGTGATTATTGAGTGACTATTGAGTGGAACTATCCAGTCGAATTAGTTTTGAATTAGTGTGCGTCGATGATTTGGGTTTTGATTTAGGATTAACCGGTCGTTAAACTGAGTCACACTACTAACAAAGTATTCACTAAAATGGTTAATTATCTTTGGTTGACTTTTAATTCTTTGTTCTTGTTAAGTATTTATTTGCAGTTGTAATTAAATAGTGTTTTATTTTATCCATTGAAGTCTTGAGTTATACTTAATTATTAGAGACCACCGTACGTCACAAAAAATGTATTGCTGGTAAGTTTTATTACTATAATGTGCTGGTATTTTCGCTATAATCTTTTTTTTATAAATATTTTCATATTGTTTTGATCCCAGTTTGGGGATTAACTATTTACTCATAGCTGGGACTCTAACAGATGCTACCACTCTGGTTCAAGTTGGACCTAGGAACAACAACAATTAAGAAGTGGTTCCACTTTCCTCAAAAACTTCCGATCAGAGGCCTTGCTGCCGGACGTAGTTTATCGTCATACTTAGGATAAATCTTTGTTGGAAAGATAGTGAAAAGCATTCCCGTTGTCTTTTCAATGATTTTCAATTTGAAGTTGTCCTGCTTCTAAACTAGCTGTCAACTCCGGCTGTAGAACTCAGTACGCCCTGTTATTTAAGAGAGACGAGTTGCGTTAATCCCGTGGCCAATTAGATCAAAGTGAACGTAACAGTGAGAGAGAGAGAGAGAGAGAGAGACAGAGAGAGAGAGAGTATGGGAGAGAGAGAGAGGCGTGTGTGGGGGGAGAATAAACCAAGATCAACCGCAAAAATATGTACTTGCAGTGTAAGAGTTAGTATCGTACCAATAATAATTTTATAGCAAAAAGACCAACAATACATTTTATAATAGAATTACCAATAATATATTTTATAGTAGAATTACCAACAATACATTTTATAGTAAAATTACCAACAATTCACTTTATAGCAAAATGACCAACAATACATTTTATAGTAGAATTACTAACA
Organism: Acanthosepion esculentum; assembly: GCA_964036315.1. NCBI lineage: Eukaryota > Metazoa > Mollusca > Cephalopoda > Sepiida > Sepiidae > Acanthosepion > Acanthosepion esculentum. Next base: position 46,878,104 of record OZ038481.1, on the reverse strand, counting down.
ATACATTTTATAGGAAAATGACCAACAATACATTTTATTGTAGAATTAATAACAATACATTTTATAGCAAAATAACCAACAATACATTTTTTGCAGAATTACCAACAATACATTTTATAGTAGAATTACCAACAATACATTTCATGGCAAAATGACCAGCAATACATTTTATAGTAGAATTACCGACAATACATTTTATAGCAATTAGACCAACAATACATTTTATAGTAGAATTTCCAACAATACATTTTATAGTAGAATTACCAACAATACATTTTATAGCAAATTGACCAACAGTATTGTATTTGAAGCTATAAAATTCTGTTTAAAATATTTAGATTTCGGCATTAAATAATTCATACAAGTTATGAAAGTATAAAAATAATTTTTTATAGTAAAATTACCAGCAAACATTTTTATATAAAAAGATTTACAAGCAATGCATATTTATATTAAAATTACCAACAATACATATTTATAGTAAAATCATCAGCAATACATTTTTAAAACAAAATGATCAGCAAAACATTTTATAGCAGAATTTTCAAAACGACATTTTATCTGTAGTTGGAGCCATAAAATTGTGTTCAAAATATTTAGAGGTTGATTTATCTCTAAACAAAATCAATCAATCGTGTCATATCGTAAGAGGGAGAGAAATCTTTGTTTTCAGAAGTCTTTAAACAAAATAATTTTGTTTCTCATTTGGTTTGTGATCGTTTTCGCAATTTCCCTAATAGTTTTTCGTTTACGGACTGATTGGTGTAGACTTATAAATAAGTTCCTACCAGTTTGCTTTCTTTTATGGAAGTGACAGCTTTCAGGTAAAATAAGATGAAAAGGAGTTGCCACCTTCAAATTCATTGGTACTATGCCATTTTCATAAATAAGCCAATAGAAAATTATTACCAAATTTTCTTGAATATTTATTGGGACATAAATGTGTTGTCAGTAAATATTTGGTAGGGAACCAGAAGGTCTTTTGTTTTTTTTCAGTAGCCAACTGGTGTTGTTAATGTGCGGTTGACCAATCTCCTCCCACGACTCTGTGTAAAGTGGTTTGGGCGACTGGACAAAACTGTTCGCTTTTCTCTTGCTTATATTTAGATGGGGTGGATAATGCGCGATAACTAGAAAGTATTGCAATAGTCCTTGATATTTCAAATCAGAAACAATGTTCCAGGTTTTTACAGTCGATAGAGGTAAGTGTTTGTATGATGTCTAAGAATATGAAGCTTTTATTGATCGTTACTATTTTCAACTCACCGTAAAGTTCCGGGTTTTACAGACATACTCGACGTGGTAAATCAATGAATGAGAAAGAGATAGGAAAAGTAGACTCATGTTAACTGAAGTTTCAATTCTTGCTTCTGCTTGCAGTGTGAACAGGGCCGGATTATGGCCTGCTGGAGCTTCTACACTAATGAAATTATACCCTCCACACACAATCAGATGGAATCATTATGTAATTCGCCCGCACCTTTCTTGAATATTTTTTTTTTACTCGTTCAGAAATGTCTAAACTATCATCTGTATGTAACCATTTTTTCAGATCCATGATTAAAAATAACTTCAAGCCGATGCATCGTCTACATCTCAAAGAATATTATTCTTAACCAGAGCTCATAGTCTGGCGGTACACAATCACAAGGAACTTACCAAATAACAAAAAAAAAAAAAAAAAAAATATCACTTAAAAATTTCCAACAGTAGCAACGACTAAAATGAATAGTACAAGTTACTCGAAGAAAAAAAAAACATAATCAAAGATGTTGACTTTCCACACTACCTTAAACAAAATGATAGAAAGGAAACTCCCATCAATACTAGAAAGCGTTATAACAGTGAACTTGAAAAGCCTATTTTCCTGAAAAAAATCTTTAAATAGAAAATTTTACAATCTTTAATTTTCGTGCCCCAATATATATATATATATATATATATATATATATATATATATATATATATATATATATATATATATATATATATATAAATGTAAACGTAATCCGCAATAATAAATTACATGAAAAAAGATACATAATACTACGGACCAACTCTGTCATGTCCACTATACAGAACAATCTAATCCATCTAAATAATCTTAAAATAGTCACAAACACTTCCAGAACCATTATGGATATACTCAGATTTTCAAACACTAATAGCAATAATATTTCTGAAGCAGGCATCTATCAAATAAATTGCCAAAACTGTTCCTCCCAATATACTGGAGAAACAAGTAGAAATTTGAAAAAAAAAACCGCATTTATTAGCACAAAAGAGATCTCACAAAAACAACTTAGCTAATGCACTAGTCATACATAGAAATAAATTCAACCACAATTTTGATTTTAAAAATGCTGTACTCATAAAAAAAGAAAATAACTCACACAGAAGGAAAATTTTCAGCTAACAGTATGAAAATAGCGTTCTCTAAATTCTTCCAGTTGCTAAGGACATTTTGTTTTGTTATTATTAGTTACTTTGTTTAATAAATTCATTTCGTTTTTTGTTTTGAAAAAGTCCATATTGGACGAAACGCATCGGCAACTATTACAGTTTTCCTAGTGTCTTTTACATTTATAAATAGTCTTTTTCTACAGTTTAACTCTGAGAAATTATATATATATATATATATATATATATATATATATATATATATATATATATATATATATATTAGCGACATTTACATAGCTTGAAGTAAACCTATTGAAAATTCTTTAATTAAATTAGAATATCTATAGTTTGCTTGTCAATAGAAATAGCCTTTATGAAATACCACTATTTTATTATTTATTACAAATCTACTGCCGATGTGCTTACGGCCATCACTGAATTTGTCTACCAAGCTATCCACAATAACGATGAAGCTCGTGCCGTGCCCCTTGACATCTCCAAAGCGTTTGATAGAGTTTGGCATGCCGGCCTTCTTCGCAAGCTCCAGGGTTATGGTATCACAGGTCGATTGTTTGACCTAATACAATCATTCCTGTCAAACCGGGATTTGAAGGTTGTTCTTAGTGGATTCATCTCCAGATCCTATCCCGCTAACGTAGGTGTTCCTCAAGGCTCCATCCTAGGCCCTACTCTGTTCCTCATATTTATAAACGACCTTCCTGACGCCATAGACTCCCAAGTCGGCATCTACGCTGACGACACCACTATTTACTCCTTCCTCAAACACAAATCTAGTGAGGCGGACAAAGCTAACCTTGCAGCTCAAATTGAAAAGGACATTCAATCGGTTGTGATCTGGGGTGAGAAATGCATGGTTAACTTTAACGCCTCTAAAACAAAACTGCTCTCTATCAACCACCACAAGGATCCATCCCTGCATCCTATTAGAATGTCTGATGACCAACTTCTCGAGAGCTCCTCCCTGCGGCTTCTCAGTCTCACGCTGTCTGCTGATCTGAGATGGAACAAATACATCGAGTCAGTTGCATCAGCCACTGCAAAGAAAGTTGGTTCTCTGTGCCGAGCCAGGAAATTTTTCTCCCCGGAATCGATCCTTCAAGTCTATAAATCGACCATTTGCCCTTGCATGGAGTATTGCTGCCATATATGGTCTGGGGCCCCTGCTGTTTGCCTCGGGGTTCTTGATAAGATCCAGAGACGGATAGGCAACGTGATTGGCCCTGATCTGTCATCTCGTCTACAGTCGCTCTCTCACAGACGCGATGTTGCCTCGCTCTGCCTTTTTTACAATTACTTCCACGGTAATTGCTCTGATGAGTTGCGTTCGCTTGTCCCCAGGCCTCGTGAATTTAAACGCCCCACGAGGCTGGCATCCCACTTCTACTCCTACACCGTGGAAACTGTTAGATACAATCTCCAACGGTTTAAGTGTAGCGTCAATCGACATCTCCAGTTGCCTTGATATATCCACTTCCCTGCTCCACATCCTTTCATTTTTCATTCCTATCTACTCTCGCTCCGGATCTTCTGTGGCCCCCCCTTGCCTTGATCGACCCACATTCTTTCTCTTTCACCACATCCCCTCCCTTGCCACTCCTATCTGCTCTTCCTCCAACCCTTCTTTAACCCCTTGCGTGATAGTGGCCTCCGGCCTTGCTTGGGGTGATACGCTTAAAAAAAAAAAAATCAAATTAGAACATGTTTCAATACAACCGTAGTAAAATAAAATACATTCTTTATACCCCGCACTATAACGATATGTAGGTTATGCATCTTTAATTTCTGAGGGGAGGGACGGGATGACCTCATTACCCACGGTGCAAACGGTATCGGCAAGCCATTGCACCATCCTGCCTTGAGTGTCACTATGAACCACAAATGCATTTGTGCGGAAATGAATGCAACAAATTAGATCGCAATTCGAACTTTCTTCGCCGATTTCTCATTCAAGACCGCTAACAATGAATCTACCTGCACGTTCTTTTCTGTGTATAACAAGATGGAGATGAATAAATGATGATTGTATATCAATAAAACAATGAAAATAAATATGAGTTTATCATATTGATAAAATTTCCAGTTTATAATTTTTTTTTCTGTTAATTTGAATTTATAACGTATACAATGTAGCTTAGTCACTGTTTCATTTATTTCTCAAGAGTAATCAAGGATTGCAAACGCATTCCGAAATATATCTGTTTTGACAATAAATTGGAATTACAAGTTTTTGTTCTTTTTAATAAAACAATATCTTTTCCTTACTTTGCTTTCTGCAAAGTCAAATAAATATGAGCTTGTCATATTGATCAATTTTCAGTGTATAAAACTATTTAGAATTTATCACATCTAGAAAATAAAAATTTAATAAATAAATATTGTTCCGCCATATGTGAGCACCTTTTAAATAGCAGAGGGTATGCAGAAACCTTTAGTGTTTACCGGTTCACTGTGTTGTCCCGGTCACACTCTTTATTTCACCTCAAGGTGCTGAAGGCACTTTACATCGGGTCCCGCAAGCCTTCCTTGTGTAAACAGCGTGAGCGTTTATTGGGACTCGCTGTCATTTGTCTCTAGCTCCTTGTGTTCATAATTTTTTTTCTCTCCTCCACATTTCCTTTTCATTGAAAATTTTCTGTGTTTTTAATTTAAATTAAATCTCCCGTTAGAAGCCTGAAGAGCGGGAGCGAAACCGGTTGCTTCGCCCGTTTTTTAATATGTTTGGTAATATCAAGCTTCACACTTTTATTTCTGTGATAAAATTTTGTACCTTCAAAAATATCTTTAAATATTGTTTAATATTTTTGTTGTAAAGAACAAAAAGATGTATAAATCAACTTTCATCATATGCAATTCTAATAATCGTTTTTTTAACGCATTGGGAGTGGAGGTAGTTAAAATAATAACGGTGTCAAAGGAAAAAACGTCCTTTTGATACACTGTTTTTACGGGCACGAAAATTAAAGATTGTCAATGTTTCTATTTAAATAATTTTTTTCAGAAAAATAGGCCTGTCAAGTTCACTGTTATAACTTTTTCTAGTATTTATGCGAGTTTCATTTCCTTTCTATCATTTTGTTTAACGTAGTGTGGAAAGAATGCTGGAGATCAGAATTCACACGGACTTGTTGGGTGCCTTTTAAGTCGCAACATATCTGACAATGATTATAGTGTCGTGTCCACTAAAACATTTAATAAAATATTTCATCATGATTTCGGTAGATACTGCCAAAATATCGTGCAGATGCAATAGAAAACATACCACGTGGCATTTTACGACTAATTGGGAAGAAATACATAATATAATTCTGAAGCCGATGTTCTTAGGAAAAGCGTATAAAACTGACGAAGTCCGGCCACAAACATGAGACGTACAAATGTTACCAAGTCCACGTTACTCTAGCTGCTTATCTTGAAGCCCCATTCATGTCCACAAGCAAAAAGCTACCGTGCTGACAAACTACAAAGAGACCGCTCCAAACTACAGCAACACTGTTCACAGTAAGAACTAAATTCTATCTAGCTCTTGTATCTCCCGTTACTACTAAGCACTCACACACGTACCGACTCTTTCACAAAAACACACATATAATAACATTTTACTGTGTCTGGCATACGTACACAAATACAAATTATATTGGTTTAGTTTGGTTTACGGCATATAAACCTCAATGAGTTATTTAATGCCGACAAAATGTTATTGCTGGTAATATTTTTTTTTCAAAAATGTATTGCTGGTAATATTTTTTCCCTTCAAAAATGTATTGCTGATAATAATTTTTTTACAAAGTATTTCTGTTATTAAAACCTATTTTTAAACGTTCGTAGTGTTTTGACCTCAGTTTTGGGGTTAACTGTTTGCCCATAGTTGAGACCCTACCAGTGGACATATCGAATTTTGACAACTTCCTCAAATGACTTTAAGACATGGACAAATGAAAAGTTCAGTTTCTGTAGTATCAAAAAATGGTCGTATTTGTCTTCTAACTCTTCAATTATTTCTCAAGATATGCCCATTTGAAGCTCGTGAATTTCAAGTTTTCGATACATCCTGGAAACATAATTTTTTTTTCTAAATATGTCCCATAAGCCCCTAAGATAAGGCCAAATGCCCAAAATTTGATTCAATATAAAAAACTGGGTATATGGACAGGTTTTTGACATATTTGTATGAGTTTTCCACAAAATTTACTGTAAAAATGGGCATTTTCTCCATCAAAAAAGCCCCAAAATTGGCCCCCGCTGATAAATTGTGATGAAAAATTGCAGAAAAGCCCCGAGATGCAATTTTTCATGCTTCACATATAAGAATCTAGACATGTAGGGCTCTCATAATCCATTTGGGTGAAAAAATTCACTCTGGGGAACCATTTTAATTCTTTTATATTGAAAAAAATTGGGACAACCTTCAATTCCCTTTGAATCCAAAATCCGGATAATTTATGTAATTCTCACTCAAATTTCATGATCCAGCCCACTTTTCCCATGTTTTTTGGGGTGCTGAATCCAAATCTGGCATCAGAACACCATAAAACTGCACCATGCTCTTGGGATAAGTGATTTTTACCCTTTTTTAAGCCCTTTTATGACCATGGAACGCTTGTCTTGCAAAGGGACAGGGCACACCATTCGCAGCTGTGAGCAGTTGAAGGCTGCTATGTATGGTTGTAACAGTCATTATGAATCTTTGTTGTGCTTCCTCACAGATGAATAACTATTAACTTTTTTTCAGTAATCTTTGTGATAAGTTGTAGCTGTATATGATTTATTGTTCATTTTTAAACTTGAATATTTGAAACGCTCATTGTCTGTAGTGTCAAAAAATGGTCTAATTTGTCTTCTAACTCCAAATATTTCTCAAGATATGCCTGTTTGAAGTTCGTTTGTAAATGTCGGATTTCCGCAAAATTTCTACCCTTCTATCTTTTGGCCCCAAGTTGGATTTTTGAGTCAAAAAAAAAAAAATCATATCTCAGTTCTTGAAAATCAATTTTTTTGCATACCACACCCTAGAATTTGTCTAAAATGTACTTAAGCACCTGAAGCAGGTGCTTACCGTATGTTATTGTCATATGTCCGCTTGAACCCCATTTAAGCCCACTGTGTCATGGTGGACCTGGGAACACCAGCGATTAAAAGGTAGTTCCACGCTCCTCAAAGCCTCCTGATGAGAGGCCTGGCTGTTGGACGTAATTTATCGTCTTACCCAGAACGCGGATGTAGTTTATCGTCATACCCAGTTCGGCCAATTTATATTTTATTCCGGAACTTTATTAACCAAAACAAAATGGCATTACTTTCAAATCTCTAACTATGTATTCTTGTTATATTAAATTAATGTTTATTTGTTGATACTATTTTGTCTTTTTTCTATTAGATTTTATTCTTTCATTAAAAATCGTGGGATTATTCTAAAGGGCCGAATTACAAGCAGTCCTACAACAATATGTTTGGTTATTGTACCGAATCCCGACACTCCGAATTTTGGCATTTAACAAAAACCCAAGTCGAGGGATTCCTACAATGTCGTACACTCGTTTGCTTTCCACAAGCACGCACTCCTGTAAAAGTCAAGTTTCAAAATGTAAATTAATTTTTCAGCTTATCAATTACAAATCTCACGCTATTTCTCGATCATTCATCTTCCGACGTACGGTTTAATTAATCGTACGCCATTATTCCTGTGCTCTTTAAAAGCAATTACAAGCCATAATTGCCGCGTGAAATGTAGCTGAAGCTGCCACTTTCGTTTTTCAATATCAGAAATATCCTAGTAGACAACACAATTATAAAACCGAAACTTGAAAAATCCACGGCATGTGTAACTCAGTACTAGGCAGAAAAAAAGAGAACACTGTGTCAAAAGGGCGGTTTTTCTTTTTACACCGTTGGTATCGTATACTCTCTCGCTGAATGATATTGTTTTAAAAAGTTATTTGTAGAATTCTAATAAAACCATAATGGATGAAGATGTGGTATTTTGACGTGGCGTAATGGTTAACAAGCTTGTATCGATATGGCTGAATAGCGAGTTCTATCCACACTGGGGCCTCATACTTTTGGCCTTGTGCCACATATAAGCAGACCTTAAAAACATCACTATAACGTATTAAAATAAGAGGTATTTAAAAAAAAAATTCATGTATTTATTTATGTTTAATTAAAGATATTAATTTGTAAATAAACAATAAATAATAAATAAAAAAATGTCAGTTCATGGGGAAATGCTTAAATTTATTAATTAAAATGCTTAAATTTTTAAATTTAGATACTTAAATTTTTAAATTAAAATGAAAAAACATTTAATTTTTTAAATTAAAATACTTCTAATGTCATGTTTTTTTTTAATTAAAGTTCTAAAAATAGCTAAAAGAAAAGAAGAAAAGAAAAAAACAAACAAAAAAGAAAAAAAACGAAAAAAAAAATCACTAAAGTGAATATACAGTAGTAGAGAAAAGCCTCCTTTTGACGCAGCGTTTTTTCATTTTTGAGTAACTTAAATTTTCGCCATAACCACAAATACTAGAAACCATATTCCCGAAAAATTAAATCAAATATCTTTCAGCTTTGAAACTAATATGTTAAATGAATTTAGTGATTAATAAATTCGCATGCCATAACTGCACACAACTGTAAGCGGTTTGTAAGAGACACTGTCAAAACGTTAAAAATACGTTACTAAAAATTACTTACAAATGCCATGTGGGAAATGCAATAGATCGAAATGTTCTTGAATTCCAAATTCGTAAGATATTCCGTTTATGAAATAGACCAATACAAGTAGAAAGCGTTCGAACGTGTAGACAGTGTATATACACACCAGAATAAAACATATGTTACGTTGAAATCAAGAGAAACTAATTAAAATTCACAAAAAAAAACCTCGACTGTGGTCTTTAATAAAACATGCTTTTATCTATCTATCTATCTATCTATCTATCTATCTATCTATCTATCTATCTATCTATCTATCTATCTATCTTTAATGTCTCTCAGTTTATTCCTATGTATCTATCTATCTATCTATCTATCTATCTATCTATGACTACCTAATATCTCTGTCTGTCTATATATATATATATATATATATATATATATATATATATATATATATATATATATATATATATATATATATATATATATATATATATATGTTGCAAACTTTAAACCAAAACTGAGGGCTTCAGTCTCTACGGTACTAAGTGTAGTACTAGAGATGTTTGTGACTAGATCGGCTCTGCTCATCTTCTTCCAACTGCTGCGATCGCATAAAGTGTGAAGTTTTAGTTCTAAACTCTTGAGGTGTTTATGATTAATTTTGGCCACTTCAGAACGGAGTCTCTCAGCTGTGTTGTGAGACATACTGTTAAGAGTTTAGAACTAAAACTTCACACTTTATGCGATCGCAGCAGTTGGAAGAAGATGGGCAGATCCGATCTAGTCACAAACATCTCTAGTACTACACTTAGTACCGTAGAGACTGAAGCCCTCAGTTTTGGTCTAAAGTTTGCAACAGGTTTAAAAAACAACAACATTAGCAAACATATATATATATATATATATATATATATATATATATATATATATATATATATATATATATATATATATATATATATATATATATATATCTCCCTCTGTTTCTCAAGCTAGCTATTTATCTATGTCTACTTAATATCTATCTATCTATCTATCTATCTATCTATCTATCTATCTATCTATCTATCTATCTATCTATCTATCTATCTATCTATCTTTAATGTCTCTCAGTTTATTCCTATCTCTGTATGTATGTATGTATGTATGTATGTATCTATCTATCTATCTATGACTACCTAATATCTCTGTCTGTCTATATATATATATATATATATATATATATATATATATATATATATATATATCTCCCTCTGTTTCTCAACCTAGCTATTTATCTATGTCTACTTAATATCTATCTATCTATCTATCTATCTATCTATCTATCTATCTATCTATCTATCTATCTATCTATCTATCGATGTATAATGACTGGTATATTAGAAAACTATTAGATCGATAGATAGATAGAGAGAGAGAGAGAGAGACAGTAGAGACAGAGATATATGGAGAATTAATACAAGTAAAATGTTTGTCATTTAGCTGATTGATGTTGCAACAGAGGACGAAACGCAGCTAAGATTAGTTTTCTTGATATATATATATATATATATATATATATATATATATATATACATAACAGAGAGATCCAAAATTACCTTATGAGTATAAACTATTTCAACTCACGACAATGAGATAGCTTCATTCAAATCAAATTGACGTTAATTGAGATTTTGGATTTCTCTGTAATATATATGCTCTGCTATAATAAATAAATTGAGCTCCTTTTATAGATCAGTTTTAATATTTGATACTATTAGGATCCACTTGGATTATATACCAACAAATCTATTACCTGAACTATATATATATATATATATATATATTGTGTGTACTTAGGCAGCATTTTTTCATTTTATGCATATTTCATTAAATAATATAGACAAGTTTTGTGTATTTATTTTATGTAAATTCTTTTCATATCGTCTGATAAGCTTAATAACATGATTATTGAAAGACGAACGAAAATGTCTATATTGATATGTTTTTTAATCCTATCTAAGCTTTCGGCTTACATAAGCCATCATCAAAGATGATAATAACATTACAATATATTAAACACTACACGGACATAGCAGCAATGATAGTCTGTTTTTGTTTGCATGGAAGATTTCCAAGCAACGACAAACTGGTGCATATATATATGAATAAACACTAAAAGAAAACTCAGTTCTTGTAGCATATTTATTGTTATCATATACTGCGCATATACAAACTAAATATTCTGCTTCGTCCTGGGTAAGACGTTAAAGTACATCCAGCAGCAAGGTCTCTGATCAGGAGGTTTTGAGGAGCATGGAACCACTTCTTAATTACTGGTGTTCCCAGGTCCACCCTGACCCAGGGTGGTACCACCTGTTAGGGTCCCAGCTATGGGCAAATAGTTAACTATTTTTGAAAAAAATTATTACCAGCAATACAATTTTGAAAGAAAAATATTACCAGAAACAGATTTTTGACAAAACAAAATATTACCAGCAATAAAAAATGTTGTCGGCATTAAATAACCCATTGAGGTTGATATGCCGTAAAACAAAATAAATCAAACCAATCTAAATCAAAGAATATATATTCTATTCCCACGAATCTATCCTAAAAATGTTATCGGCATTAAATAACCCATTGATGTTGATATGCCGTAAAACAAAATAAACCAAACCAATCTAAACCAAAGAATACATATTCTATTCATACAAATCTATCCTAAAAATTATTAAATAGACCATTGAGGTTGATATGCTGTAAAACAAAATAAAGCAAACCAAATATGCTGCTATATTTGCCTTAAATAAATAATATATTTTTAAAACGACACAGTAAAGCTGTTTGAAAATATACCAATCAAAATATGTAAATGTATGTCTTCTTTACTTCCGTCATTTGTCTCTCATGCTTAATTTACCGTTAAATGATGATTGGCAAGATAATTGACCGTTTCGAAAACAATGCTGATGCAGGCATCTCTAGGTGACCCTGCTAAGCTACAACACTGCTAATACCTAGTTTATGTTGTTTAAAAATATTGATAAAAGAAGTGGTTCAGCTCGTGACAGGATTTGTCGAGCTGAAACAGGTGTCCAACCATATTTCCTTATTGCTCGTTGAAAGACTTAGCATTCAGTTTCCTGTCCGTACTTCTGCATTCATCTAGGAACAATTAAACCGAGAGAGAAGGGTACATGTGACTTTTAAGAAGAAGGATAGATCTATATTCGGGTAACAATGGACTTCTTTCTGGGGCCATTGTCCAGTTAAAACTAACACCTCGAGGGTATTGTGGATTTTAGCTTCATTCATTTCTCTTTGTTCGGCTTTAGCTTTCTAATGTAACCGAATCAAAACCTGAGACACAATCGAAGATAAACCGGATTTTATTTTTAGATTATAGCGCCAGGATGCAAGTTTACAGTGTAGATTTTTTTTACTTACTTCACTATGGAAAATTTAATGTACAAATCTATACATCAGACAAATAGTGGTGAATGACAAAATAAAACAAAACTTCGTGTTGAATACTTGAAGAAACGAATTCAAACTAAATAGGGTTTACTCAAGGAGCTCAGTCTAATAAACACAAAGATATATATATATATATATATATATATATATATATATATATATATATATATATATATATATATATTTAGTTTACGAAAAACTAGGTAATCCGTATGGGTAGACCCAAGGAGGATAAAATCCAGAGAGCTCAATGTAAATCAGAGCTAATAATTTAAATAAAAACAGATTACTTTAAGGTTCCATATAATAAATTATTTCACCACAGCCTTTTTAAAGGACAGTTTGGAAATAAATCTGATGATCCACTGTCCTTTAAAAGGGCTGTGGTGAAATAATTTATTATATGGAGCCTTAAAGTAATCTGTTTTTATTTAATATATATATATATATATATATATATATATATATATATATATATCTGTGTGTGTGATATATATCACACACATGTACATACATACATATATATATATATATATTTAAAGATATTTTTGAAGGTACAAAATTTGATCACAGCAATAAACGTATGAAGCTTGATATTACTAGACATATTAAAAACGGGCGAAGCAACCGGTTTCGCTCCCGCTCATCAGGCTTTCAACGGGAGATTGAATTTAAATTAAAAAAACACAGAAAATGTACAATGAAAAGGAAATGTGGATATATATATGTATCTGTGTGTGTGATATATCACACACACACATACACACACATATGACTGACTTCATTGATACCACCATTATTTTGTGTATCACACACACACACACACACACACACGCACACACACACACACACATGTATATATATATATATATATATATATATATATATATATATGACTGAATTCATTGATACCACCATTATTTTGTGTACCTCATTACGAAGTTCACAGTATGCTATAGGCCAACATTTCATAGAATCAATATTCGTAGTTGTAATTCTTCGTGGCCGAGCGGTACAACACATCGGTTTAAACGTTAGTTTTCCCCCTATAAATGAAGATGCAATTTCGATCCCGGCAAATGGAAGACTTTTTACCGATAAACGTAATATACACTGTTTAATAATAAAAATGGTGCGTCTCAGATTCGGCCGGCTTCTCGGCTATTTTGAGTTTAATTTGAAACGATAATCCTAGGAAAAACGAATGCAGACTCGAAAATAAACGATTTACCTCGTCAGAATTTTGAATATCCGTCAATTTAACATGAACAAGATTGCAGGTAAAGAACAACCATTACGTGGTATTATATCTCTCGCCAACAGAAAATGACCATTAATATTCAAGATCATAAGACAATAGCCGGTAAGACGCGGTACATCAATCTACACATGAATTTTAATAGATAATTATGGGAGATAAAAGCCTGAAATTTAAGATTGAAAGTACAGGAAACACATTTCTGCATGCGCCAACTTGGTAGGTAATGTAGTTATCGGACATTGGTTCACTGAATCAGAAGCATACAGTCAACCAATCTCCTAGTATATATATATATATATATATATATATATATATATATATATATATATATATATATATATACTAGTGATAGAAATTTTTAGGGGTATTTGAATAATCATATTAGAGTAATTCATCGAGTCTAGAAGAATCCTCAACAGAATGTAGATGGCTGTTTCGTCTTATATTTGGGACTCATCAGCAGTTTGCATCCATTACCGAGAATCGAACCCCGACCGTTACGATACAAACGCAGACGTCACACCCACTAGACAAACGAAGAGGTAACTAACTAGATTAGTTAAAGCGCTTCTCACACTAAATTCCGTTGTGTAACTCATCCAAGTAAACTTAACCTAACGGATTGTGGCCCCAAGAGCCACGTCTTCTTTCCCCAAGGCGCTCACTGCAGTGCATTAGAAGCTGATTCAAGCAAGTATATACAAATGATAGAAATTTTCAGGGATATATATATATATATATATATGTGTGTTTCAAAAAAATTGGAGTATATATATATATATATATATATATATATATATATATATATATATATACTACAATTCTTTGTGTTTCAAAAAATTCTAGTATATATATATATATATATATATATATATATATATATATATATATATAATAGTATTTTTTAAACACGCTGACGCGTGTTGAAATCCTCATAGAATTCAGTATTGTTGAAATTATCGATAAATTTTTTGTTGACATTTACAAACTCTACATTTGTTTCAATTTCGAAAACCAATCGGTGAAATTTGAATAAGCTGATTTATTTTGAAAAAAAATACATTCATAAAAACTATACTTCGCGGTTTTTACGCACCCATTTAAAACTAAAGATATGTGTACCCTCTTACCTGCTGACACTTCTCAAAATTCGGTGAATTTATGACTATTTTAGATGGTGTGACGTGCGGACAGACGGATATATATATATATATATATATATATATATATATATATATATATATATATATATATATATATATATTATACAGCCAAAAAATAAAAACTACCTCAACATGGGAATAGACTATTTCAAACCGTCCTTCAACGGCTTTCCTCAGCCTCTAAGTACTTTTCTCGGAACACTTATTTATTTTTCAAAGCCAGTCTCTGGTAGGTCCCTTGTTAATGCAAGTGGGTTTGTGTTAGCGATTGGTGGGGGCGTAAGGTATCTTATCTCGGAGGAAGCGGTTTCGGTTTGGAGTTTATTTATGGCCAGGATTTTTGTTTGTAGTTTAACATCAATTCCTACTATATGTCATTCGCAGACAGTACTGTTTCGCTGTATCACAGCTCCTCAGAACGACTAGACAACCGAATGTCTCAAGCCCGGATCGAAACCAAACTGATTTGGTATCAGTCACTGCTTCTACCACTGAGCCAACTTCACTCGACAGAACGAATCAGCCAAATCTAGCGTATTGTTTTTACAAACGTAAACAAACGCCAAGCAGCCAAAGTGCTCCATTCATTTAACTGAAGAGCTTCCCTTTTTACGCAGTTGAGCGTTGTTTTTAGAATTAGCTTTTCGTTCAACAGTGCTCAATTATTTTCAAGAGCTAAATTATGTCATTATATATATACATATATATATATATATATATATATATATATATATATATATATATATATATATATATATATATATATATAAGTGAACATTGAAGTCAACACCCAGAAGCAACATGCTGTTTCATGTTAGACGCAATCGTCAGGCGGCGAGTCCTGGATTTTTCCTCGACTATTTATACATATGGGGCAATGCTTCATTGTGGGTAATCTATTCTAGCGGTTATTTTGGCGGAAGTGGCTTGTTTATTTATTTATTTGTTTACTTATTTGTTTTACTTATTTAATTTATTTTACTTGTTTTTCATTTTCACTTTTTTACACGTGGGTTTAATTTCAATAATCAAACAGATAGCAAAATTGATTAACCGCAGGCTTTCTGACAATTCTTGCAATGAAACCATATTAAGAAAGACTACGATAACAGCCCTAAAAGATAGATATTTTTACGACCAATTTTTGGATTGATTGTTGTAGTCTATTCTAACAGTAATTTTGGCGGGATTGGTTTGTACATTTGCTTATTATTATTCACTTTATTTATTTATTTATTCATTTGGGTTGATTATTTTTATTTATTTTTTATGTATTTTATTTTATCTTTTTATTTATTCTATTTCGTCTATTCTAACGGGAGTGGTTTGTTAATTTGTTTATTATTTGTTTGGGTTAGTTTATTTTACATGTTTTTTAATATTATTTTGTTTATTTGTATTTATTCATTTCAGTTTTCGATCTTTAAGTAACGTTGTAAAATTTGTTTTCATATCTGCATTTTGAGATGAGCTCAGATCGTTTACTTACTAATTTATTTGGGTCTGGGAAGGTAATAATAGCTATTTTTCCTCCAAGCAAAGCTTGCAGGTTTTGGATTAATTGTTGTTGGCCAATGATCTTTTCCTTATTTTCCATATTTTTGGTGTGATTTATGTTATGTTTTTAAATTCCCAGATATAATTGGAAAGCATTATGCTGTTCGCGTATTTACTATTTGTAAAATATGTTTTGTGTGCATAATTCCTTTGTTTCCAGGGTCCTTCAGTTACTCCTATGTATACTTTTTCTTCATTATCTGGTGATTTTACCGTGGCTTGGTATATTACGTTGTTTTGTAAGCAATTACCGTTTAAGGAACATTCATTCTTTATTCTACAGTTACACGTGGGTTTAATTTTTCGGGTGGTTTGCTGATAGTTTTATTGTTGTGCTTTTTTTTTATTTGTGCCATGTTCTCGGTGCAACTGTAGCTGATTTTTACAGTGGTTTTATTGAATATTTTGTGTAAAGTGCTTGAATCCGGGAAGTGTTTGTTTAAATATTTGAGGAATATTTTTCCTACGTTTTTTTTCACGTATGATATTTCTCTTCCTGTTGGCCTTTTTTTTGTGCTCAGTGGTGAGTACTGGTTCAATGTTACCTGGAATCCACCTCTCTTTTAGGGCTGTTATCGAAGTCTTTCTTAATATGGTTTCATTGCAAGAATTGCCAGAAAGCCTGCGGTTAAGCAATTTTGCTATCTGTTTGATTATTGAAATTAAACCCACGTGTCAAATCATGCGCCTGAACATGAAGAACACATTCTACAGGCTGTCGGAGACGGTCCAGGAGTTGTGGACGTATGTACATTTGAATTTTTTTTTTAGTTTTGGAGTGAGGAGCCCGCCCCCAATGTTTGTAAAAGTATTTTCACACACACACACACACACACACACACACACACACACACACACACACACACACACATTCACGCACAGCGTGCGATGGATAAATTTTCACTTAAATTAAATATCACTGTCATTTCATTGAATAGATATATTTGACAATATTACAGAAAATATCTTGAAATATTAAAGAGTAAATTTGTTCAATAAAATCGCCATTGGCTTCAACCACAGCCCCCAGACGACTTTGGAATCTCCTGTAACTTTTCTGGGTGGTCTACTTGTTTTAGTTGGTGAAGTTATTAAGGTAAATGTCGACATTTTATTTTGTATTTACAAACAGAATTAAATATAAATTGAAGCTTAAAAAAATCTCAACATTTACTGTGATGAAGTCCTTCGGTGGAAAAAACGCGTTGGTAAAGAACCTGTTTATTTCGCTTTATTATACTGTCTTTACAGAGATATTCTATTTATACCTGCTTTTTTACACACACACACACACACACACACACACATATATATATATATATATACACAGTTCCGTGTATATATATATATATATATATATATATATATATGTATATATACACGGAATGGAGTATGCAAAGTTGTTTATAGAAGGTACTTTGTGTCTTAATATATAAATATATATAATGTGACTGTGTGTGTAGAAAGGCATCACAATGCTCGTGTACACAATTTTGTTTAATATATATATATATATATATATATATATATATATATATATTACAATTTGCTAACAGCATATGCATTTTATAAATGTATTTATGCGTAATTACACGTCTGCAATCTGATATTTTTCAGTATGTAGGTATGTTTATATGTGTGTGTGTATTTTGTGTATTTTGTATACATATACTGACAGTATATATATATATATATATATATATATATATATATATGTATGTGTGTGTGTGTATGTATGTATGTGTGTATGTAAATAGATAAATATATATATATATATATATAGTGAAGGTATATATATATATATATATATATATAGATGGAGAATGTATATATATATATATATATATATATATATATATATATATATATATATATATATATTTATATTGTTTCATATTGTTAATATTTTCTCTATTCGTCCGCGTTGACCGTAGCATTTCTTTTTTGTTTAAAAAGGATAAATCTTGTAAACTCAATGTTTTTTTGATGATAATTTTTTCAATCGGGAAGATGTATCTTGCATCCTCTTTGCTGCAGATGTAAAAAAATAATCATCAAAGTGAGTAAAAAGAAAAAGGAAAGAAAAACAAAAGAAGAAAGAAGATTATTATTAAAATGTAGAGGAAGAAAAAAACGAAAAATAATGAGTAAAAGTGAGAAATAGAATGAATGGGGTAAAAAATATGTAGAAGAAGAAGAAGAAAGCAGAGATCGGAAAAGAAGTTAAGGAAATACAAAAAGTATTAAGGAGAAGCAAATGTTAAGAGGAAATTGTGGCTCAAAAAGCGAAAGAAAAACAATTATCAAAGAAAGAATGAAAAAAGAAAGGAAATGTAAAAGAAGACAAGATTATTATTAAGAGGAAGAAGGAAAAAATGAAAAATAAGAAGCAGAATTGAGAAATAAAAAGAAAAGGAGAATGCAAAGAATGACTAAAGGAAGAGGAAGAAAAAGAGTAAATATTATGAGGTGGAAAATATAATTTGTGAACAAGAAGAAGAAGAAGAAGAAGAAAAAGAAGAATAATAAGAAGAAAGCAAACATGGAAGATCTTTTATACATTTGAAAAGTAGAAAGTAAAACTTCATAGGAAGAACGCGTGGAGAAGTTTAGGAAAAAGAAGGAAAAATGAAGAAGAAGTGAAGAAAAAAGAAAGAAATTTCAGCAGAAAAAGTGAAGAAAAAGAAAGAAATTTCAGAAGAAAAAGTGAAGAAGAAAGAAAGAAATTTCAGAAGAAAAAGTGAAGAAGAAAGAAAGAAATTTCAGAAGAACAAGTGAAGAAGAAAGAAAGAAATTTCAAAAGAAAAAGTAAAGTAATATAATATGGCCGTCAGAATAAAAGTGACATGAGGAGGAGGGGAAATTTCAGAAAGGTGAATAAAAAAGTGGAAACAAGAAAAAGAAGATTAAAAATGTAAAGAAGAGTCAATAAGAAAAAGTGCAAAAAGAAAGTGAAAAAGAGTAAGAAAAAAAGGCAGAAAGAAAGAGAAAAAGGAGAAGAATAAAGGCAAAAAGAAAGAGAAAGAAGAGGAAGAAGAAAAAAGTCAAAAAGAAAGAAAAAAGAGGAAGAAGAAAAAGGCAAAAAAGAAAAAAGAGGAAAAAGAAAATAGGCAAAGAGAAAGAGAAAAAGAGGAAGAAGAAAATAGGCAAAAAGAAAGAGAAAAAGAGGAAGAGGAAAAAGGAAAAAAGAAAGAGAAGAAAGAGGAAGAAGAAAAAGACAAAAAGAAAGAGAAAAAAGAGGAAGAAGAAAAAGTCAAAAAGAAAAAGAAAAAGAGGAAGAAGAAAAGGGCAAAAAGAAAAAAGAGGAAGAAGAAAATAGGCAAAAAGAAAGAGAAAAAGAGGAAGAAGAAAATAGACAAAAAGAAAGAGAAAGAGAAGAATTAATTTGAAAGAAATAATATTGTGAATACGAAAAAAAGAAAAGGAAGAAAGAAAAGAGAAGGAGAAAGAGTTGCGGAAGAAACTGAAGAAAGAAAGAAGGAAAAGAAGGAAGAACATGAAGATGAAGAGAATGAGAAGAACGCAAACCGTAGTTGCAACAAAAGTCAGAAGAGATTAAAAAAAAGGAAAGACAAGAAGAAGAATAAAATAAATAGAATAATAGAATAAAGAATAATAGAATAAATGAACACATAAATAAGAAAGTAACAAAGAAAGAACGAAAGAAAAGAAAGATAGAGAGATAGAGACAACTACAGGAACAGAAAGTAGAAAGGTGAGAAAAACAAAGGCTAAGAAATAGAAAGAGAGGGTAAAAAGAGAAAAGAAAGAAAAATAGTTTTGCCAAATTTATCGTCGATGAATTGTGCCATTATTTATGGAGATAGTTTCAAAAGAAACTACGATTAAGGAAAAGGAACTCTTTCTTTGACAAATTCTCCTTTCAAAGCTTTCCCTTTCTGAAGGCGTCACAGCGTGTCACGGCGTAATTATGCAGTGGCTGTTGTAGTGTGCACCACTTCATCTACGCACACACATACTTAATTATATATAGTATGCGTAAAGTAATCTGTTTAATTAACGAGTGTAAAAAGTATTTAATGTACAAGCGTTCCTACTCAGGATAGATGTGAGTGTGTGTGTGAGAGTGAGTGTGTACGTGCGTGTGTCTGTGTGTGAAACAACAATTATTGGCAAAGAATGGATGATACAAAGTAACTTGAGCGAAAAGTGTAGTTTGAGAGAAAAGTGTACGGAAAGAAAGGCTTTCAAGAGAGAAAAAAAAACAAGGGAAGAGAAAAAATGTTCTTAATTCCTGCCGAAAGCGATGTATTCATTTTGAATTCATACGCTATTAATAATGATGAAAAGAAAAATATTAAACAAAATTGTGTATATGAGCTTTGTAAATTCATCCGAGCTACAAGCATATACATACATACATACATATATATATATATATATATATATGGGATAACGATATACAAATTTTATATATCAAAAACAGTTTTCAAGTAAAGCTATATAACAAAATGGAAAAAAAAAGGTTTTATGTGACGCGTTTTGGAAGTCCTAGGGGACGAAAGACATCACACAAAAACTTTCCCACTTTGTCATACATTCTTATATATATATATATATATATATATATATATATATATATATATATATATATATACCGGGTGTTAGAGCATTGTCCAAATCTTGTAAAAGCAAAATTTACTATTTGTTAGATTAAGATTTGTACCGTTGTATTTAGAAATGATTAAACATATCTTACTGGAATTCTCCGAGGTTTTTATAACACTATTAGACTCTACTTTGAGCAGAAAGAATGTATAATTAGTCCTCATGTTTAACGGTAGAATCGTAGTGAAATCGCTCATAAACGAAAATGAAATGTTCATTTAATTAATTTAATATAAATCATTTAATTTAATTTAATTAATCATAGCTAAGGATCAGAAGTTCATGAAGGACTGAAATAAAGTTCAATATATATATATATATATATATATATATATATATATATATATATATATATATATATAACCAGGATAATTTTCTAACTTATTAAAGATGATCTTTGTCCTCTCTAATCTTCTAACTTTCTGTCCTGGAGTAACACGTACGATTTTCTTTTCAAGTCTTTTTTTCACTGCTCTTTGCACTGTCATAGCTGAACCTCTTCTATCACATGCCAAAACTCTTATGGATTGAGTTGGATCTTTTCTACTTGATCTCTTTAGCTCTAAGTTGAAATGATGATTTCTCTTCCTATTGTGACCTCCTGATCCAGTTTTCCTCTCGACTGTTCACGTTTTTGTTTAAGACTTGTTCACCGATCTCTTGATGGTTCTTGAATGGACATAGAAGACGGAAGCCAGTCTATGAATGTTCGTACCATTACTGAAAGCCTGAATGATCATTTTCCTCTCACCATTGTACATTTGAGAGGACTGTGGGGCTGACACGAAACGATTTTAACCTGTTCCCTTTCTAGCCGAATAACCGGGGGCAAGATGGCTAAACGTCCTATCTGAAAACCTGGAAAAAGAAACTCAGTTTAGAGGTTTATTTCTAGATATTTATCATTTTACGGGATGAACAATTATGCTGTTGCACGATTTAGACAATTTTGCTGTTACACCCGGCACACACACACACACACACACACACACACACACACACACACACACACACATACGTACACACACACACACACACACATACGTACACATATACACACACACACACACACACACATATATACATATATATATATATATATATATGTTGGTTTGGCTGATTTGATTTTTACGGCTTATCGACCTTTCGCAGGTTAAGTAAAGCCAGAAAATATCTTTTAGATTGTAAAGATGTTGTCGTAAATAATAATGCTTTACTAATACTAATCCTACTAATTAATCCATATCCAGGAGGGGTAGAATAGGCGGATTCATCCCTTTTCCAAAGGTATTTGGGCGTAAGTAAACATAATGAATCTTACTGGAATTGGAACTCTGTTCTCCGATTTCCAATTCCGATCCATTATCCATTACACCATCCGCACATCCAAGTATAGCCCAAAAGTTTTGCATCTAAATAGTTTCTCCAATCACCCGGTTCTGCAACCTCCCGGGTCGTTTGAACAGGGGTAGATGTTTATCCCTTGTTTACTGTTTAGGATTGGGTTTCCGGTTCTGTCTAAAGTCTTCTCATTCTCTTTCACTTCAAGTACCCCCCTTGCGTCTTAGTGGCATTATCGCCTTGCTTTTTGTGAATTGACCTATGTCATTGTGTTCAGGATGTATCTATTTCGTGGTGTTCATAATCTATCTATATACGTTTTGATGTTCACGGTCTATCTGTCTACCATTGTCACAGTAATAATTCTGTATATATATTGTTATGGTAATTTATCAACGCCCGCATCAACTCTCATAGCTATAAATAGGAGCAGGTACTGCCTTTTGGAGAGGGAAGTTTCCAGGAGTCAGATCTGACAGTCGGACCGAATATTCTTGCAGTAACAATGTTGGTTGTATGTTTGTATTACTGTTTCTCTTAATATATATATATATTTTTTAACTCAATTCCTCCCTCGTGTCTTAATTTCTGGCCCTAACAAAGCCACAATGCACCCATACATACACACACACGCACATACCCCCCAAATATATATATATATATATATATATATATATATATATGTACGTATTCAAAAGGTTTGGTTAAATAATTTGGACATACCATGTCTGTTTATTTTTGTTTTAATCCTTTCGAGTCCACGAATCATTTTCTTGGTAACCGCAGAAAATTGATTAAGAAAAATACCAAAATTTAATTCAAATAATTTTTATTTTTCCAAGTAATTTTAAAATATTGTTACTTTTCGTTTTATTGTGTTTTTTTTTATCGTTATATATCAATTTCAAATTCACGAGTTTTTTTTCCATGCAAGGGACGTAACTTATATATTTCTTAGTTCATATATATATATATATATATATATATATATATAACTTTGCTGCTACAAACATTTAAGATCTTTATTGATATACTCATAGTTGACATTTTGTTTTAATTCTCTTATATGAAAGGCTTCAAGGATTTTAAGTTTTTGTTTATTATTATTTTGGTGTAATATAGATCTAATTTCAAATAATATTTGTCTAAACTGTAAATGTGGACATGAGAGTTCCTTTAAATGCTGTAAGATTGAACTATACTCATCCAAGTGAAATGTAAGCTTTCTCGACAGCATCACTGTTGTAAAATCAACATACGACTTAACATTTTGTCAAATATGCTATCTCCTAAATGCCATCTAAATTCTGTCTATTTTTCTGAGATGAGGTATTATGTACGGTATTTACATTAGTCGGACTATTGTCCTCATCTTTGTCGCCATTTTTGTCACAACGTTTCGGCCGTTGTACAACCGAAACGTTGTGACAAAAATGGCGACAAAGATGAGGACAATAGTCCGACTAATGTAAATACTGGCTATCTAAATTGTTATATAATGTTGACCTTTTCTAAAATGCTAGTTGACGAAGAAGAATTGTTTTTGACAACTAACTTAGTTGTATTACATTTAGTATAGTATATAACCACCCTCACTTTTTTTCTTGAATCAGTGGGGAATACATTAGTCTTTATGAATCTTTTTAGATTTTTTCTCCTACTTATAGTTACGCTATATTAATTTGATATGTTTAGAGTTATTTGGCGATGTATTGTATTCCTTTTTATTTATGTTAATATTACTTATAGCTTTTTTTAAATTTGTTCATTAACGACGTAATTAGGAAAGTCATTATTTTTGAGGGTTTGTTTAATATTTTTTAATTCAGTATAGAAAGTTCTTTTAGTTGAAGAATTTGATTTTGCACGGTTTATTAAGTTTTGTATATTAGCTATTTTGAAATAATTAGGACATTCACTTTTATAGTTAAGAGTGCACGTGTTTATGTTAGTTGTGTTCCTACTCAATTCGAAGTCCTAACATCCTCAACTGATAACTCCCGCCTTAGTTATAAAAAATTTGGTGAGGTAATAAATGTATTATTATTATTATTGTCTCTCAATACACGAAGAAACGGGATTTTTTAAAATTCTTCTTAAGTTCATACGTGAAATTAAGTACTGAGATTGTTGAAAGCTTTTTTGTACTTCTTATATTTCATCTATGTCTTTGACTAAAATGAGAATGTCATCTACATATCTTAGGTAAATGGATGGATTTTGTGGCATTAAGTACGCTATTTTCTAGGTTATTCATGTAGAAATTGCTAAATGTTGGTCCAAGAAAGGAACCCATAGAGACACCATCGCATTGTACGTATATGTTATTTTTATGATCATAGAAAGAGACTTCTGTAGTGCACATCAAGAGTAGTTTTTTTAAAAAAAATATTAGGACGAATTTTTAATGGAGGGAGAGACGGATTGTTGTAGATATTGTTTATGATTATATATATCGTTTCCCTGACAGGGAAGTTGGAGAATAAATATTCAATTCTTCACCGTCAACTAGCATCTAACAAAAGGCCAACATTATATAACAATTTAGATGTCCTTTAGGAGATTGAATCTCTGATAAAAATGTTAAGGGGTGTGTTGGTTTTACAACGGCGATGCTGTTAAGAGAGAGAGCTTAGTATGCATATTCAGTTATGGCCTTAAGCACAAATCGGAAGCCATATTGTTTATTAGAGGGTAGATCGTGGGAGGTGAGAATCTTAACTACTTCGGCATTGATTAAGGCTTCGAAGACTTTGCCGAAGAATGGTTGGACGCTGATAGGACAGTAGTTAGACAGGCCAGAATGGTCAGCAGAGTTCTTAAAGACAGGAACGACAGAGGAGAACTTCCATCAGGCGGGAAACAAGAATCGGCGAGGCAATAGTTATATAGTTTGGAGAGAACTGGAGCCAGCTCAGGGGCATATTTATTTAGGACAACGGTTGGTATCCCGTCACCACCACTTGCTTTATTAGAATCTAAATTAGAGATGACGTCTAATACCATCGACGGGGTTATGCACATCTCACTCAGTATAGCCTCAGTTCCGGGTGGAAAATTAGGTGTCGATAATCCGGATATATCGAGTGTTGAGTTGGAAGAGAATTTCCGAGCAAAACATTCAGCCTTATCAGCTGAGGATGTTAGGACTTCGAACTGAGGAGAAACACAACTAACATAAACACGTGCACTCTTAACTATAAAAGTGAATGTCCTAATTATTTCAAAATAGCTAATATACAAAATTTAATAAACCGTGCAAAATCAAATTCTTCAATATAAAAGAACTTTCTATACTGAATTAAAAAATATTAAACAAACCCTAAAAAATAATGACTTTCCTAATTACGTCGTTAATGAACAAATTAAAAAAAGCTATAAGTAATATTAACATAAATAAAAAGGAATACAATACATCGCCAAATAACTCTAAACATATCAAATTAATATAGCGTAATTATAAGTAGGAGAAAAAATCTAAAAAGATTCATAAAGACTAATGTATTCCCCACTGATTCAAGAAAAAAAGTGAGGGTGGTTATATACTATACTAAATGTAATACAACTAAGTTAGTTGTCAAAAACAATTCTTCTTCGTCAACTAGCATTTTACAAAAGGCCAACATTGTATATCAATTTAGATGTCATTTAGGAGATAGCATATTTGACAAAAATGTTAATACGTATGTTGGCTTTTCAACGACGATGCTGTCGAGAAAGCTTACAATATCACTTGGATGAGCATAATTCAATCTCATAGCATTTAAAGGAACAGTCATGTCCACATTTACAGTTCTGAAAGATATTTGAAATTAGATCTATATTACACCAAAATAATAATAAACAAAAACTTAAAATCCTAGAAACCTTTTCATATAAAAAAATTAAAATAAAAAAAATAGTCAGCTATGAGTATATCAATAAAGATCTTAGATGTTTGTAGCAGCAAAGTTTTATATATATATATATATATTTATATATATATATATATATATATATATATTATTTTATATGCGCAGTACTTATTGTAAAGTGCTCAATATCTGTGATAGAGATAACATATTCAGTTGTATGGATATGTGTTTGTGACCCTGGGTTTCATGCTCTTGCGATCATCAAACTAACTGATGATCGCAAAATCGTGAAACCCAGGGGCACACACTCACATCCATACAACTGAATATATATATATATGTATTGGCTCCTGAAAAATTAATTTCGGTTGAGCCCTCTGGTTTGAGGTGTGAATTTGTAAACAGTGACTATTTAAGCTAATATTGCACGACTTTTCGGCAGAATCGAGTCACTGTCAGTCAATGTGTGTTTATCTAAATCTAAAAATAAACACGCTAAAATTCACCTTCACCCCTGCCGTGCGTCGATTGCTTAGTGGGAGAAGTTCCGACTGACGCAAATTCAGTCGGGTTTCGATCCTAGCTAGAAGCAACCGGACGTCTAGCCACACTGATGAGCTGTGAAACAGCGAAACAGTCTGTCTCTGGATGACAAATATATATATATATATATATATATATATATATATATATATATATATAATTTCATATGCTTAGTACTTATTGGAAGTGCTCAATATCAGTGATAGAGCTAACATATTCAGTTGTATGGTATGAGTTTTTGAACCTGGGTTTCACGCTTTTGTGGTCATCAGACAAACTAGTTTATTTTTTTTAAAATTGAATGTATTTATGCTTGTTTGTGTTTGATTATGTTTGTTTGTGGGACGTGAAATTCTCATCTGTCCGTTTGGGGTGATACTCTCATTAGGATAAAATAATAATAATAATAATGATAATAATAATAATAATAATAGTAATAAATATCTACTATCACAGTTCATACCAAATGGATAATACCTACAACAAATCTGATCACAACCATAAAATAATAAAGAATATCAAAACCACCAAAACATAACCACCAACACCTACCATTAACACTTCATAACCTTCTCTAACACCATTAGTACTGCTTTTTACTATTGACATTGTTATTATTATTAACATCACTATCATGATTACCACATCTATTATTATAATTACTATTGTCATTATTGTCACTTTTTACCATTATACCTTCGTTCCCATCATCATTATAATATTAATTATTAGCACAACCAGCATAGTCACAATCGTCTATAATACAAAAGCAGTCAGTGTTGAAAATACAAAACATCATCACCATGTCCACAAACAGAACCAACTTAACCAAAGCGATGATGAAAGGCCAACATCAGTAGGAGCGTATGTGCACGTCTGCATGTGTGTATCTGTGTGCGGGGAAGTGTAAGTTTGTCTGACAGCCAATCTGTAAAGAGACAAGAACGCCCCTCACCTACCCCTTGTTGAAAGAACATCGCTACATACAGTATCGACACCGAAATAGAATTACAATTGCGTATGTATGTATGCTCGATAGCATGGATGTGGATCTGCGCCTAATCTCGCATTGTTTATATGGGTGTGTTTGTGTAAACTAAAATGTGCACACCTGTATGCGTGCATGTCTGTGTGTGTGAGAACGTCATCCAAAACAGACACAGAGGAGAATTTTCCCCTCCCACCATCAAACATAATCAAACACAAACACGCATAAATAGATTCAATTTTAAAAAAAAATAACCAATTTGTCTGATGATCACAAAAATGCAAAACCCAGGATCATAAACTCATATCCATACAACTGAGTACATATATATATATATATATATATATATATATATATATATATATATATATATATATATATATGTAAGTGATAGAAATTAGGAGGATTTGAGATAATTATAATTAAGTAATTCATCGATTCTAGAAGAAAACTGAACAGAATGCAGAAATCACTGGACGGCCGTTTCGTCCTATATTTGGGATTCATCAGCAGTGCGCATCCACTACCGAGAATTGAAACCCTGACAGGTAGGTTATCAAGCAAACGTCATACCAAGTGTTCCAAAGGGATATAGTGAGCGAATCAGATTCGATATAGCGCCGCTCGATCACATATTCCCTGGTGGAACTCATCCAAGTTTCTCTTTTACCCATAGGACTGTGCCCCCACGAGCCGCGACTACTATCCCCAAGCCACTCCATCCAGAGCATTAGAAGCTGGTTCAAGCAAGGATATACAAGTAATAGAAATTAGGAGGATTTGAGATAATTATAATTAGTTAATCGAGTCTCTCTCTCTCTCTCTCTCTCTCTATATATATATATATATATATATATATATATATATATGAAGGAATACAAAAGCTACATCCCTTGTATGGAAAAAAACTCGTGAATATGAAATTGATATGGAACGATAAAAAAAGCAGTAAAACGAACAGTAAAATGTTTTGAATTTACAAATGTACGTATAGACATACTCAGACAATTTAACCCCTTGAAGATGGTCCCAGATCAGACTGAAAGTACTTGGGAAAATAAAAATTATATGAAAGAAAATTTTGGTATTTTTGTTAATCATTTTCCTACGGTTACCAAGAAAATGATTCGAAAGGATTATAAGAAAAATAAAAATAAATAGTGTATCTACATTATTTAACCAAACCTGTTTGAATGAAAATATGCTTCCGATATACATACACACACGCAAACACACACAGACACACAGGCACACACACAGGCACACACACAGAGGCACACACATATATTTATACAGATCGTAATTCTCTCCCCCCCTCTCTCTCTCTCTCTCTCTCTCTCTCTCTCTCTCTATATATATATATATATATATATATATATATATATATATATACTGTTAATCTAATCCCCATCATTTTTAGTGTATATATCTACTTCCTCATTGACACCTTCCCATAGATTTTTTACTGTACCCTATTTATTTCAATTTATTTTTAAACCTTTTTGCTTTCGTTTCTTTAAATCTTTAAATTGGTTTGGTAGGTAATTCGTATCTGCTAATCTCTCAAATAATTTTTCCTACGATGAATTCCAGCCACATACTAAATTATCTATCTATCTCTCTCTCTCTCTCTCTCTCTCTCTCTCTCTCTCTCTCTCTATATATATATATATATATATATATATATGATGAATTTCATCCACTTACTAAATTATTTTCTCACTCTCTCTCTCTCTCTCTCTCTCTCTATATATATATATATATGTATATATGATGAATTTCAACCACATCTAAATTATTAATTTTTCTCTCACTCTGTCTGTCTGTCTCTCTGTCTCTCTCTCTCTCTCAATATATATATATATATATATATATGTTGAATTCCAGCCACATACTAAATTATGAATCTATCTAACCATCTCTCTCTCTCTCTCTCTCTCTCTCTCTCTCTCTCTCTCTATATATATATATATATATATATATATATATGATGAATTTTGGCCACATACTAAATTATTAATCTATCTATCTATCTATCTATCTCTCTCTCTCTCTCTCTCTCTCTCTCTCTCTATATATATATATATATATATATATATATATATATATAAATATATATATATATATATATATAATAGCGAGTATCATAAACAATAATGTTTAGATATAAAAATGCCTGTCTGGACATATTGTTAAGTTGTTTCCAAGGTTTATTGATTTTCTTCCGCATATTTTAAGCCGGATCAACAACGGAACGGTAACCGAAGATCACCAAGAAGTTGACATGTCGGCTTTCAGTAAAATGCATCGGGTCGTCCTTGCTAAAAGCGGTCAGAAACCAGATATAATCGACGCGCGGGAGAAGTTCACTATCAGACACCTACTTAGATTTCAACGAAAGGAAACGCAGCTCATTTTTAATGCTAGTTTTTTTTCATTTGCTTTCTTTTTCAATTCTTCTTCTATATTTTACTTCGTCTTCGTCTTCTTTTCTTCTACTTTTTCGCCCTCTTTTTCTTATTTCTTCTTCTTCTGCTTATTTCTTCTTATTATTTTTTTCTCCTTCGCCTCACCTTTTTTGTTCTTTTTATTACTTCTTATTTCCTCCTTCTTCTTCCTCGTCCCCTTCTTTTTCTTCCTTTTCTTCTTCTTCTTGGTCTTCTTCTTCTTTTTCTTCTTTGTCTTCTTCTTCTTTTTCTTCCTCTTCTTCTTTTTCTTCTTCTTTTTCTTTTATTTCTTTTTCTTTTTCTTCTTCTTCTTTGTCCTCTTCTTCTTCTTCTTTTTCTTCTTCTTCTTTGTCTTCTTTTTCTTCTTTGTCTTCTTTTTTTCTCTTCTTTGTCTTTTTCTTTTTCTTCTTCTTTGTCTTCTTCTTCTTCTTTGTCTTCTTCTTCTTTGTCTTCTGCTTATTTCTTTTTGTTATTATTTCTTCTACTTATTTCTTATTATTATTCCCTCTTTTTCTCCTTCGTCTATTTCTTATTTTTCTTCTTCGTCTATTTCTTATTTTTCTTCTTCGTCTATTTCTTATTTTTCTTCTTCGTCTATTTCTTATTTTTCTTCTTCGTCTATTCCGCTGATTTCTTCCTCTAATTATTTTTCACCCTCTTCCCCGTTTTCTACTTATTATTTTTCTTTTTCTTATTTCTTCGTTTTTTCTTCTTTTTTCTGCTTTAACTTCTGTATATTTCTTCTTCTTACTCCTCTTCGATTTCTTCTGCTTATTTCTTCATGTTCTTCTTTTTATTCGTTTCTCTCTCACATGTTCCTTATTTTCTTTCTTTCCTTCATGGTCTTTTATCATTTCTTTTTGATGGTATTAATTATTCATTGATATTAATCTGCTTTTATTTCTCCCATTTATTAGTCGGTGGAGCTGCAATAAATGTCCTTTACTTTTGGTCCGATTTTCTTGATTTTGTTAACATCTTGAAGAAAAACCTCAGATTATTTCAAACAAAACTGTCATCATCATACATAAGCTGATTCAAAACGAATTGAGAAAGACTTCATTATCACACGACAGTTTTTTTTAAATTTTATTATTTCTCCCTATTTATCTGAGGATACTTGTTGATAGTACGATATCAATTAGAAAGACACGTAAAATATTTCAAAATGCCTTATTTTTATTTGTCTATCACGTTCTTCCAGTAGTTTTTCATTATTCTTTTTATTTATACGTACGTTTCATGTTATACTTATATATATGTATGTGTGTGTGTGTGTATACTGTATATATATATATATATATATGTGCGTGTGTATGTATGCATGTATGTATATATATATATATATATATAAATTTGCTGCTACAAACATTTAAGATCTTTATTGATATACTCATAGTTGACATTTTGTTTTAATTCTCTCACATATATATATATATATATATATATATATATATATGTGTGTGTGTGTGTACTGTATATATATGTGCGTATATATATATATATATATATAAAACTTTGCTGCTACAAACATTTAAGATCGTTATTGATATACTCATAGTTGACTTTTGTCTTAATTCTCTCATATATATATATATATATATATATATATATATATATATATATATATATATATATATACATATATATATATATGTGTGTGTGTGTGTGTGCGTGTGTATTGATCGATCATG
Organism: Acanthosepion esculentum; assembly: GCA_964036315.1. Classification (NCBI taxonomy): domain Eukaryota; kingdom Metazoa; phylum Mollusca; class Cephalopoda; order Sepiida; family Sepiidae; genus Acanthosepion; species Acanthosepion esculentum. The sequence goes on along the minus strand of OZ038481.1, from coordinate 46,846,087 downwards.
AACATCATGACTCAGATAGACCGACAGACTAGCAAACAGATCGACAGATAGATAGATAGATAGATAGATAGATAATGAACACTAGGCCACAGGTAGATCATGATATCATGTCATAGATAGACTAACAACGCAAGATAGATAGTAAGACAGATAAATAGATAGATAGACAAACAATGCGGAAAAGATACATATATAGACAGACGTATAATGTCAGATAGATAGATGAACAATACAAGATAGATAGATATATTATGAACTAGATAGATAGATCATAAACATCATGACTTAGATCATGAGCATCCTCACAGATAGATAGATCATGAGCATCATAACATTGATAGATAGATAGATAGATAGATAGATAGATAGATAGATAGATAGATAACCGTGTAATACACTTGACCAGACTAACTTATTTCATTATACATATACAAGGTACTCTGTGAACTGGTTCAGTGATGAAATCTCGGATAAGCACATTTATATCTCAATGTTTTCCTATTTATCAGGTTTTTTAATTTCACTGTCCACCCATTTTTTGGGGGATCGACTTATGTATATATGTGTGTTTCTATGTACATGTTGAAACTTGACTAATGCATGGAATAATAATGCAACACAAAATGTAATTAGAACAAAATGTATTGAAACAAGAAAGTGTACACAATATTTACATATAGTCTTTTGTATATTCCTGGGAAGACCGTTCCTGGAGAATGTGTTGACTATGTCGCAGTCGGGCAGAGTCTCTAGTGAATCTCTTGATTCGCCTCCCTGTCTACCGGTACCAACCATATTTATATCGTCGGTACTCCACTATGCAAATTAGGTGGATCCTACCACAACAGTACAGAGCAGACCGGGCAAAGATCAAGAATGTATACAGAAAACGGAAAACCCTGCCAGCCAATTTTAGGGATGTTTGGGTCTGTGAGGTGTTTGACCAGACCCTTCTGTCAAAGGCAGGTCTGGTTAATCATATGAAATCGCATGAAAGCAATCCAACTACACTTGTCCTTGTCATGTTCATGTTCCCACTGCTCTTCAGTATGCCGATCAGATGGTGGTCTCAAGCGTCACATGACAGTTTACAGTGATAACACCGTGTCTGTTATCTGAAACAACGCCAATGCACATGAGTGCCAAATATGCTACAAGATATGCGAGTCGCCGGCAGGAATGAAAAGCCATCAACGGGTTCAGGGCGATTAATCAATGGAAGAGTGGCAATCGTCTGACAAGACGTCACAATCAACATATATATATGTGCTCAGGTTGGAATCTCGTCATGGACGATTTGTCTGGAAGGTAAACTTTTGATGTTATTCCACCGTACGATACCATTGAAAAGTGCCTGGAAACCATATCACGTCTTGTGAGTATATTTGTGTAGACTGAATTGTTTGCAAATAACTGTACTAGCACAAAGTCTCAAGTCGTCGTGACCGAGGTTTTGAGAGTACTGGGCTTTTTCAAACTTCTAATCACGCCAGATTATACGCTCCCTCGCAACTAAGGTCGGTTTAGCATTGTTGAAACATGAATCAAAAGTGGGCTCTGTGAGTCTTGAACAAGAAAAAAATTCGCCCGAGCTCAATTTTGCAACACAGATTGGCTAGCCACACCTATAGACGGTTATGCCCAGAAGCTGACCATAATATATGTACGTATGTATGTATATCCAACCCGGCCATATACCCAATGTAATCGGATATGTCTGTCCAGGGCATGTCTGCTCAGTCACCAGAAATCACACTAACACCAACAGTCTATTGCATATGACGATATCGTAATGGCAGGCTTTGAATGCCCGACTTGCACTAGAGTATGCAAGTCTAGGTCAGGCCTGACAAGTCATATAAAAAGACCCATTGGAAGTAATGACGTTCAAAGTCAACTTCCACCCGGAGATGATTTGACATGCCATATATGTAACAAGAAATGCAGATCGATGGTTGGCTTTATGAGCCACTGTCGTTCACACAACAAATTAATGCAGTGTTGTGGTAGCGAGTTTAACTGATGAACTCGACATGTCAGTGACAGTCATACTCGCTTTGTGAGCCGACAGCCACTATATGTATATATATGCAATCGGTCTTCCGATCAGCGCCATCTTTTCTCTCTCTAAATCTATCCTTTTATATGTGCACATAAATCAAACACACAAAGCAAACACACACGAACACACATGTTATCAATTGAAGTCTTAAATCCGCCTCTTTTCGGTCTTGACCGCTACAGTAGCTAATTAAAACTCCAGTTACGTTTTTCAATTGACTCCTCAGATCGAGACTTTAATATGGATGTCAGGTATGGCGCCAAACTCGTTCAGAAATATCTAAACTCTCAGCTCTATTTTGTCGGATCTATATAATTTATAAATAGCTTCGAACGAATGAAACCTGATGGCCTTAGCCAAGACCGTTCTGCTTCGGACCTTGTAGCTAGAATCATAATTACAAAGAAATGTACCAAATAACAGAAACCACATCAATTGGGTACTTTCAACAACAGCAACAATTAAAATATCTAGCAAATGTAAACCGACGACAAAATAATGATATCACTGCACTAATAACACTATTTAGACTTATATATATATATATATATATATATATATATATATATATATATATATATATATATATATAAATATATATGTATATATATATATATATATATATTGTAAATAATATTTATCATCTCATTGGGATGTTTTTTTTAACCCCCGCTCCCTGAGAAGATGTGGTATTATGGTGTATGGAGGATTGATTGACGACGGATGAGTTTTTATGGTGAACGAGGGAATTGTAACGAGGAAATGTGTCGTGAATCCGATTAGCTAGGTAGAAGATAGTTAGTGAAGACCAACCTTAACCCAATCGCCCTTTTTGGCCTTGTGCCATAATTGTATTAATTTACAATAAATCTCAATAACACTATTTAGACACAAGGTTAAGAAGGACACCCACATCAGTACACGAAAGAATGATAACACAGGGACTTGAGAAAATCATTTTCCTGAAAAATTTTTTAAGAGAAGGATTTTATAAATTATATGTGACAGTATCACTGGTTACTAGGTCAATGCCAAATGCTGAATATTTCCAAGAAGAAAATCACTAATTTTATCAGGACCAACGCTCTAGCGGTTTTGAGAGTAGTGGGCCTTTTCAAACTTCTGATCACTCCAGATTATACGCTCTCTCCCAGAAACAGCAACCGTTTTCTAACTATGTGCCGACTTAGGGTTTTAAAATCATTCATTGTGACAACGGCATACGTATTTTTGTACAAGTCAAGGTCAATATACCTGTTCTACTATATACTTTATATAGTAATATATAGTATATATACTTTAGAAGTACCTTACGGTTAGACGCACGGATAAATCAGCACGTACCCGGATAAATTAGAAATGGAACGTTCAAATTTGGTGACAAGATCAGGAACACATACGGCTCCGCCATTGCAGACCATCTTAAAAAAAACAATCCAAGGCCACAAATTTCAGCATGGACTCATTTTTCATCCTTAGTCATGCTCATTCTTTATTACATTTGAAGGTATTGGAAACGATCAGGTCCAGGCAGCCATACCTCTGTAAACAGAAGGAATGCCTGCTAGGGCTTGAGATTATTTCCATCTGATCGTTCCACCTCTATTTCATCACATGCTTCACATGTTTTATATTTTATATTGTAATATTTAGTCTTCCCTCGATTTCAGCTCTGTTGAGGGAGGGCGGAACCGGTCGGCTGGTCCTTTTTTCTTTTTTCTTTTTAATCATGAATGGTAAAGATCGTCTTTCCGTGAGGATCGAACTCACTACTCAGTCGTGATTGTTCTAGCGAGACAAGCTTGCTAACCGTTACACCGCCTCGAGGTGCCCCCATATAATTTAGTATATATTAAAACTGAGGCAACGAAACATCTTCTTTGCGTTGTAGTAGTTATTGGTTCGGACTTAGTGATGTCATTTGCGGCTGCGTGCCATTGGAAATTGCTTGGCGTGCCACCTGCGGCACGTGTGACGTATGTGGCCCACGAAGAGACGTCAGAACGTCTAAATTTATTTCTTTATTGATTGATTCGTTTTCTACGGTTTCTTAACCTTTCTAGGTTAATTAATGCAAGTAAATATTTTTAAATTGTAAGAATTTTTTTGTTTTGGCGGGTGGGGCGATAATAATGGTTTTTAGTTTTACTCATTAACCCATAGCCGGGGGAGAAGAGGTAGATTCACACCTTTCCCAAGAGCATTTGTGTGTAAGTGAATATAACGGACCCAAGTGGAATTGGAATTCCGAGTCATTATACATTACACAACTGGATGACCGTCTGAAAATAACAGATGTTGTAAGTACCTGGCATTCCCAAACGGAACTGGTAACGTTCGATGTTGCTTAACCTAAGGGGACCGGTGTTTCAACGTGGTGTGACCGTAAGTCACCAGCATTAACAGAAGCTGCACAATCTTTCTACTTATTACCAGCATATTTACCATTTGTAAAACTAATGGTCTATTATTTCTTTTTTTTCTTTCTTTCTTTGTTTCATATTTAGTTAAACTGTATTCGTCTGACTCTCTCTTTCTCTACATAATACGTTTATTTTCATTATCTATCTATCTATCTATCTATCTATCTATCTATCTATCTATCTATCTATCTATCTATCTATCTATGTAAATGTAAATCATGCCAGCTCACACGGCGAAAATTTGTAAAATAAGCTTAAACAAAGAAATGGAGGAAGCCATGTTAGGAAAAAGTGATAAGGAAAGCTGTCACGACGAAAAGAGCTGTTATTGTCAAAGCAATAAAATGTTTTAGGCAAAAAGTCTCGAAAGGTTGTAAAAGGGATGTTAATAACAACTCAGTGTTGGCCAGGAACCCTTTCGGAATGAAAAGGCCAGGGCCTTTTACGTATTTCTACATCCGTAAGGGTTCTGTGTTTGGACGATCAATTCTTTACGGAAGTCGGCAATGAAGCCGTATTGTAAGGAGTCGTCGATTGTCAGGAACAAGCAGGAAGCAATATAAATATGAATTCAGAAATATATATATATATATATATATATATATATATATATGTATATATGTATGTATGTATGTGTGTGTGTGTGTGTGTGTGTGTGTGTGAGGGGAGTGTGCGTGTGTGAGACGAGGTTTATGTTTACGTGTGTGCATACTTATATGACGGTGTTATGAGCCTGCAAGAAGTTTTGAAGAATTCGCCTCTACTTATATTTACGTATTCAGATTCACTCGCACATAAATATAGTATATATAAATTTTGGCATATATATATATATATATATATATATATATATATATATATATGTGTGTGTGTGTGTGTGTGTGTGTGTGTGTGTGTGTGTATATAATCGTTTGTGTGTGTACATAATGATTTGAATATCATATGTATATGGAGTTATGCAAACTTGCCTGAATAAAAATTTACATTTGGCAGCCAAACACTCATACGTGTATGAAAGCTATACCCCCTCTCTCCCTCTCTCTCTTCTTCATATCTATCATATTCATTTATATATGTCAATCTGTTCCTTATCTATCTATCTATCTATCTATCTATCTATCTATGTCTGCTTATATGTGGATATATCTTTCAGTCTGTTCGAAGCTAGATATCCATCTATGTCCCTTCATATATTTCTATCCAGTCACATTGCATCTATGTCTATCTATCTATCTATCTATCTATCTATCTATCTATCTATCTATCTATCTATCTATCTATCTATCAATCTATCTTAGTCTATTGAAATCTATTTTAGTCTCTTTAAATTTATCTGTCTATATCTATGTTAGTCTAATCAAATCTATCTATCTATCTATCTATCTATCTATCTATCTATCTATCTATCTTAGCTTATTCAAATCTATCTATCTATCTATCTATCTATCTATCTATCTATCTATCTATCTATCTATCTATCTTAGTCTATTGAAATCTATTTTACTCTCTTCAAATTTATCTGTTTATATCTATGTTAGTCTAGTCAAATCTATCTATCTATCTATCTATAGACTGAGAGAGAGAGAGAAAGATAGATAGAGAGAGAGTGTGAGTGAGTGAGAGAGATGTATATATATAGATAGAAAGATAAACAATCGTAAACACAACTGAAATAGACTCGTTTACTTGTCAAAAACAGGGAAAATGGTTTTGGAAAGATTTCTTATAGATTAACATTTTTGAGACCTCTCCTCTCAAGGCATGCCATTTATCAGAAGGTAGGTCCTGCTCATAATACTGATACAGTGTGAAATTAATGCATGGCATTTTACAGAGTTATCTGCACTCAGCTATTTCGATAGGAAAAAATAAATTTTTCTTACAAAATATTTATTTCAGTTATGAACAAACGGATCTAAAAGAATCAAAACATTTTCACAATCTAAGAATATTTTCTGGCTTTAAATAACCCCCCAAAAATTGAGAAATCCTAAAAAAAAAAAAATTAATTAATCAATCAGTGTACGAAGTAAGTCAATTAGTCCGTATCCTATGAATAAAATAAAGTATATATATCCCAACGTCACCCCTTCTAACAATTTAATTACAAAATGCGATCAATCTACAGGGAAAAAGCATGGTCGTAAAGCCCCTAAGGCACAAAGAGTTACAAGGTATGCAAAAATTAGGAAAGAAACATGATTAATGAGCGGAAAGAGAAAGGAGTAACCAGAAGGACAGTAGATAGCGATTGACATTGAATTTAAATTTTTGCAGATTAAAGTTTCCGGAAATTCAGTTAAGAACTTTCCCGACTGTATAATATTTTTCATTTGACAAATCTATTTACACTATTTACATTATTCGGATTATTGTCCTCATCTTTGTCGCCATATTTATTACGACGTTTCAGCCGTTGTATGCTCCGGCCTTCTCCGGTATTCCGGTTAGAATGTCGAACTGAACCCTTTATTTCGCTCACTGGGGTAGACTGTTCTAGTTCCACGTGCCATATTTAATGGATGTCAGTTATCAGTTATCTCCTGTTAATTCCCCTCTGAAAGTTCTCCACTGCCTTAACCGGGTATTGAACTCACACTCTTTGGATCTTGTCACTGGATCTAACCAACGCCTTTATCCAGTGAGGACATCTGTGTATGAATTTCTGGGTATTATAAGCCTAATATCTTCAGCAACGATTTTTTTACCAGTGCTCATATTGCAATTTTTGCTGTTATCATTTCATGCTTTTACCAGAGCTCATATTGGAGTTTTTGCTGTTGTTATCGCTTTACTCTAGCATACCTTATTACTGGTTCGAATATTTTATTCATTTCTATGCTTGGTCGGCTCAGGAGATTCTTGTGGCCTAAAATAGTAATTTGAGCACTGGTAAAAAATCGTTGCTGAAGACATTAGGTTTATAATACTCAGAAATTCATACACAGATGTCCTCAAGGACACATGGCACAGTGGATAAAGGCGTTGGTTAGATCCAGTGACAGGACCCAAACATGGCACGTGGAATTAGTCTACTCTAGCGAGCGAAATAAATGGTTCAGTTCGATATTCCAACCACTTGAAGGAGGCCGGAGCGTACAACGGCCTAAACGTCGTAATAAATATGGCGACAAAGATGAGGACTTACATTTAAGCCAACTCCGTACCTACTTGATATTAATCTGACCAGGGACATTGTCATAAAGAAACCAATTCGGAGCAGTGTGATGACAAAAAAAAAACTACTATGTAATGTCGAATTTTCTCTAAGGTATTAACTGTCGAACAATATGTTCACAGATGAAGAAGAGACGTGAAGCGATAGATATATGCACCGAAAACCATCGACAGAACATGTGGGTAACGTGGGCAATAAAGAGAATAGAAACTGCGGCTAACAATCTGGAAGAGGTAGCTGAAACTTATATCTGTTCTGCAAAAATCCCCATGAAAACAATAAAGTATCTGCCTATTTTTCTGAGATGAGGTATTATGTACACTATTTACATTATTCGGACTATTGTCCTCATCTTTGTCGATATATTTATTACAACGTTTTGACCGCTGTACGCTCCGGCCTTCTTCAGGTGGTTGGAATGTCGAACTGAACCGTTTATTTCGCTCGCTAGAGTAGACTAATTCCACGTGCTATGTTTGGGTCCTGTCACTAGATCTAACCAACGACTTTATCCACTGTGTCCTTGAGGACATCTGTGTATGAATTTCTGAGTATTATAGACCTAATGTCTTCAGCAACCATTTTTTACCAGTTATTAGTTATCTACTGTTAATTCCCCTCTCCAAGTTCTCCACTGCCATAACCGGGTATTGAACTCACACTGATTGGGTCCTGTCACGGGATATAACTAACGCCTTTGTCCACTGTGCCATATGTCCACGAGGACGTGGAACTAGAACAGTCTACCCCAGTGAGCGAGATAAAGGGTTCAGTTCGACATTCCAACCACCTGAAGAAGATCGGAGCGTACAACGGCCGAAACGTCGTAATAAGTATGGCGAAAAAAGATGAGGACAATAGTCCGAATAATGTAAATAGTGTACATAATACCTAATCTCAGAAATATAGACAAATCTATTTACAGTTTTGATCCACTTATATTTGATTGCAAAATGAATTGTTTTTTTATTTTAGGGAAATGATAAGCTGTCAAAAATATCAACGCAAGGAAACATTCAGCAAGAAAAAGAGGAAAAGATATTAGAACTTGGTTAGTCTGTTCTACACCACTCGCCATATTCACCAACCGATTAATACCTTTTTCGATCATTCGCAAATTCTCTTATCTGGAAAAAATACTTTTTAGTGCGCGCTTGTTGTTTGTCGTTGTGAAATGTTCCCGAATTCCCTGATATATTTCTATATTTTGTGCGACCAGAACTAGATATCTTCCTTTAATATAGCGGTATGAAAATTACGATTTCTCTCACTCACTTCGGAATTGAATACGCTTTTCAGTCCGTAAATTTTATTAATTTTTCAGGTATTTGATTTTATATTTGGCTTTCAATTGCAGAAACGAATATGACTATAAAATTCGTCAAATACCACATACGCCACCATATGCTAATTTATTAACGCCATTTAATCACAACATTAAAATAAAGATAATTTAAAGATCTAATTAATATATATATATATTTATGCTTGCATAATATATTTATTTCTCGATGAGTTATTGATTTTGCAAATGGAAGCACTTAAATATACAATGATTCAAGATGGCGCAATTTCAAACTGGAGGCGTTTGAATGCGTTTGTATTTTTATTAAAATATTTTATATTCATCAATTCGTTCCGCAATGTCATTTTGTTTGGTTCTTTACAGCAGCAGTAGCAGCAGCCGGCGTTTTAGAAAATTCAACGGAATTAATTAGCGAAAATTCGCACAATGAAGCCTTGCGTTTATGCCGAACTTCTTATTCAGCGAGCGACTAATTGATTTTCAATTCTTTACATTGGCAAATGAAGAAGATAACATTATTCCCTTGGATAGATGTGAGAAAGGCAACTGGAAGAAAAGTGGCGACTAATCATATGCCGGTGGGAAGCAAACAAAATCAAACTTAAACCGTCATCATTATTAACTCTCTCATTATTATATTACAGTCTCTTAATTTCTGTTGGCTGCCTTCATTGTCGCAATCACTTTTATTTGGAGAGGAAGTTAGAGAACAATGCCATTCCTAAGCACTTAACGGAGGCCGACTTAATTTGAACGAATTTAAAGCCATACCAAAACGATTGATGCTTTCAATGGTAACGAAACGAAGCAGCAAACCGTTCAACTAAAAAGGCTATGATTAATTATGCAAAATCAAAGACATTTCTATTGCTGAAAGTGTTATAAATATTTATAGCCTTAATAGACGATAGCACTATTTGCGGCTGCATTCTAGTTAACTAGTTAGCTCTCCATACTGTTTTCTCGTTCGTTGGAAACAAAGATAACATGGCTCAACTGCTACGTAATGTCGATCCTCCTAGATGGCAGGGAATGCTGAATAATTTCCTCACAGTTGAAGAAGAAGCTTCAGCTAACAGATATATTTTTCTACAGAAGAATGCCACGGACAGATCATGTGAACAACGAGTAACTTTTAACGAAAATGGATATTGTCTCCGACTGAATTCACTGCTTGAGTTCCTTGCTTTAGAAGACGATTTTTCTGTTTCAGTCCATCATTCAAGCAATTAAATGCGGAAAGGCGGCTTAAAGAATAAAATACTCACATGGCCTACTGAAGGTAAGAAAGGCAGAGGGGAGCATCGAGTAAGATATCTAACAAATTCGTGTAATATTTACTTCCACTCCGCGCTGAGACGTGATGTGAAAGAAAGTTGGGTTTATTGTGGGGTACCCGAGCGCATACACTCGGGCCAAGGACAAAAATTCCTCGTGACTCCGCAACCGTCGTTTGTGCAAGCCTCGGTGGCGAGCACCGATCCCTCTTTAGTGTCATGAGAGGGTGCAGCCTCGGACAGCTGTTCCCCAGGGCTGGCCACCTCACAGTATTATTTTCCTCAGTTGCATCTCTGTCCTCCGACGGAGCCGCAACTGAATCATACTCTGTCCGAAGAGAGAGACGCAACTGAGATGATGTCAGGTTAATATAAGTATATGGCAGAACAGGGACTGGAATGGATAGTAAGGGGACAAACGTTGCTTACAGTTACAAGGACGGGATGTTGTGGAGCGCCACCATCACTCACGTCCTGAAGGCGCATAAAAGAAGATTTAGCTAGATTTTTTGGCTAGTTCAGACATTAGGAATTAGCGGAAACCTGTACAAGAAGAGAAAAAAAACTGTTGCTGTTTAACGTTAGCTTACTTGAATGGCAAGGATGTACAGGTGGTGCAATGGATAGCGTCTCGAAATGCTAACTCGGAGAGCAAGTTCGAATTCCTGTCGTTCGCTTCATTCACTTACGCGCAAATACCACTGGAAAAGGTATAAATCTATCTCCTTTTTTCCAGCCGTGTTAAATAGTAGGTCATGTATCTGGCGAAAAAATATTTTCTAAAATAATTATTAATGCAATACTCACTAGCAAAAAAAGAAAAAGAAAGACTTATGTTTCGGTCTTAAATAACCCACAAAGGTTTGATTAACCGTAAAAAAGAAAAAGTTAATCAATTGATTGGATTGCACACTAAAACAAAACAAAAATTGCTTTTAAGACAAAGAACACAAACAGTGAATTCACTGCGAGACAACACTCGTCCACGGGTGGCAAAAGCATCGCAGTTTAACGTTCCTTCAACAGAGCGCACAATCCAAGTCTTTTATCATATTTTTGTCTTCTTACAGCGAGAATGCTTTCTGAGCGGTTCTGACAACGAGAAAATACATTATTTAATGATGAATTTTGTATAGGGCACCCAGTGAGGATCAAACTCGCTATTCAGTAGGAATGGTACTCCAGAGTAGCCTGCTAACTTTTATCCCACACCAAGGTGTCCTATAATTATATGCGAAGTCATGACGTTAATGTTTTTTCCCGTGCAGGCCGCGTTATACCGGTTGTAACAGCAAAATTGTCCAAATCGTGTAACAGCAAAATTGTCCAAATATTAGATTAAACTTTGAACCGTTGTATCTTAGAAATGATTAAATATATCTTACTGGAATTCTCCTAGGTTTTTATAACACTATTCGACTCTATTTGGAGCAATAAGAATGTATAATTACTCTCCAAGCTTTGCAAAGGAAGCGTGATGAAATCGATCATAAACAAAAATGACATGTTCATCATTAATTAATCATAGCTAAGGATCGGAACAATCATAGCTAAGGATCATGAACAATTGAAGTTATATATATATATATATATATATATATATATATATATATATATACATATATATATATATAAACTTAAAAATAATATATTTATTTTCATACATTCTTTTTATAGATACAAATATTTAAGTAAATGCTCTGTTTATAATAAACAGTATTAATAACATTTACCGGCCTGAATGTCCGAGACATTTTCATAGAAAATATTCGTCCTCCGATAAGAATAGAATCTGCATCCTATAAGGAACCGTCATATAACCTGACGTGCCTTAACCGATTGAGCCACAGAAGATCGTTCGATTAGCAAGGTCGATTTTACTGCTTTTAAACTGCAATCTTCCATGAATCTCTCACGTACATTCATATCTGCTATCAGGCTATATTACGGTTCCGTATAGGATACAAGTTCGATTCCTGTCGGAGGACGAATATTTTCTATATAAATTTCTCGGACATTCAGGCCGGTAAATGTTTTTTTAATACTGTTTATTATAAACAGAGCATTTACTTAAATATTTGTATCTATAAAATGAATGTATAAACATAAAAATGTCTTAAAATAATTGTCGGACTTTGTCTATTTCATCTCTCTCTCTCTCTGTCTCTCTGTCTCTCTCTGTCTCTCTCTCTCTCTATATATATATATTAATATTAATATTATTAAAGTTTAAACATATATATATATATATATATATATATATATATATATATATATATATATATATATATATATATATGTATTCCAGGATCATTTTCCAACTTATTCAAGATAATCTTTGCCCTCTTTAACTTTCTAACTTTCTGTTCTGGACTAAAAAGTTTCACAGGTTTCAAGTACAATTTTATTTTCAACTCATTTTTCACTGCTCTTTTGACTGTCATAGCTGAAACTCCTCTATCACGTGCCAAACGTCTTATGGATTGTGTTGGATCTTTTCTAATTGTTCTCTAAGTTGAAATGAAGATCATCTTGCGGTTGGACCTACTGATCCAGTTTTCCTCTCTACTGTTCCTTCTTTTTTAAACTTATTCAGCGTTCTCTTGATGGTTCTTGAATGAACTTTGAAGATGGAAGCCAGAGTATGAATGTGTGTGCCATTAATGAAGGCCTGAATGATCTTCTTACTCTCACTATTGCTTAGTTGGGAAGACACAAAACGATTTTAACCTGTTCTCTTTCTAGCTGAATAAGTCAAAAGGGTTTTTTGGTGATTCTTACAACAAAGGCCTAAACGTCTTATCTGCAAACCTAGCAAAGAAAAAAAACAATTCAATTAGTTTAGGTTTTTGTTTTATTTTTAGATATTAAACATTTTGTGAGACGGACAATTGTGCTGCAACACGATTCGGACAATTTTGCTGTTACACCGGTATACTTTCAAATATTTGGCTTCGTACATTAACGAATAAAGAAATGCTAATCGGCTATATAATTATCAATAAGAGATTCCGGAATGCAGTTTACCACTGTAAAACATACTCAGTTGTTAAATGCGGTAGAAAACACATTCCTGTGATATGTAAACTTAAAAAAAATAAAAATAAATAAAAACAGCTAACAACGAGTGATGCAGGAAAACGGGAAATTGAAACATACACTAAGAAAAAAAGGCTAAAAGACACCAAACTCAATAGTAATCACTTTATTTTATTTTCGTTGCACTGATGTGAGTTTGTCATACATATTTTCTTTCAAATCTGTTCTTGATATATAAAACTTTACATAAAAATTTATATATTGTTATCCCATATATATATATATATATATATATATATATATATATATATATATATATATATATATATATATATATATTATTCGGAAATCTTAACATAAATATGTTATAAAATCACTGATTCAACACCATCACTTGATAAGACATCAGAAGTGTTGAAACAAAATGTCTATTTTTGTAGTGATTTTATAATTTTATTTTATTTATGTTATAATTTTCGAATAAATAATTAATAATAAATAAATAAATAATAAATAATTATATTTGCTCTACTCTGTATTGAGCACAATTTCAAGAATAGTATTTTTGGTTATTGGAAATTATATATGTGTGTGTGTGTGTGTGTGTGTGTTTGTAGATACTAAAATAATCAGTTATTTGCAGTATGATGAACTAAAATATTTGGAGCAAAAACAGAAACGAATGAAAAGTGGATCTCAGGACGATATTCTGCGAACACAATCTTCGCAACCATTATTCTGCAGAAGCCGCTACCAGCATTTAGTAAATATAATTTTTCCTAGCACAAAGAATTTAGTTGACCCTAGCGAGGATCGAACCTAGGTTACTAGGCAATAAATTAACAAACATGATTCTTTGCAGAGTGATGGTTTGAATAAACATCGAAATATGAACCACATCAGTTGTATTTCTTGCCCGCTCATCACATATTGATTATGTGTCAGTATTGTTTTCAAATGACTGACATACTTTAAAGTATAAACGTTTTCCCACACATATATTTTCACCAAAGCCCGTTAGGGCTCTTGACTATCATTTAGCAGTAAATGGTAATAATAATAGTAACCGTTTCCTTATAAGGAAACATTCAGTATTCATTAATAAGACATTGAATTTTGGGGTTGATTGTTGTGGTTTGTTCTGACTATTATTTTTTGGCGGGAACAGTTTTAAATTTATTTATTTGGATTGATTATCTTTATTTGTTTTTTCTAAACGGCTAGTTTATCGGTATCGGTTGTTAGTTTATTTATATATTTGGATGTATTTAGATCAAATTATTATACTTGTTGTTATTTATTTGTTACACTGTATATTTTCTCTTTTTGAATCAACCCCAAAATTCAACAAATAGTTTTAATTATCTTCCCAAACAAAAACAAAACTAGTAAATATGCTATATAAACAAATTTTTATTACGTTAAGAAAAACACCGATCAAAATAAAAAAATTAATAAATAATAAATAAATAAATATATAAGATAAAAATAAAAAATTAAAATGAATAAAAACAAGCAAAAAAATTTGACCCAAATAAATAAGCAAATAAACGAATTCCGGTAAAATAACCGCCATAATAGACTACCCTCAATAGGCTATATAAACAAATTTTTACGACGTTAATAAAAACACCGATCAAAATAAAAAAAAAAATATATATAAGATAAAAAAATAAAAATAAAATTAAATAAAAACAAGGAAAATAATTTGACACAAATAAATAAATAAACAAATAAACGACTTCCGGTAAAAATAACCGCCAAAATAGACTACTCACAATGCACCACTGACCCGTATATATAAATAGCAGAGAAAAATAAGAGCACTAGTTACCTGACGATTGCATCTAGCATGAAACAGACTGTCGCCTCTAAGTGTTGACTTCTATGTTCACTTTTATATTTACATATGCTCTATCTCTGATATTGAGCACTTTATCCCATAAATATAGCACACTTTAAGACTATATTTCTTCATATATATATATATATATATATATATATATATATATATAAAGGGGGCGATGGATAAATTTTCGTTTAAATTATTCAAAAACGAAAATAACATTGACATCTCATTTTAACAGATATATTTAAAAAATTACACAAAATATCTAGAAATACTAAAGGGTAATTTTTTTCAATAACATCGCAATTATCTTCAAACAAGGCCTCCAGACGACATCGGAATCTGCTGCGTCTCTTCTGGACAGTCACATTGTCCAAGCTGGTCAATGCTCCAAAATATTTGGGCTTTTTCCATTGTTTCCTTTTAACTCCCACACGTGGCTAGCAAGTTTTGTGTGATGTTTCTAACTTTCGAACTTAAATGCTGAGCAATGGTTATAACACATTTTCTTAAAGATGCTTTCTGTACACCCAAAATTCACATTATGTTTGGCATTTTTCATTCTCCACCTCTGCCTTGTAGACTAAACCTTCTGTTTTGCATACTCCGTTCAGTGGGCACTTATTTTTTTCATCTTGCACGCTATCTTTATTAAAATTCTTGATGTTTTCTTAATTGCATTTTCTAAGTTGCTGGTTCAACTATAACTTATGCTCACGGTGTTATTTTTTGAAATTTTGTGCAATTTTGGAGAAGTGTTTATCAATTAGTTTGAAAAACACAACACACATAGCCTGAAGAATTCGCCCATGCATGAAACAGGCTGTTGCCTCTGAGGGTTAACCTAAATGTTCACTTATATATATATATATATATATATATATATATATATATAAAAATTGGCATTGAGGTTAACACTCAGCGGCAAAAGCCTATTCCATGCATAAGCGCACTCTTCGGGCTACGGGTGCTGTTTTGGTGCGACTATTTCTATATGCTGGTCAATGGTGCATTATGGATAGGTCAGCTGTATTAACGGTTATTGGGTGGATTATTCTAGGGAGTAAAAGTATTTGTGAATCCGAATGCAGTTATATAGCTATTTTATAGTGTTATTTGTTAGCTTTTATTACCCACTATTTATTATTGATTACTTTATTATTTAGTGTTCATTGTTATCATTGTTATTATATATATATATATATATATATATATATATATATATATATGTGTGTGTGTGTGTGTGTGTGTGTGTGTGTGTGTGTGTACGTGATATGATACAAATATTTTTTTATATATAAGGACCTAATTCTGTTTATTCTTTGCAGTATCACTCTCTCTCTCTATCTATCTATCTATCTATCTATCTATCTATCTATCTATCTATAAGAACACAGGAAACAGAAACACTATCTAATACGTATTTGTTTAATAGATAAGCGTTTATATTCCAAGTTCCAGTTCAATCTTTTCCTATCCTTGGAAAATTATACAAATTAACTATTTATTTATCGGAATATATGTATTTCTGACGCGACCCGCAATGATTCCACTCTTATCAGAATCCTAGAATACAAGAAGACTAGCGTTCCAGACAGAATCCCAGTGGTTGTCCTTAAGAATATTAACCTTGAGTTATCTCCGATCTTGGCAAAATGTTTAACGCTTGCCTGTAGAAGGAATCACCCCAAAGTCTCAGTATGGCTCCATCATCCTCCTTTTTGTCATCAGAAAACACTTGAAGGCTATCATCAATGAGAATGTTGATGATTCCTCAATAGGGACAGCCTCCTGAGCGGCAAACAATACTGATTTCGAACTGTTCAGTCTACTGCTGATATTCTATCACCAGTGAGGCATTAGACAATAAATACATCGAGAGGTCGATTGCTTTAGATATATCGGCTTTGACAAGGTTTGGCGTGGGTGGTTGCTACAAAGGTTCCAAAGCTATATGGAATCACTGGAAGAGTTTTCCCAATTATCAAGTACTTCTTAACAGAAAGGTCCATGAAGGTCATTGTTAATGGCCAATCTTCTGAATCCCGTAAGATCAATACAGGCATCCCTCAAGCCTCATTTCTCAGTTATACTAACACTCTGCATTATATTAATGATCTGCCTAAAAGCATGCTCCCATCTTTAGTGAATATATATGCAGTGGGTACAGGGGTATGTGGGTGCACCTCTAAAAAACGTAGATTATCAGAACCTGGCAGCTGATCTCTCCTCTGATCTAGCTCCAACAGAGGGAAAATTAGTTCGTCATATTCAATACATTAAAAACCAAACTAGTAACATTCCATAACCACTTTGTAGACCCTGTAATTTCATGTATCGCAATGAACGGGTGTTCTCTAAAGGAGGCCACTTACCTTGAATACATATTGGGACTTAAACTCACCGAAACCTCAAGTGGATCTTGTATATATGAACGCTAGTAAGTACCGGACTCCTTCTGATATGCTCTCCTTTTAAATGGGCCAGAACAGACGGAAAATGGAGTACTATTGATTTATCTGGACTGGAGCTGCCCACTCATCACTTTCCAGTCTTGGTAGACTTACAAAGCGTCTATGAGGCCCTTGTGGTCGAGGAATTACTTTCCAACCTACCATCTCTTTCCCACAGATGAAAAGTTGCAAGCTACTCTCCGCCCTATCACTATTTAAAAGGAAAATGTTATAAGGAGGTGCATTTTTTAATTGCACTGACCGTCACAGTTAGGACCGCTATGCCACGTATACCCAAGCCCCACTTCCTTCGCAAGAAGGAAGTTTTTCTTGCCACCAACGGCTACTTAGTGAAACGGACTCCCAAGAGGATACTTTCCCAACCAGAACAATTTTAACCACTTCATAGATAACCTTTATCTTTGCAACATATCCTCAAAAACTGCGCCTTTTATCTATTACTCTTATCGCTCTGACAACAACATCTTTCAGTATGTTGCCCTCTACATTGAGTGGATCTTGGGCCTACTGTAAGGATAAATTAGTAAAAAACAATATTTATCTCAAAAGGTCTCTTCTGGTCTAGATTCGAACTCTCAAACAGGCCTGTTGATTAAACGGGTAAAACCGGCCAGTTTCCATCGCGGCCCGGTGACCGCTGCCAATAGATCCATTTGACAAAGCAGTGTTAGTAAATTACGACAGCAGAACTCTTTAATCCGATTCCAGGTGGTGTCGACGCTGCGTTATTCATGGCGGAATAAAGTGGATCTGAGTCATCGGTGGCTGAGGCTGGCTGGCTGGCTGGTACAAATCGACTGAAGCTGCCCACTAATTTTCACTGTCACTAATTTCAGTGCGTAGTTTATTGAAACGTCAGTACAAAGAAAACCTTTTTATGGTTACGGGCCTTGAGAGAGAAAGAGAGGGGGAGAGAAAGAAAGAGAGAAGAAGAGTGAGAC
>OZ038481.1:46787538-46822538 GCA_964036315.1 Acanthosepion esculentum | reverse complement strand
AGATAGATAGCATAGGAAGATTGATAAATTAGATAGATAGATAGATAGATAGATAGATAGATAGCATAGGAAGATTGATAAATTAGATAGATAGATAGATAGATAGATAATGAAAAACTGGGATAGATAATTAGCTTAGACAAACTGAACAATAAAATAGGCAAATTCTCTTTATATTCCTACGTACTCTCTGATTTGAAGAAACACTAGTGTGTCCACTGTCCCTATCACAAAATGCTACACGACAAAATAATCCATAATTGTGAAAAGTAGATATATGTATGATAGATAGATACATGGATAGCTAATGAAAGACTGAGATAGAAAGATAATTAGCATAGACAGACAGACGCAATAATATATATATATGAAAAATTTCTCAGAGTTAACCTGTAGAAAAAGACATTATTTATAAATGTAAAAGACAATAGAAAAACTATAATAGTAGCCGACGCGTTTTGTCCAATGTGGACTTTTTCTAGGCAAAAAACGAAATTAATTTATTAAACAAAGTAACTAATAATAACAAAACAAAATGTCCTTAGCAACTGGAAGAATTTAGAGGACGCTATTTTGATACTGTTAACTGAAAATTACGTCAATTACTGTCACGTGTGGAGATATTGTTATTATTGCTATGTTGACGGTTTTAACTATTTTCTTTTGATTTCACGATATTTTTGTGTACGTTTGGGAGAGTAGTAATTCTGTTAAGAAAGGTGAAATAGGGAAAAAGCCTGGGCATAGATTAACATTTGTGTAATATTCAATGGCGGCACTCTCTAGGATTTTCCTTCTGAGTGAGTTATTTTCTTTTTTTATGAGTGTAGCATTTTTTAAATCAAAATTGAATCCGTCATCACAGCAATAATAACAATATATCCACACGTGACAGTAATTGAATCCGCCAACGCAGCAATAATAATATATATAGTATAGATATAATAATATATATATATATATAGATATAGATAGATAGATAGATAATGAAAAACAGAGATAGATAATTAGCATAGACAGACAGACGCAATAATATATATATATATATTATTGCGTCTGTCTGTCTATGCTAATTATCTATCTCTGTTTTTCATTATAATAATATATATATATATAATAATATATATATATATATATGAATAATATATATATATATATATATATATATATATATATATATGAATGAAGAAATATAGTTTTAAGGTGTGGTATATTTATGGGATAAAGTGCTCAATATCAGAGATAGAGCCAAAGAGAGCGAGAGAGAGAGAGAGAGTTATCTCGCAACTTGTGTGACTTCGATTTGAAAGATTATTGTATTTTTATCTCCATAGAACATCTGTATACGCGTGTCATCAGTAATAATTACAATATCTGCAATATTTATTTACGTTCCTATTTTTACGTAGACACCCGCCCTCATGATCGTCAGTTCCACCATGACCGCGCTAGTGTTCGTAAGGCCGAGAATCTTACCCATTCCCACCGCATATCTAGGTTAGAAGCCGGAAGGTTAGGGTGTGTCTTGGGCATTTACACCTGCGGAAGCCCATCACTTTTCCACGTCAAACCACAGCCGATATACTCCAACTTGAAAGCTCACCTTGGTCACAGAAACGTGTCTGTCCATATTTTCTGAGGAGTCCTCTGCCATAGACTTGGCTTCAGTCGTGGAATCCCCCCACACCAGATATGACGTGTCATCAAGGTATTGGCTGTATGCATATATATGGAGCTTTGTCTACCCATTGTGCTAGATGGCGGTTAACCCTTTGACAAGCCTTAATTTTGTTCTTACTGCGTGTCTAGCCATCATCCTCATAAGAAAACTTGGTGGGCGAACAGACTTAGTCACTGATGACCGGACCCTGTAGCAGATAGTATTTGGTTATAGGGTATCAGTAACACTCGTAGAATAACCTGTCATAAACGCAGGTACACGCATATAATACACATATACATAATCATATTATGCATAATAATGGTAGCTTGGCGAATAAGCTCCTTATTGGAATACTTTTAAAAATGCGCGCGAATGACATAATCTTACCTCCTTCTCCACAGTATAATTGTGAAATCCACAATATCTATTATTTCGGTTTCTTCATAGGATTGCATCGACCCCACACCCAACACAGAGTTGCATGCAAGCACATGATGCATAAAAAAAGAAGACTGTCGAACATACTTTATAGCAGCAGGTATCTTCGTGTACTTGTAAAATATGCAACAGCCACCAGAGGTTGGTTTATACCTTCCTTTAAACGTGTGTAAGAATGGAAGACAAATGCGCTACATAATAAGATCACACCCTTTCGCAACCATTATACTAGTGTAATTGTAAATGCCCGAGTCTGTCTGTCTGTGTCTATCTCAGTCTGATCAAATCTATCTGTTTTAATCTCTTTCAAATCTATCTATCTATCTATCTATCTATCTATCTATCTATCTATCTATCTATCTTAGCTTATTCAAATCTATCTATCTATCTATCTATCTATCTATCTATCTATCTATCTATATATATATCTATCTAGCTTAGCTTATTCAAATTTATCTATCTATCTATCTATCTATCTATCTATCTATCTATCTATCTATCTATCTATCTATCTATCTATCTATCTTAGTCTATTGAAATCTATTTTACTCTCTTCAAATTTGTCTGTCTATATCTATGTTAGTCTAGTCAAGTCTATCTATCTATCTATATTAGTTTATTCAAATCTATCTATCTATCTATCTATCTATCTATCTATCTATCTATCTATCTATCTATCTTAGCTTATTCAAATCTATCTATCTATCTATCTATCTATCTATCTATCTATCTATCTATATTAGCTTATTCAAATCTATCTATCTATCTATCTTAGCTTATTCAAATCTATCTATCTATCTTAGCTTATTCAAATTTATATATCTATCGATCTATCTATCTATCTATCTTAGTCTATTGAAATCTATTTTACTCTCTTCAAATTTGTCTGTCTATATCTATGTTAGTCTAGTCAAATCTATCTATCTATCTATCTATCTATCTATCTATCTATCTATCTATCTATCTATCTATCTATCTATTTTAACCTATTCCAATCTGTCTATATTTATTATCTTTAAATCTATCTATTTATCTATCTATATTTTAATATTTTCAAATCTAACTATAAATCTGACTGTTTTAATCTCTCCAAATCTATTTTCTCATATCTTCACACACACACACACACACACACACACACACACACACACACACACACACACACACACACACACACACACACACATTCTCAAAGGTTCCTTTTGATTCAATTCCAGATCTGTTTCTTTCTGAGTAAAGTTTCTTCCCAAAATTACGGACAGAAATAAAAGTGTAGAGTAAATCGGCCTGCACTTAATAACCTTCTCTCTTCATATTATTTTTTCTTTGTTTTTTTTTGGTGTCTTTTATCTTCTTCTTTAATCGCATATGTCATTAACAAGTAAGCAATTGACAGAAAACAGTACCTTGGACGAGATCACCGGGTACAGATCTCTCCACATGTCAACAAGCTTATTATTTTCCAGTTTAGTTACATGGGCCTTATTCGCCTATAAATTAAAGAAACCGTAATTGAAAGCCAAGTTTCGCCGTTTGTTCTGTCTTGTTATTTGCTATTGGTCCCTACTTCCTTGATCCGTCGCTTTCATTCTTACAAATTGTTGCGCCCAACTGGCATCTTATTTCGACATTCAAGTGAGAATTTCTTCATTTCAATTCCCTTTTGTTTTCCCCGGGCTTTTTATAATAGCGATCGAGGAATAGGTTGTTGGGGAATAGTTGATCATAAAGGTAGTAGAAAGGTTGGTATTTCCACAAACTAGAGTTAGCATGTATAAACAAAATTCTATCTATCTATCTATCTATCTATCTATCTATCTATCTATCTATCTATCTATCTATCTATCTATCTCATTGTGTGTGTTCTAATTATCTATTTATCTTAGTTTTTCCTTATCTATCTATCTATCTATCTATCTATCTATCTATCTATCTATCTATCTATCTATCTATCTATCTTAATTTATCAATCTTCCTACGCTATATATCTATCTATCTTAATTTGTCAATCTATCTATCTATCTATCTATCTATCTATCTATCTATCTATCTCATTGTGTGTGTTCTAATTATCTATTTATCTTAGTTTTTCCTTATCTATCTATCTATCTATCTATCTATCTATCTATCTATCTATCTATCTATCTTAATTTATCAATCTTCCTACGCTATCTATCTATCTATCTTAATTTGTCAATCTATCTATCTATCTATCTATCTATCTATCTATCTATCTATCTATCTTACTACCTATCTATTTCAGTGTGTCTGTGTGTCTGTGATAATTATCTATTTATCTTAGTTTTTCCTTATCTATCTATCTATCTATCTATCTTAATTTATTAATCTTCCTACGCAATCTATATATCTATCTATCTATCTATCTATCTTAATTTATCAATCTTCCTACGCAATCTATCTATCTATCTATCTATCTATCTATCTATCTATCTATCTATCTATCTATTATAGTGTGTCTGTGTGTCTGTGATAATTATCTATTGATCTTAGTTTTTCCTTATCTATCTATCTATCTATCTATCTATCTATCTATCTATTTCAGTGTGTCCATGTGCCTGTTTTAATTATCTATTTATCTTAGTTTTTCCTTATCTATCTATCTATCTATCTATCTATCTATCTATCTATCTATCTATCTATCTATCATACATATATCTACTTTTCACAATTATGGATTATTTTGTCGAGTGGCATTTCGTGATAGGGACAGTGGACACATAGTGTTTCTTCAAACCAGATAATACGCATGAATATACAAAGAATTCATTAAAATCAGTCCCATGACCTAGTGTGGTCTTAGGGTCGCTGCGCAGCTGAGTACTTGATAAGCTCCCTCCACATATCTCGGTTGCATGTCAATGTCTGAGTTCCCTTTAAGGATCTTCCAGTTGACTTAACCATTTCTGTCTCTCTGTGCCTCTTCTTCTTTGGCCAAAGGTGGTGCCTTGTAAAATACCAGTGGAAAGATTACCGGCTTTTATGACATGTCTATACCATTTCAACATATCCTCTTCTTAATAGTAAATATGAGTTCTTCCAACGGGCCCGATTCTTGTCTGATACAGGAACACCCCGCCTCATTTGTGATACGGTGTACGCAGGAGTCGTCTCAGATTGTTCTGTAACTTCTTAGTTCTAATTACGTACGATTAACAACAACAGCATTTTTAATAATCTGAAAAAAAATTTAGAAAGAATAACTTAAGAAATGAATTAAGGTATCTATACAGAGATTTCGCTGTACGTCTGTTTGAAGTTCCTATGAAAGTCTGAGACAGACTTACATTTGAAAAATATTACTTCAATGGTGTTTTCTTAAGCATGTACACCCGAAGCAAGGCAGTAAAGCCACTGAGATCCAAGGGATTCGTGAGTGTGGAAAAATTGCATTTTCAGGAGCAAAGGAAGGGTAATTAAAAGGACAGCGGATAGCGAGTAATTTTTTAAACATTAAAGTTCACTGGTTTGGTTGGTTGATTTTGTTTAGCGACATATCGACACCACTATGAGTCATTTAATGCCGAAATCTAAATATTTTGTACGTAATTTTATGCTTTCAGGGCAAAGGTATGTTTTTTTAGATACATAATTTGTAGGTCATAAAAAGAATTGTTGGTTATGTTTCTATAAAAATCTATTCTTATTGTTTTTTTTAGTGTTGCATGATTATCATTTTGCTATAAAAATGTATTGCTGGCCATTTTATCATAAAAAATATACTGTCGTTTTTTGTTTAGAGGTTCACTATTTGCCCATAGTGAGGACCCGAACACGTCCTACTACACTGCGTCTGCGTGAACCTGAGAACAACAGCAATTAAAATATGGTTCCACGCTCCTCAAAATCTCTTGGTCGGATGTAGTTTATCTTCATACCCATAAAGTTGACTTGAAAGAATGGAACCGGAAGAGATCTCCACCATCAAGAAGTGCAAGAAAAGAAACAATTAGCATAGAACTTACGGTTCGATCTAGCCAGCTCAACTGTAATTTGATGAAACCTTGTCACCAGTCAAGCGAAGGCCTCATCTAAACAATTACCATGAAAGTATTCGTAGAAAAGGCAACTTTACAGGTATGGGAAATTGAGTGAAGCAGAGCTGCCAGATCAGGACAAATAATATCACGTATTCTTCTTTGGATCTCGAGATATAAAGCAGGATCTCCAGACCTTATGTGACAGCAATATTATAAGCAAGGGCGAATGGTAAACTTATAGATATGTAAGATACATTAAGGAGAGAAAAAATACCTAGCACGGCACAGTGAACTAAGTTTATCGTAGCTGACATAGGAAAGGATTTAAAATAATCTTTCCACTTCATATCAGCCGAAATTGTTAGCCTGAGAAGGCGCAACGCGTCACTCTCCTGGAGGTTAGCATCAGCCATGCTGATGGAAAGCAGAAAGAGGTCGCTCAGATGATTAATAATTCTGTTTTGGCAGCGTTAAAATTGAGATGCCATTTTCTTTTGCCTAAAAAGAAAGAAGGTCCTTTTTGACATCAACCTGCATTATGACATTGTCAAACTGATCAGACTTAATACCGAGACAAGAGTAAATGCTCGTGTCATCAGCATAGATAGAAAGTTGAGAGCAGATGCCATTGGGAAGGTTGTTAAGGAAAATTAAAAAAAAAATCTGTTTGGTTGGATTATTAGATGTCTGTTGTTAAGCAAATTTAGATTGTCATTATTTTTTAAGTTTGTTATATTATTCGGTGTTTTGTTCGAATGCGCCACGACGTTCGCTTAGGCCAAAACGCCCCCTCCCCCCACGAAATGAGACGTCTTTTTTCTAAGACGTTCTGTGGGTAAAGGAGAAACAGAGTGAGGCATTTTCGCCCTTTTCTTATATATTGCAATGGCCGCACCATCTAGCGGTTTTTAGCAGAAATTCTTTGGCGAACAATTGGGGTATAGTAGGGTTAGTTGAGCAATGTCTGTGAGAAAAGGAGCACTATAACGCAATTAACTCCACCAAAAATTCGGAAACGGCATACTGTCCTGCTTGGTATTCCCATCGAAATCTCTAATACAAACATTTAATTGTTTTGGGTGTCAATCTGAGGACAGTGCAGAGCATTCAAAAAGAGTTGGATGAGTCTAATGCTGATGACAAAGGTACGACAACTCGGAAAACTCACTCTGCATCATGCCACACAAGCAGGAGAATCCAGTCATGGCTGTCAGACAATTTCTGCAACCATATCACCCCTTAGATCTGGCCACCTAATTCCTCAGACTGCAACCCTCTTGATTATTATGTGTGGGGCGCAGTTGAGCGAGAGACCAACAAAAGTCCTTGTGACACCAAAGTTGAACTGAAAGCAAGGATTATGGCAACATTCACCTACTTAAACAAGGAGACAATCCCGAAGAGTTGCCGGAGATTCCGAAGTCACCTTGAGGCCGCGGTTGATGCCAATGGCGATTTTATTGAATAAATTTACTCTTAAGTTTTTCAAGATATTTTTGTATAATTTTGGTAAATATATCTGCTAAATAAAATGTCAGTGCTATTTTCATTTTTGCGTAATTTAGACAACAATTAGACCATAGCACCATATATATATATATATATATATATATATATATATATATATATATATATATATATATATATATATATATCCTCTTGGTTTCTCGTTTTCCACTGACTCGAGGTGGAACAGCTACAATGAATCAATAGCTGCATCTACCGCAAGGAAAGTTGGTTCTCTATCTCGTGCCAGAAGGTTTTTCTCGTCTGAGTCCATTCTACACATCTACAAATCTACCATTCATCTATACACTGAATACTGTTGCCATATCTGGTCTGATGCCCCCGTGTTCATCTCGAGGTTCTCGACAAAATTCAAAGACGGATCTGCGATGTAGTCAGTAATGACTTGGTATCTCGACCCCAGCCACTTTCTCGCAGACGTGATGTGGCTTCCCACTGTCGTTTCTACAAATATTTCCATAGCAACTTCTCTGACAAGCTATTTTTCCTGGTGCCCTGACTGCATGAATGTAAGCGTGCTACTGGGTTCGCATTTCGGCCCTACCCTTTTTCTGTTGAAACAGTTAAATGTAACCTCCATTTCTATTCCAACAACTTCTTCATTCGCACCTTTTAATTAAAGGGGGATTACTTGTTCGTATTTAAAAACAAAAAGAAAAAAAGAAAAAACAATCAAACAGTAATTTACGTTAAAAATAAACAGTAATTTACATTAAAAGAAATCATAATTTACATTCAAAATTAATCTGGATCAACGTAATTAAGCAGATATTTATTCTTATACCTGCACGTAACCATAAATTGATTCCTCTTGTTTAATAAACTCGAATTATTTAAGTGTTTTAAGATAACGAATTTTTCAACAAGACATAAGTTACATCTATTTCCTTTCCCGTTATAAGATTATGCTATCCCATTTTATAAAAGGGGAACTACCACCATTATTTAATTGCCAGAAAAATTTAAAGAGAGCAATGCTGTTTGTATGACAGGAAATTTCCAAGTATTTTCAGTGGAACCAAAGTAATATTAAATAAAAAAATAAAATAAAGCGCTGCTTGATTTTTCATTTGTGCAAAAGCCATAAGCGTCAACACATTTACAAACTTTTTGAAAAGCTAAACGCGAAACCGGTTAAAGTAAAACATTTTTTTCGGAAAACAAAAATGTAATGAAACCAATTTTAATTTGAATACTTCTCTTTAAAACAACATGTATTATAAACATTAAATATAGCTACACATAAATGTTAACTGTTTTTTCAAATCTTATTTACCGTATACAGCAATTCTTTGTACAGACTTTTCTAACAATTTCACTTTATATATATATATATATATATATATATATATATATTTTAGAATTGGACATAGTCCGACAATTTATTTAAAGACATTTATATATATTATGTTTAACGTTCTTTTCATAGAGACAAGTATTTAAGCAAATGCTCTGTTTTATAATAAACAGTATTAAATTCAGGCCGGTAAATGTTATTTAATACTGTTTATTATAAAACAGAGCATTTGCTTAAATACTTGTATCTATAAAAAGAACGTTAAACATAATATATATAAATGTCTATATATATATATATATATATATATATATATATATATATATATATATATATATGTGTGGGTTATCCAGCTAATCAGTCTGGTTAGACATCCGATTGCGTCAAGCTGGGATCGAAATACGACTGATTTGGCATCAGTCGGAGATCTTACCCCTGACCAATCAGCGCCCGGTAAAGAGGAAGGCGAATTCTTAAGTACTCATACTTAGAATAAACAGGCCAATGACCGATAGGGCTCAATTCATAAAAGAGATTTGCAGTATTAACAGTAGTAATTATTGTTTACAAATTCGCGCTTTGTCTCAAGAGTGCTTGAGCGTAATTAAATTTTCCAGGGACAAATATATATATATATATATATATATATATATATATATATATATATATAAAGAGAGAGAGAGAGTGATGGTTGGGCACTCGCTATGGTGAATAACCACCAAATAGGCCGCAGCGGACGTGGCCATTCGCTATGTGAATTCTCAGCAGCAGGCATTCTTGTTCCTATTGGCAAGAGCAGTCAAGTGACTGACTCTGACGCATATTATGACACGTGGATTGATGGTGGTTAATATCCTAATTATATCACGAGGATATGCTATTATATATATATATATATATATATACATATATATATATATCCCCATATCCGATCGAGCCCTCCGGAAAAAGGGTAATTTCAAAACAGTGAAAGTTGCTGCTATTAACATACCGCTCTTCAATTATGAATTGTGCCCACTTGGCCACAGGCGTTTATATACATTTCACGTATAATACGTTAAAATTTCCCTTTCTCTTGCGCTGATAGCTTAGGGGGAATATCCGATGCCAAATCGGTCGTTTCCATCCCGGCTTGAAGCAATCTTACGTTTAGTCACACTGATGAGCTGTGATGCGATGACAAATATATATATATATATATATATATATATATATATATATATATATATATATATATATATATCCGATCCAATGAGAACGAAAATAATATATAATTTCTAACGTTCACAGCATTAATCCAAAACAGGGCTCGACACAGATAGTAGAGCAATAACCAATTTTGGATCTCACCAGTCAGGGTGCAATTAAAATACACCGAAACGAAGTTGCATCTTTGTAGTGAGTAAATGTTTTTGTCCATATGATAAAATTATTATATATATATGCTATGCTCTTCTACTCGAATCGAGATCTCCCATCTACTGACGTCTTCCGCATAGTAAAAACGTGCGGCGATAGCTTGGGGGTAGAATCTCCAAATCTTCAGGCTTGATGCAATTGGATCTCTAACCACATTGATGAGCTGTGATACAGCGAAACACTCTCTCTGTGGATTATTATATACGCTCTCGAAATAATTAGTTTGAGCCCTCGGAGAGGAAGGGGTGATTTTATAAAAATTGGTTGCTGCTGCTAATGCAATGCTATTCTACTCGAATCGAGCTCTCCTTGCAAAGTAAAAACGTTAAAATTTCCCTGCCGCTTGGGGTAGAATTTTTGACTGATACCAGATCGGTCGGGTTTCGATCGAACTGCTTGATGCAATTGGATGTCAGCGAAACGATCAGTCTGTGGATGACTATATATATATATATATATATATATATATATATATATATATATATATATATATATATATATTAATTATTGTTAGTATAAAGTTTGTCATTTAGCTTATTGATCTTATATTTAGTATCCTGTCTCCAGAGTTTCGTAGATAGACCTTTCAGAAATCACTCCGTCTACTCGTCAGGGGGTATCAGTAATTGACTGTTTATGCTTCTCGATTTTTCTTTTATATATTCACCTTTCACTGGTGCACGTGTGGCTTTTAATTTTCTCTCTCTATATGCTAAAATATGGCATATCATTGTAAAATAATTGAAAAGAACGTACGCTTTTGAGTCGACGTAATCAAGATTATTATTATTATTATTATTATTATTATCAATCGATAATCAATCAGTAATCAGGGTCACTAACACGCAGGGGATAACTGAGTGCTAAAGAATATAAGTAAAAATTAAGTCAGAAAGCAAAGGTTCAATGAACTCTCTCTCTGTCTGATCGTTGGTAACTTCATTTTTATGTAAAGCGACACTACAATCCTGTTTTATACAAGCAGTTTTCATCTTTTGTAAGTACCAACAAGAGGGCCGCATCCTATGTAAACGTCACCGGTTAAACCTCATATATGATACACTCTTGGGCGATCATGTCTCTTTCGATTCATGACTGACAAAACAAAAGCTTTTCCTGCCGATTCTTTCTGCGGTAGACTTGAAGAGCAGTGCAGCCACTCTTTTGATATTATCTTTTCTCCAGAGTGCTCGATCGGATAACGAGAGCATAAATAGTCGCCCACATACAAGCCCGTTTCGCTGTATCACAGCTCATCAGAGTGGCAAGACGTCCGATTGCCTCAAGCCGGGATCGAAACTTGACCGAGACTATAGGATACAAACTGTCAACCCATAGGGAGGAGAAGAGATGGATACATACCTTTCCCAAGTGTATTTTCGCAAAAGTGAATATAAAAAAACAACTGGAATTCGAACTTGGCTCTCCGATTTTTCACTCCGAACTCTGTGGTTGACCGAGGGATGAAATCTCTTGTAAACTTTAATGCCACCAAAACGAAACGGCTCTCCTTTACTCACCATAGAGAACCCTTCCCTGCCTCCCATCAAAATGGCTGATTCCCAACTCGAGAGCGCCTCGTTACGCCTGCTTGATCTCACACTGTCTACTGACATGAAGTGGAATAAATACATTGAATCAATAGCTTCATCTGCCGCAAGAAAAGTTGGTTCTCTGTGTCGTGCCATAAAGGTTTTCACCTCAGAGTCCATACGTCAAATTTATAAATCAACCATCCGTCCTTGCATGGAATATTACTGTTATATATACGTCTCTATACGTCTCAAGGTCCTCGACAACATTCAGAGACGAATATGCAACTTGATAGGTCCTGATCTGGCATATAGTCTAATAATCTCTTTCCCACAGACGTGGCGTGGCTTCCCTCTGTCACTTCTACAAGTATTTTCACGGCAATTCCGGTGGTTCCCGGACTGCGTGAATTTAAGCGAGCTACCGGGCTGGCATTCCGGTCCCACACTTTCACTGTCAAAACGGTTAAATGTAACCGTCTCTTTTGCTCAAACAGCTTATTCTTCCGCACTTCCCGTCTTCAAATATTTAAGTTTAATGTCAATCGACATCTGACACCCTGCGCTTGTTCCCCGCCCTTGTCTGTATCCTTTCCCCAAACATGCCTCCTTACTCTTGTTCTCAATCACCTGTAACCCCTTGCGTGCTAGTGGCACTCCCGCCTTGCTTAGGGTGAATTACTTAAAAATAAGAACCGATATTCATTATACCACACCACACACCCCATCATGCAAATATTTAAAACAAATTATTTAAAATATTTAAAAAAAATGTTTTTATGGATAAACTATATCACCAGAATTTAATTCCGACCTGTATATCTATTCATTCTTCATTTATATGTCCTTTCAGGAAGTGGCTCTCTACATCTTCCTGTCTTTTATGGCTCTACGCAATTTTTGACACCATACCACCCTTTTTTGCTCTTGTTCTACAATCCATTCACTTAAATTGGTTCCACAAAGCAACAGTTATTGGAAAGAAGCTATCCGAGGGGAACTTGCTCCTTACTAAAGAAATACGAAGGGAATTGGGGTGGTGAGCCTCAGTGGCGGGTCTGAGATGAAATTGTCCAGAAGTTTCTGTCTTAGATTATTATTATTGTTATTATTTGTTTTTAATCTTTTCACCCCAAGCAAGACAACAGGGTCACTAACACGCAGGGGATTACTGAACGAGAAAGAATATAAAAAAAGATTAATACGGATCGACAACAATAAAAGGATAGCATTTAAGAGGACAGCATATAACGATTGACATTGCATTAAAATATTTGAAGGTCAAATTTGACTTGAAAGCAAGAAGCCGGAAGAGAGTTCCACAAGCGTAAAGTGCGAGAAAAGAAACTGTTAGTATAACAATTAGGGTTACATCTCGCTATTTTGAATGTAAAATAATGAGGTCTTGCCAATCTAGTAAAGCTTTTACATTCTTAGAGTCTAACTACAATAGAGATGAGTTTATATGCGGCACCAAGATTCTAAGCATTGAAAAATGGTCATCTTATAGGTATGTACGATAGATTGTGGCGAGAAAAATTGCCTAGCACGTCACAATGAACCAACCTTCCTTGCAGTAGACCTAGCAATAGATTCAATATAATCTTTCCACTTTATATAAGTGGAAAACGGTAGCCCAAGAAGGCGCAACGAGTCATTTTCTTGGAGAGCAATGTTGATGGAAGGCGGAAAGGGATTCTCCCAGAACCGTCTTGTCTTGGAGGTATTAAAATTAACAAGTCATTCCTAGCCACAGTTAACAACAAAGTAGGTTTAAATACTAGATAGTAGTCCAGCGTTCTATTTTGCTCCTAAGGATATTTTCCTGTCTTAATACTTTGCTTGGTTTCTGAAAGGCATCTATCTACATTACTGTACATCTGAATAGAGCTTACACTTTTAATAGATCTTTTAAATAGCTTTATTATTTTCACTATTTACATTATTCTGAATATTGTCCTCATCTTTGTCGCCATATTTATTACAACGTTTTGGCTGTTGTAGGCTCCGGTCTTCTTCAGGTGGTTGGAATCTCGAACTGAACCCTTTATCTCGGTCACTGGGGTAGACTGTTTTAGTTCCACATCCTCATGGACATATGGCACAGTGGACAAAGGCGTTAGATCCAGTGACAAGACTCAAACAGTGCGTGTTCAAAACCCGGTTAAAGCAGTGGAGAACTTGGAGAGGGGAATTAACAGGAGATAACTGATAACTGACATCCATTAGGCATATTTATGTTTAACATTCGTTCGGTTTACATTTGATACGTCATGAGCAGTTATAAATGTACGTGAGAGATTCATGGAAGATTGAGGTTTATAAGCAGTAAATTCGACCTTGCCAACCGAACGATCCTCAGTGGCCGAATCGGTTAAGGCACGTCAGTCTATATGACGGTTCCGTATAGGATACAGGTTCGAATCCTGTCGTGAGGATAAATATTTTCTATGAAAATCTCTCGGACATTCAGGCCGGTAGATGTTGTTTAATACTGTTTATTATAAACAGAGCATTTACTTAAATACTCGTATCTATAAAAAGAATGTTAAGCATAAAAATGTCTTTAAACAAATTTTAACAGCCATCTTCTATATTTTTATGTTCTGCCACCTATGATTTCTTTCATGACGCACTATTTAGTAATGGAAATATTGCCATGAACACTGAGAACTACTTTACAGTCACCCTCATTTATACCATCTTTGGCTTTACAACTATATTTCCTTCACATGATATAAGGAGTGTGGAAAGTTAGTTTCGATACATATTAATCGTGTATTATATATTTATATCTTGACGTGTATTGAGATTCATAAGTTTACGTGGTAGCTTGTGTATATTTACACAGTGTTATGAACACTTATGTACAGAGCGCATCTATGTATGTATACGCTTTTCCACTCTGTTTTTCTTTTATTATTATTTTTTCTGCACCCCCCATTTTTTAATACATTTCCAATTTTTTCTGCACCCCCCATTTTTTAATACATTTCCAAATTTTTTCTGCACCCCCCATTTTTTAATACATTTACAAATTTTTTCTGCACCTCCCATTTCTTAACAATACATTTCCAATTTTTTTCTGCACCCACCATTTTTTAACAATAAATTTCCAAATTTTTTCTGCAACCGTCCTTTTTTTAACAATTCATTTCTAAATTTTTTCTGCACCCCCATTTTTTAACAATACATTTCCAATTTTTCTGCACCCCCCATTTTTTAACAATTCATTTCCAAATTTTTATCCAAAAGATTTATCCTTTTATTTGTTCCTACCTTTTTTCTTTTCATTTTATTTCATTTAATTATATTTTATTACTATATTTTCCTTTGTTCCTCCACACTTTTTTGTCTCGTAAGATTTTACCCTAACTACAGCCCGTGTGGCTGAAATTGACAAGGTATTCTAACCAGATCCCATCGCTCTGAAATAGACAACTTAAACGAACAATTTTTGGCGACACAGAGCACACGCGAGACGTCTTCCACACGCCGCAATCTAAACTCTCTTCATCTTTGTTTACAATCTCACTCTCACACTCTCCCTACTACTAATAATAAACCGACCTAACGGTTTTACACAGATCAAAAGTTTAAGTTTATTTTAAAAATAAACAGCGAGGGATCAGACAGAAATCGGGTTTAGCTAATAATTTGATCTCCACCAGAAAATACAGCATCCACAAAAATATCTGGAGTCGAGATGCTGAAGGCAACATCAATCAGCCAAGTGAAAACATATATATATTATAATATTAATCTACGCCCAGGTTTTTTCCCTATTTGACCTTTTCTAACAAAATTACTGCTCTCACAAACAAATGTACACAAAAACATATTAAAATCAAAAGAAAATGGTTGAATCCATCAACACAGATTAATGAAATATTCTCCTCACGTGACATTAACTGACGTCATTTTCAGTTAACAATATGAAAATAGCGTTTCCTACATTCCCGTTGCTAAGAACACTCTGTTTTTTGTTTTTATTAATTTTCTTTGTTTGATTAAATTCATTTCGTTTCTTGCTTTGAAAAAGTCCGCATTGGACGAAACGCGTCAGCAATTACTATATATATATATATATATATATATATATATATATATATATATATATATATATATATATATATATATATATATATATATATATATATATATATATATATATATATATATATATATATATATATCATTATGACATCCTCTGTGGCCGAATCGATTAAAAGGTTCCGTATAGGATACAGGATCGAATCCTGTCGGAGGACGAATATTTTCTATGAAAATTACTTGGACATCCAGGCCAGTAAATGTTTAATACTGTTTATTATAAACAGAGCATTTACTTAAATATTTGTATCGATAAAAAGAATGTTAAACATAAAAATGTCTTAAAATAATTGTCGGATTTTGTCCATTTCATAACATATATATATATATATATATATATATATATATATATATATATATATATATATATATATAACAAGTCTATTTCCTATGTTAATTTTAATCCGACATCAGTTTGAAAAAAGCTAGGACGATTGAAACTGCGTTTATCTCCTAACAGAGATTTGTTTTTTTTTGGCTTGAAAATTGTAGTCTTAATCGAGTAGCCCCTATTGAGGTTCGAACTCTTAAGAATATCTCTGTTAATGTTCGCTTCTAGGGCGCCTCTCACATAATATCTAAGTATAATGGCACGCATTGAAAATTGACGGTTGCCGAACGAAAGTTAACGAGCTTACAATCTTTCGAGTGCTTTGAACGTTGTTAAGAAAATTTATTTTTCCTTTCTCTTTGATGTTAAGTCGAAACGAACGAAAGAAAGCAGACGTGAAACTACACAAGACTGAATAATTGTTAAAATAAGCATTACGCTTTAAACTTACGAATAGCCATTTAACAAACAACAGAAAAGAAAAGTTACCAAATCTGTTTATTTACTCTGCGTTTATCCATTGCGTAATAGCTGTCATAACAATTAAACACAATAGAAGAAAATTGCTTCAGTTGCGGTCGGCGTCGGAGTGTGTTTCGGTACACACAGTTTAATAAATGCTTAAAAACAAAATGGCGAGTCGACAGTTTGACCGCCAAGACCCGTTTCGCCCTCTATCGTCATTCATTCTCTCAAATTTCACATGCGTAGATATCGAGTGGCAATTATCAGTCAGCGTGTTTATTTAGTTACTTAGGTCTCAAGTTAGGAAAAGTAAAGAGGAAAGGGAAAAAAGTATAAAGAAACTAGTGCGGGAAGACTTCGTAACTGCTTATTTTCCTGTAAGACAACGGGTTCATTTCGTATCGCTGAAGAAAGACGTATCGAGCGTATTGAATGTCAATGGGTAAAACTGTTTTCAGCCTACAATAACGCCCAACTTTATTCAGAACGAAATAGATATAAAAAAGGGCGACAAAAAGCACAGCCCACAATATATATATATATATATATATATATATATATATATATATATATATGTAACGAAACACAATCGTAGTTGGTAAATTTCAACTATGACAAAGTTGCAAGTTAAAAGTGTTCAATACAACGAAACATAAATGAAGAATAAAAATAAAACCGAGGCAACTCAAGTTTCACCCTCAACAATGAAAGACCGTCAGACCAGGTTAATCGTTATATATATATATATATATATATATATATATATATATATATATATATATATATATAACTATACTCGTGTCGAAAGACCTTCGAATTCTTGATTTAACAATAGCCAAATCAATCACGAAGGGAAAAAAAGGGTTTTAAAAAAGAAAGAGCCAGGAACATGAATGTCTGTCGAAAATAATCGCACAGATACAGGTTCAAGGCCCAAAGAAAAAACCCCGATACGAGTAAACAACTAACTAAAGAGCTCAATACAAACGTAGAGCAAACCTAGCCAAACCTAATGAGCCAGATAAACCTACCAAGGTTTCAGGCAGATCTATACACCATCCCTCACGGTGTCGCTTTTTCTTTTTCTCTTTCTTTTTTCTTTCTGTTTTTTTCCTTGGTCACGTGGTGTTGTCTTGGTTGTCGTCTATATATACGCCGTTTGCTGTTGCCTCTTTAGCCAGCTGACCCTGACGATCTGCCTAAGTGAAACCTTGGTAGGTTTGTCTGGCTCATTAGGTTTGACTATATATATAAATATATATATATATATATATATATATATATATATATATACCGGGAGCAACAGCTAAATTTTGCAATTGTTAGATTAAGCTTTGAACCATTGTATCTTAGAAATGATTAAAGATATCTTACTGGAATTCTCCGAGGATTTTATAACTCTGTTGCACTTTACTTTGAACAATAAGAATCTGGTTAGCTCTAAATTGAAATGATGATCCCCCTTCCTGTTGTGACTTTCTGATCCAGTTTTCCTCTACTGTTCCCTCTTTGTTAAACTTGTTCACCCTTCTCTTGATCGTTGTTGAATGGAAGATGGAAGAAGAATGTTGGTACCATTACTGAAAGACTGAGTGATCTTTTTCCTCTCATCATTGCTTACTTGGGAAGACACAGTGGCGTCGGCACAACGATTTGAAGCTGTTCTCTTTCTAGCAGAATAACTCAAAGGATATTTTAGTGATTCTTACGACAAATGGTGTCAAGACGCCTTGTGTGAGAACCGGGACAGAAGAAACTCAATTATGATAGCAGTTTTTAGATATTAAACATTTGTGAGATGGAAAATTTTGCCGTTACATCCGGTATATATATATATATATGTGTAATTTGGCAGCAACTTTTCTTTTAAATATTTCTTTTCTTTTAAATATTTCTTTTCTTTTATGCAGGACGATGTTGTCTTTAACATTCAACACAACATGTTTATATATATATATATATATATATATATATATATATATATATATATATATATATATATATACATACATACATATATATATATATATATATATATATATATATATATATATATATATAATTAACAAATCGGAGACTTCAGAAATACATGGTAATATTTTATATATTATATATTTCGTGAGACCGATAAAATTAGGTTTCGCTTCGTCAGTCCTGGCGGTTTCAAGACATATATATATATATATATATATATTCATTTCATCTTATCAGCTTGCGAATTTTGCGCGCCCTTCCATTTCAAAATTGTGGTTCGTGTTGACATTGAAGGCAGAATAGTGCAATGGCTTTCTGGTTCCTTTTACATCAGGGATGTTTAGGTTACCTCTTCTCTCCTCTCAGAGGTGGATTTGTTTTTAAGTTAACTTCTTCTCGCCTTTGCTTAAAACGGCAGGACCTATAAGGTTTTAAATTCAGAGTTTCCTTTCCCTGGACTGCTTGACACCCAGTCCAGTCTGTGCTGGTATTTTACACATAGCTTGTGGTAGTGAAGAGATCGATTCCTACCTTTCCCAAGAGTATTAGCACCTAAATGAACTCGATTCAATGAACTCGACTGGAAAAAGTGCTTGAGTTTCCGACTCCTGAATACAAGCCACTAACCATCACTATATATATATATATATATATATATATATGTATAAAAGCGAACATTGATGTCAAAACTTAGAGGCGACAGGCTGTTTCATGCTAGACGCAATCATCAGGCCTGACGATTGCGTCTAGCATGAAACAGCCTGTTGCCTCTAAGTTTTGACTTCAATGTTCAGTTTAATATTTACACACGCTCTATCTCTAGTATTGAGCAGTTTATCCCATAAATACAGAACACCTTAAGACTATATTTCTTCATATATATATATATATATATATATATATATATATATATATATATATATATATGAAGTGAAAGCGAGATGCCAGCCTAGTAGAACGCTTAAACTCATGAAGTCTGGGAACCAGCGAAAGCAGCTCATCGGAGCAGTTATCATGAAAGTATTTGTAAATAGACAGAGAGGCGACGGCACGTCTGTGAGAGAGCGACTGCAGACGAAATGCCAGATCAGGGCCAATTACATTGCATATCCGTCTCTGGATTTTATCAAGGACCTTGAGACAAACAGAAGGGGTTCCAAACCGTATATGGCAGCAATATTCCAGGCAAGGGCGAATGGTTGATTTGTAGATTTGAAGGATCGACTCCGGCGAGAAAAATATCCTGGCGCGGCACAGGGTGCCAACTTTCATTGCGGTGGACGAAGCTATTGACTCAATGTATTTGTTCCATCTCAGGTCAGCAGTCAATGTGTGACCGACTAGTCGCAAAGAGGTGCTTTCGTGAAATTGAGAGCCAGACATTCTAATGTGGGGTGGGGGGGCAGGGATGGCTGTCTGTGGTGAGTAATAGAGAGCAGTTTTGCTTTTGAGGCATTAATGTTAGCCAGCCAATTCCTGCCCCAGTTCACAACCAATAGGAGGTCCTTCTTGAGACAAACGGTCAGGTTAGTTTTGTCAGCGACACTAGATTTGTTTTTGAGGCAGGAGTAAATAGTAGTGTCGTCCGCGTAGATGCCTACTTGGAACCTTTGACGTCAGGAAGATCGTTGATGAAGTTATCTGGGTTGTGTATTAACAGACGACACTCTGATTCATAGGCTCATCTGAATAGAGAACGGGGCTTTCCAGAGAATTAGTAAAGTACTAAGACATCGAAATATTTCGGTTAGAAATAAATAAAAATAAAGACAGAACTGCTATGTCATAACCATTCTCTTATATTGTCAGTGAATGCCAGACGACTTCTCTACTGTTCAGTAAGAGACTCGAAACGGCACAGATGTTCTACAGATGGATGTTGAGAATACCATTGATAGGATATGTGGGAAATGAGAAAGTTCTAAGAAAAATGAACAAGAAACACGCTCGTACGTAATATCAGAAAGAGACAGCTGGCCACATAATGAGGAAGGACGGCTTAGAAAACTTAATACTCACAGGACGTATCGCGGTAAAGAAGGTTAGAGAGGAACAGCAAGCAACTTGGATCAGTTTGCGTGAATTGAGCAGCGACAAAGATGGATGCTAAAGCGCCAGACGTTGCTCAGCGTTAAAAGAGACAGGATGTTGTGGAGAGACATGTTCACTCAAGGGACAGGAAGTATTGGATGCGGGGACAGCCTGTGAGGATCCAACGAACCATATTAGCGAAGGTGATGGTTTTGGGTTGCTTGATTTTACGATATATCAACACTTTTTGCGTTATTTAATGAGCATTTCTTTAAATTTTAATTTGAGTTTATAGGCATTTTCTTCGGGAATAGGTAAAGACGGGTCGTTTATATTAGAGTCTATGCATTCATTAGAAACAAAGAAAATAGCAGTGAATTGTTACGTGATATCTGTCCACATATACTGCAATGAATGCTAGACAATCGCCTCAAGGATGAAGAGACGTAAAGCAACAGAAATGCGTTTCCACAGAATGATGCCGGGGATACCATGCACGGAATGTGTGATCAGTTTTAGAAAAAAATGGAAGCAAAAAGGAAACTAATGCTTAACAGGTAGACATAAATCAAGAAGAGGCACGTAATTTGGGGGGCACGTAATAAGGAAGGAAGGCTTAGAAAATCTGATACTCACGGGATATATTGGGGGCAAGGCCGACAGAGGAAAACAACGCATAAAAGTGAGCTTGAGTAAATGGATGGCGGAACAAGGTTTAACAAAGAGACAACATTTATTAAGAGCTACGAAGGATAGGAAATTGTAGAAAGTCATGATCGCCTACGTCGTGAGGGGACACGGCACATAAAAAAAGAAGCATGTATTTGATTATTTTTAAGGGACCTTGCCTTTCTGATGGGACGAGAATCGGTGTATTTTAGGTCCTACCGACAGTAAATCAGACAGTTCAAATTAATGAGGAAAGAGGGCTTCGTAAATCTGATACTCACAGGAAAAACTTAAAAACAAGAGGGGCAGTATTACTAAGCAATCTAAATATAGATAGAAGGGGCTCATTTCAAAAATGTAATTCTATGAATGGATCAGATTGGTGTCAGTCCTAGGTATGACGATAAACTACATCTGGCAGCAAGACTGCTAAACTCTTACGTAATATCAATCCTCCTATATATCAGCGAATATTGGACAATCTCCTCACAGATAGAGAAGAGACTTGAAGCAACAGAAATGTGGTTCTACAGGAGGATGATGAGAATACATGAAGATACATGATTTAAAAAAGCCTGCTGAGTTTTTGAGGTTCATTTTTTAAAAATCTGGGAACAGTTGTTTTATTTTGAAAGTGTAGGGCTACTGTTGATTGCACTGAATTCTCAACGTGGCAAAATGAATATCATTATCTAAAAAGGGGGTCATTTCTGGAGTTTAAATAACAAGCCACTTGCTATAGAGGGACTCACACTTCGACATGTATACAGAAACACATATATTCGCTACGTATATATCTACTACTATGGCTGTTGATTCCTTGGGGGACATAGGGCTGCAAAAACACCTTTCAAAACGAACGCGGTTCCGGGCGATCCTCTTCAGCTCGGCCCATGTCGTGCCGGGGCTGCGTTCACCTCTGCTCAACACTACTGCGCCAAGTCTGTTTTGGTCGACCCACTTTTCGCTTGTCTTGTGGATTCCAGTCAAGGGCCTTCCTGGTGACATTAGAAGCAGGCTTGCGGAGAGTGTGTTCGATCAATCTCCATTTCCTTTTCTTGATGCCAATCTCGATTGGGGCTTGTCTGGTCCTGTCCCACAGTTGGTCGTTAGAGACGACTTCCGGCCACCTGATACTGAGGATGTTCCTGAGACATCCGTTGGTAAATGTCTGAAGTTTCTTGGTGTTGGTCTTAGTTACCCGCCAGGTTTCTGAGCCGTAAAGTAGGATGGACTTAGTGTTTTTTGTTTTTTTTTAGATATTAAACATTTTATCGGATGGATAATTATCCTATCCCGTGACATGACTTGGACAATTTTGCTGTTACACCCGGTATATATTATTTGCTTACCGTAAATATTCACATACTCACTTATTGCAGACTCTCTGATTACAGACTCGCTGATTACGCCCCAAAATAACAAGTGTTTTTTTTTTAAATTATATCTTTAATATTTTTTCTAAATAAAATATTACTTAATAAAGTGGAACATTTTGGAATTTTTCATTATTCCACTTTTAACGCGTTTATGCCTTTTACTTTTCCTCTGTTTTTTTTCCGTTTATTTAATTTATATTTTTGTCACTTCTTTATTTTGCTTAATTGTGTTGACAACTCCTACGAACTGAATAACCAGGAGTTTAGTTAGTAGTTAACCGCCTTCTCCAACCTTTGCCCCGCCACCTTGAAATTGCAAGAGATTTTAAAGTTGTTGGGTCAGAACTTCGAAGATTAAATAAGCGCTGAGTAACATTAAGACATTAACGAACAACTGAATCGTTCTTGGATGGGCAGAAAATTAATTTTTAATACAAGACTGTCATTATGTTTATTAAAGTTAACGAAATGAATTCATTTTATTGTTTCGCCTATATAATTGCAATTTGGCATCTAACAATGAGTAACACTATGGCTGAAAATGAATAGCCAACCGCTTGGACATTTTTCCTGAATCATAACAGTCACCCCGAGACG
This sequence comes from Acanthosepion esculentum, assembly GCA_964036315.1. Taxonomy (NCBI): domain Eukaryota; kingdom Metazoa; phylum Mollusca; class Cephalopoda; order Sepiida; family Sepiidae; genus Acanthosepion; species Acanthosepion esculentum. Next base: position 46,799,105 of record OZ038481.1, on the reverse strand, counting down.
TTAATTGCGTTTGGCAATGTGAGTAAAATACTCAGTTTCTACTAATTTAATCTATCTAGAATCATGGTTAGGTGAGGTTAATTAATTTAACGACATATCGACAATGATTGGGTTATTTAACATTCATTATAAGTATTATTGGACACAAATTACAAAAAAACAATAAAATCGAAGATACAGTTGGCGTTTGCTCTACAGTCTAAAAGGTAGACATAAATCAAATTTTATTTTGAAAACAAACAAATTCATGAGAATCAAAAAGATCGACGCAAGTCCAGTTTAGAATAAAGTTTACATTTTGAATCGAAAGTATAGTCCGGAGTCCGGTTTGCAATGGAGTCAAGACGGTAGATATAGGATCGGTTTGCAATAAAGTAAAAGAGGTAGACATAACTTCAGTTTACACTAGAGTAAGAAATTAGACACTAGTTCGTTTTACACAAGAATCGAAAAGGTAGATACATGTCCGGTTTGCACGAGAGATAAAAAAAAGAGATAAAAAGTAAAAACACAAGTTCAGTTTACACCAAACAGAAACTGGTAGAGGTTTGTCCAGTTTACACTAGAACCATGTCCGATTTACATTAGAGTCAAAATTGTAGACATGGGGCCGATTTACATTTGAGCTAGAAACAGTAGACCTAGGTCCAATTTGCATAAGGGAAAAAGATTGGAGCCAAAAAGGTAACATAGTCCCAATTTACATGAGAGAGCAAGGTAGATATCGGTTCGATTTACATTAGTGTCAAAAGTGTAGACATAGGTCCGATTTGCATTAGAGTAAATTATGTGGACCCGAAGTCGGGGCCACAGAAGGAAAACACGGAACACGGGTTAGAGGTAAGAAAGATATATTAAACAGAAAAGTTACAAAGAATAGTGTAAGAGTAAGCAGAGCTTACTATCCAGCGGTGTCCGATATTGGTATCGTACGCGACTGCGCATTACTGGTGCTACTCCCATGATACTACCATTCACATAATAATATAGTAGTGGGAGAGTCCATGATGTAGGAAAGTATCGGTCTCACAACAGTAAAAATAGGTAGTCATAGGTCCAGTTTACATGAGAGAAAATGGCAGACATCGGTCCGATTTACACTAGAGGCAAAAAGGTAGACATGGGTCCGATTTACATAAGAAAAAAGGTAGACATAGGTCTGATTTACGTGAGAGTCAAAGAAGTACACACAAGTCTGATTTACATGAGAGTTAAAATGTTAGAGATGGGTCCGGTTTGCACTAGATTACAAAAGGTCGACATAAGTCATGTTTATACCCGAGTTTACAAGAGCCCACTGAAAAAGTGTCCTCTTTTTAGGGGAGGTTACTCTTACTCACTTTTTTGTATCGGAAGCGGTATTATTATTCTAATCTCTGCATACATGACACATCTAGAATCAGTTATATCATTTAATATAATTCCAACAAAATATTGTCGTCCTATAATATATAAAGCCATTTGCTTAAGTTAGCAGTTAAACGAGAACGAGGCTATCAAGATATACTGTAAACGGAAGGTAATTGTTTTAGAGGTTAATTGATCTTAATGACTACTTGCAAACTTTGTGATTTTCTGTTTTGCTAAAAAAAATTTGTTTCTTTTTTCCTCATGGTACAAAACACGAGATAATTCTGGTGGGATCTTAAATACGTTGGCCGATCATCATAATAGTTACGACCTCTTTCGTAGACACGCCGTGACTCACCTGTTTTCTGTTTAATAGCAATTTCACTTTTTCAGGACATTGGATGGAATATGCAAAGGAAAAAGCTGACAAATAAACAGAACGATTATCGACCGCCTCAAACCGCGTAGAAAACAGAGGATTAAGCGCGAATATTTCTGGATTTTATGAGTTGAATAGGCGCCAACCGTAACATGTTCGCCTTTAATGTTGTTATTTAGAAAGATTCACTGAGGTTGGTATAATAATCGGAAGAAATAGGGACCCAGTGAGGATAGATCTCTACTCCTGGATAGAACGATAGACTACACCCAACAGCAAGGCCTCAGATCGGGAAATTGGAGGATTTGAGGTACTTTTAATTAATTTTGTTCCCTGACCCGGGGCAGTAGCACTTGTGAGGGCCCCAGCTATGCACAACTTGTAGTCCCTCAAAGACACTAAGAAAGTATAAAAATATATATTTATAGTAAAATGACCAACACATTTATAGCAAAATGAAAAACAATGTAATTTTAAAGCAAAACGACCAACATTAGTAGAATAACCAACAATACATTTTATGTCTATATTTCTGAGATGAGGTATTATGTTCATTATTCGGACTATTGTCCTCATCTTTGTCGCCATATTTATTACAACGTTTCGGCCGTTGTACGCTCGGGCCTTCTTCAGGTGGTTGGAATGTCGAACTGAACCCTTTATTTCGCTCACTGGGGTAGACTGTTCTAGTTCCACGTGCCACGTTTAATGGATGTCACTTATCAGTTATCTCCTGTTAGTTTCCCTCTGAAAGTTCTCCACTGCCTTAACCGGGTATTGAACTCACACTGTGAATTAACGTGGGTTTCAGTGTTGCATTACTTAACTTCCACTGCACTTATTAATATTCTCAAATGTGCATCTGATATGCGGCCGTAATCTTCATCAAAAATAATATTAACACTGATCTGTGAACAGTTCTCAGAAGGTCATCGTGTCCGAGCAATAAAAACAGAATTTTTTTTATGCAATTACTCTTCAGAAGATAAACAATCATGGTCCACTAAAAAATATCCTTTCTTGATTATATGTGAATTGACATGGTTTCTTGCGAAGGAAGAAATGATTTCATGTTGGTATCTTTATTGCTTGGAATTCAGAGTTATTCTTCCATTAGACTGGTTGTCAGCCAAGGCCAGATAGAGAACGCAGTCGACTAGATAGCTCAGTATACTTTACTATTTAACCTCGATGTCTAAGGCTAGGGCAAAAGAGATGGGGTAATAGCTTTCCAAACGGAATTAGGTCGAAATTAAACGGAAGTAATTAGGCCAGATCTTGAGCTCGTCTCACTGATTCCATTTTCTACGTCGATAACCGTTATGCTACACAAAACAAAACAAAACAACCGCAAAAACAACAAAACGTTAAAAAACTGTTAAGTTGTGACATAGATTGATACATAAATTGAAGGCAAGTGGTGGTGGTGGGGGTAGATGAAAACAACGCATAACCTACCTAGCGAGCTTGAGTAACTGGATGGCGAAAGGTTTACGAGAGATACCAAAAAGACAAAATTTATTAAGAGGTACTAAGGGGAGGAAACTGTGGAAACTGAAGAGACATGACAGACAGAAGAAAGATACATTTTGCTAACGTTCTGTAATTATAATTTTTAATAAAAACCAGAACAAACCTTGGAATTTTAGCAACCTCTCTAATAACACCATACTTTGATATTTCGAACCAGCACGTCCATTTTGGCTGTCCCACTCACAACGTTACGGTCGCTGTTCTCTCCGGCCTCTCTCAGTACTTATCTTTTTACTCGGTAACTTCTGATGTGTGAAGCGAATCCTTTATTAAATGTACGGAGATAGATAATTCTCATTCTCATTTAGCGATTTATTAAGCGTAGCTTAGATGTGGCACAAAGACGAAAGAATAGAGTACCAAGTGAGGATCTAACTCACTACTAAATCGTAATCGATCTAACGAGAAAGCTTTCTTGTTAAATCCATTACACCACATCGAACTGTCCCGGTGATATTTTCTATATCTGTAAAACCTCATCAGTTTTATTCACTTTTGTGTCGCTTGCCCGTTTCTTCTACTGAAACGGATTATGTCATTTTTCGGCATTACCAGGCACAGGGATCGAATAATGGATAAATTGTCGCCATTTTATATTTTTAGTTTCGCGAATGCGCGTTGTGTGTTTTTGATTTTACCGACTGCACCGTACAATAGGGTCAGCTGGACAGCGTTTATGAGAAAAAGAACACCATGACGAAATTCACTGCTCTAGATATTTGGAAACGGCATGCTGTACTGCTTGGCATTCGCACCGGAAGCTCCAATACGAACATTTCAGAGTGTTTGGGTGTCAATATTAGTATAGTGCAGAGGATTAGAAAAGAGTTGATGTGATATATCCAGGCAACATCATGGTGTTTGGAGTGATCACTTGTGATGGCGACGTTATGCCTTCATTGATCTCCCAACAGGATCTCAGACATGGAGGCCTACATCAAGTACCTTGAGGAGGTAGTACTTTCCTGTATCAAGAGAGTGGCTGCTGACAGCCCCTATGTCTGTCAACAGGACTCTGCACCATGTCAAACAAACAGGAGAACCCAGTCATGGCTGTCAGACAATTTCTGTGACCACATCACCCCTTACATCTGGCCACCTAACTCCCTAGACTGCAACCGACTTGATTATTATGTGTGGGACGCCGCTGAGCGAGAGACTAACAAAATTCCTTGTAACATCAAAGATGAACTGAAGGCAAGGATTATGGCAGCATTCACCAACTTAAACAAGGAGACCATCTAGAAGAGTTGCAGAAGATTCCGAAGTTGCCTGGAGGTCGTGGTTGAAACCAATGGCGATTTTATTGAAAAAAAATTACTCTTTAGTATTTTATGATATTATTGTGTAATTTTAGTAAATATATCGGTTAAAATGAGATGTCAGTGTCCTTTCCTTTTTTTGCGTAATTCAGACGACATATTTATCCATTTACGCTGTAAATATTTTTAGGCAGAGAATTGATTGAATTGCATATTTTTAATAGTTCATTAACCCTTTATGGCTTATTTAAGCCGAAACAGATTTCGAATACTTTTTGCTTCCAGTAACCAGTGTTCCAAACCCATCTAAATACTGACTTGGCTCGACATTGTTTAGCTCCGGTTATCGGACGAGAGCAGTGTGTTTTGACCGTAAGCTTAGACGGATTAACTTAAACGCGTCAACAGCAAACCTGGACTCTATTTCGTCGTGACATCCAAAAATTACAGCGCTTTCACCAGCAAAAGCTTCGCTTAATCATGAATATCAAAATACTGTGATCAACATCGGAGTCCTGGAAAGAGCAAACAGGCAAAGCATCGAATCCCAGATCATTAAACACCGTCTTCAATGGTCAGGACATTTAGCAAGAATAGAAGGGTCAGGGTTTCTACCTCAAGTCTTATTTAGTGAGATCATTTCAAGGCAAAGACCACGGGATTGCCCTCTTCTAAGATACAAGGACCAACTGAAAAGAACACTGAAAGCCACTAGACTTTAGGCTAAATCGTTTGTAGCACAAATATAAGACCGTACCAACTGATGTTGTTCCATCCCCTTCAGAAACAGAAACTTCGGAGAGAAAACGATGAAGTCAAGTGACAAAATAGAAAGGCTCAACAAAATCGACCTCGTCCTCCATCAATATTACTATGCAGTCAATGCCATCATTGTTCCATCACCTTCAGAACGAAACACTTCGCAGAGAAAACGATGAAGTCAAACGACTAAAGAGAAAGGCTCAACAAAATCGACCTCGTCCTCCATCAATATTACTATGCAGTCAATGCCATTAGGTCTTCCATGTAAGAATTGGTTTACGTCGTCATCATCGCCATCTTCGTAAAGGAAGCAATCAGAAAAGAAATGTTATATTCTTGGATACGAGATAAAACCGACAACGATAGATGGAAAAATGAATTAAAATAAAAGAAAAATAAATAAAAAATTAGAAGAGAGGAAAAGGGAAAAGACAAAGGAAGAACGTGTTAAAGAGGAAGAGTAGAAAAAGAGAAAAAAGAAATAGAAAAAGAAGAGACGAAGAAGGAAACGCCTAGAGTGATTGGGAAAATAAGGAAATAAGAAGAAAGGAGAAAAACCTGTTTAACGAGCTTGTGGCAAGTATTAAGAGAAATATATAAAAAAACTTTACTAAGAGCTACAAAGGACAGGAAATTGTGGAGACCCATGATTGTCAACGTCCTGAAGTGACAAGGCACAGAGACGACGACGAAGAAGTGTAAAAAATGCCTGCGAAATATTTTAAAACGAATCGAAATATTAACTCTGAAAATTGTGTTCTTCATTATGTGCCGTGTCATCTCAGGTCATAGGCGATCATGGCTCTCCACAATTTCCTGTCCTTTGCAGCTCTTAAACATTCTCTTCCTGCTATTCCTCCTAAACTCATTCCCACCGTCAATTTACTCTTTCTTTTTAGGTGCCATGTACTTTCAGGATGTAGGCGATCATAGCTTTCCACCTCCCTCTACCCCTTGCAGCTCTCAGCAAGTTCCTTCTCCCTGCTTCCTCCCACAGACCACGTTCTGTCATCCACTTGCTTAAGCCCGACATATATGTCACGCGTTGTTTTCCCTTGTCTCTCTTTCCCTCTATCAGATTCTCTAGGCCGTCTTTCCTCATTATTTATACCAGAAACTTCAGCTGCCTCTTCTTGATGTTAAACATAAGCCCCCTGCTTGTTTGTATCATCGTTGCTCACACTCTCGGTCCATGATATCCACAGCATTCTTCTGTAGAACCACATCTCCGTCGCGTCGAGTCTCTTCTTCGTCTTTGAGGAGATCGTCCAACGTTCGCTGCTGTAAAGAAGGACATATGACATATAACAGCTGAGTGTTCTTTTCTTTGTTACCGAAGATTTCCTCCTCTCTCGCAATACTCTGCCCAGCTTTTGGAATGTGTCCCTGGCCATCCCAAGACGTCTACGGATCTCAGTGTCGCACTTTCGTCCTCTGTCAAGACGCTTCCCAGATATTTAATCTTCCCCGTCTGCTTGATTCTAGTGTTCCCGACCTGCAAGTCGCATTCCGGGCTCATCCTCTTACTGATGACCATACATTCTGTCTTCTTGTAGTTTATGCTTAGTCCTTTCTTCTCACTCTCCGTCGCTACCTTCTGTAGGAGATAGCTCCCTAATTATGCCATACGCCGCTTTCCCCTGTTTTTCTTGCCTTCAATCTGTCCTGTGAGTATCAAAATCTCTCTCCTCATTAATTTGCCTAGAAACCTCAACTGTCTCTTCCTGATGTTAAGTATAAGTTTCATTTTTGTTTCCATTTTCTCTAAAACCTCGCTCACATGTTTAGTCCATAGCATCCTCATCATCCTTCTGCAGAACCACTGAGTCGAAAACAATGGCTATCAGGAGTTCTTGAGAAGCACGGAAACCACAGTCGCGAATTAATTGATGAGATACTCACTGGATCGTCTCAGTGTTTCTCGGGTAGTTCTTTCGAACAAGCTTGCAGCGTCTGGACCCAAGAATTACTTTCTATCCCACTAGACACATCAAAACAAAAAAGCTAGGATAAAATAAAATGCGAGGCCAATTTTACTAATTTGAGGCTCTCTATGGATCAGCATCGCCTCGCCTGTCTACTGTCACAACCGAGTAGTGGCGCCTGGCTCGCAGTGCCCTCTTCATCTACCGGTATCCTTCTAGATGATGAGTGCACTCGGGTCGGAGTCGCGATCCGTCTTGGACGTTTGCAGTTTGCATCCTCTCTCCTGTCGTCGTAGTGCCGGCCGCTTTCCACGGCATGCAGGAATTAACGACATCATCAAAAGATGATTGGATGCAGCTGGATTCCCTTCCCAAATCGAACCCGTAGGACTCGACCGTGGTGATGGAAAGCGGCCGGATGGCATTACCATCTTCCCTTTTAAAATGGGTAAGTCGTTGTTTTTTGGGATGCGACCTGTGCGGATACATTTTCGGCCGGTAATTTGATCAGGTCCGCGGTTGAGCCGGGGTCCGTCGCCCGAGATGCAGAGATGAAAAAAAAATAGTTAAATATTCTTCTCTTGCTGATTAAGATTACTTTTTACTCCTGTGGCAGTGGAAACTTCAGGGGTTATTGGCCCTCGTTCGATGGCGTTCCTTCGGAAGATTGGCGCGATTGCGTCTCGATTAAGGAACGAGCCTCGCGAAACGGAGTGGCTCTTGCAGCGTGTCTCACTGGCATGGTTCGAGGTAATGCTTTCTCCATCATTGTGGCTGGCAGAGAATAGAAAAAATTGTTTATAGTCACGTTGTTCTGGAATTGTCATCAATGGTCGACAAAACTTGCTTTGTTTCAATGACTTTTGTTTTGTTATTATTAGTTACTTTGTTCAATAAATGATTTCTTCTGAAAGGATACATGACATTATTAGGCTAAAACAAAACAAAAAAAGGAATCAAATAAATCAAATATTTGTTCAAACATAACCAGAAAGACAAAGGAGGAAAGTTAAGCCGTCGCAAAATGTCGAATATAGCACGATGAATGATAATTTTTAATTTCTTTAATTAAGAACTGTGCTATCATTCTAATAGGATAGAGAATATTGTCAATTTAATTACTTAATAGCACAAATTATTGTAAATTATAAATTAAAACCGAAAAATATTCTTAAAATCCCCAAAATCAAAAAAGCGTTTTTACTACAGACTCAGTGAGAATTTTTTATCTGAGGTTTTTAGATCTATGTATTCTCGTTCATCAATCTCCCTCACTTTGTCTGTCTGTCTATCTGTCTCTCACTTTCTATATATATATATATATATATATATATATATATATATATATATATATATATATATATATATATATTGATATAGGGGCCTCCCCTTTTCACACAGATGGACTCGCCCGAGGTATACATATACTACTACCAGTGAATACCCGGAGTCTATATGAGAGTAGTATTAGAGGAGGGTAGCACAAGCTCACATAGCATCCTCAACATCCTTCTGTAAGGAGCCATATCGCGATACTTCAATACCAAGACTGTATATATATTATTGCTAACCCGTATTACCAGTTTGTATTATTACGTTAATACATTTATTTTCCTTATCCATTCCTGGCGTTTTGTTATTCATTGATATCGGATTCATCTCAGAATCCACAACATATATATATATACTACTGGAGCATGTGAACACAATACGACCATCCATACAGTTCACAATGGAGAAGGAAAGAGATAACCAACTGGCCTTCCTGGATGTTCTCATAACACGCACAGAGTGTGGGTTCAAGACATCAGTGTATCGCAAACCCACTTTCACCGGACAATACCTAAACTTCAACTCCCATCACCCATACAGTGTCAAACATGGAATCGTACGCTGTTTACAACATCGAGCACAGACAATAAGTAGCGATTCCCACACGTACCACCAAGAAATGACCAGGCTAAAAAATACCCTTCGACGTAACAACTACCCCGACAGCATACTGTCCACCAAAGGGAACAATAGAGTAAGGGAAGAAAATGACTCGCAAAAACCTCCAACGGTCTGCTTACCATACATGCGAGGCGTCTCAGAAAAAATTCAAAAAGTATGTGCCCCTTACAACATCAGGACGGTATTCAAAAGTGAATCAACACTGAGAAGACACCTAGTCCGAGTAAAGCCACCCATAGAGAAGAACCAGACCAAGAACTGCATATATTCCATCCCATGCAGCTGCGGCAAGGTTTACAAGGGCGAAACATGCCGCCCCCTTAAAGTAAGGGTGGATGAACATCGAAAAGCAGTGACTAGAGGGGAGACGGAAAAGTCGGGTATAGCCTACCATGTATGGAAGGAAAAGGGTGACCATCGCCCTCTCTGGGATGAAGTTAAAATAATAAACAGTGAGCCCCACTGGAAAGTGAGAAAACTCAAAGAAACAGCTCACATGCTAGGACATACCAACCTCCTGAGCAGACCAAGTATATAGAACTGAACACGATTTGGGCACCCCTAAGAGAGAACCTAGAATAACAACTTAGGTTTAAATATACCAAAAATTCATACACGATCGTCCCAGTATGGCCGTACATGGCCGAGGCGACTAGGACGTTGGAACAGTGATTGCAAGTTCTCCCGATGTTCTGAGTTCAATCCCGAGCAAAGACAGTGGCAGCGACAAACAAGAGCGGTGACAACGATAATAGAAGCAACAGCTGCAGCAACGATGGCGTCAAGCAGTAGTAGCAGCAGCGATGGCCTTAATGGAACGAGAACATGGTACCCCCGTAACAATAAAGGGTTGGGTTCGAAATTCCAGACCGACGGTTCCCGAGTTCGAGATGCACCTGAGGAAGGCCGGAGGATCAGACGGCCGAAACGTTGTGAGGAAAGCAACCAAGATGAGGAAGTCAGTCCGATTAACGAAATCCATATATATATATATATATATATATATATTTACAAGTATAGGATTGGTGTATACGGAATAAATTTCAATAACCAAAAATTACTATTCTTAAAAGAGTGCTCAATACAGAGTAGAGCAAATATAATTATTTATTCGAAAATTATAACATAAATATTTTATAAAATCACTACAAAAATAGCCATTTTGATTCAACACCTCTGGTGTCTTATCAAGTGATGATGTTGAATGTAGAATTAAAGGTTTTAAAAGGTTCAAATTAATTAACTACCCCTCATCAGGAGAAACACTGTTATATAAGCTGGAATGAACAATCAAAATACAAGTATACGAGAATTCAAAGAACGTAACAACGAGGTAGGGTTATAATAACTATTAATTGCTTTAAAGTTGGGGTTATACTCAAATAGAATTTATTCTACCTAATAAGTATTAAATTATACGATAAAATTTGAAATTAAAATTAAAATTATCCATTTTAAAATCTAAATTTAATCTCTATTAAGTTTAAAATTATGAAATTACCGAGGAAAAAATACATATGTTATTCCATTTATTTTGTTTTTATTGAAATTAAGTTGGAATAAACGTTAAGATCGACTGCTCGTAACTTCATGACAACATGGATACATTTGAATTCTATGCATAGGCAGGGGATGATGATATCTTGCGAAAGACGATACATACACAATCAGATTATAATACATAAGCACGCAGAGATATTTAGATATATACACACACAAAAAGTGATGAGACAGGAAATATCACCACGACCCTTTACAAAAACAACACACAAAAAACATATATGCGCAATGAAATGTGCATGCAAGTTACCAAACATATAGACACCAATAAAGATACGTACATACACCCACATACATTGACATAGACACTCCGATACAACAACCAAGAAATATTCAAGATTGAAAGTGTTATTAAACGAATTCTAACCACTTATTAAAATATAACTTATGCGGGCAAATATACATAGATAAAAATAGTCTAATATAACAGAGAAACAAACAATATAGAAAGAAATGACATTAAAACAGATATATACGTATAAAAATAACACCATCTAATATATAAAAAGGAAAATTCTAAATACACAAATATATATAAAAATATATATTTCATATATGTCTATATACGCTCTACTGTACATTAGGTGAAAGAAAATAAAAACTACCTACAAATATATGTGTACAGAGTACACACATTCTTCCCTACAGACAGAAGCACAGAAAAGCCTACCTACAGACAACCATATACACACATATATACATATACACGCATACACAAATACACATATATATATCTATACATATACACACATACATATACGCATACGCATATGCATATATACACATACAGAATCAAGCATAAATATATCAACCCACACAGCAACGTGTTATCAAACCAAATAT
>OZ038481.1:46780038-46785038 GCA_964036315.1 Acanthosepion esculentum | reverse complement strand
GCATTTAAAGTGCTCAATAATCAAGTTGGAAGACCAGACTTGCAGAACTGCTTAATGTTTACAAAACTATTAATGCTGACAAGAACATTACCTCCTCAAGTGTTTTGTTCAGCAAATCTACGATATGCCAAGAAGAAAAAATAACTATAGCAACGTATAAGGACGGCACTGAATTACTGAACGGTAGGTCAGAGATCATGACCCTGTGTAGACACGTTAGGAAGTTCAGCTTTGAACCCTGATAAAGTTAAAAGATTTATTTTTTTTATACCTCCCCCAACTACTTCCGGTTTCGAACGAAAGTGCTTAAGTTGTTGAGCTCCATGTCGTTGATTTGGTGAACGAAACACCTGAGGAGACCAGTGGTCGAAACCGTAGTTATGTTCTTTTCAGCATTAATTTTTTAAAACATTATATATATATATATATATATATATATATATATATATATATAGGGTGACTCCAAAAAACGGGAATTTTTGAAGTGCGTATTGCCAGACATGAGCAAGTGGCAACACTGCGAGTCAGTGACCTTGAGCAAGTAAACATTTCGCCATTTTAGTAAGAAGAATGAAATTCACAGTATCCCAGCTGAGATGTTGCAGCAGTCAATGAGGAATCTCAACAGCAGATTTCAAGAATGCATTCGTACAGGAGGACGCCATCTACAGGACATAATAAAAAAAAAAATGAAAATTCCATCATTGTTTCTTAAATGGCATGTTTTAAGGTTTCAATTACTATGAATTAAATATTTTTCTTCCATCACTCTTGGTTTTATTGGATTGTTAAAAAGTTCCCGTTTTTTCAGGTCACCCTATATATATATATATATATATATATATATATATATATATATATATGTTTCATTAAAGACGACAGACAAGGTACTACGATTAAGCTTGCTATTTAATTTTTCTTGTGTTGAAACAAGTTGTTTTTTTTTTGACACAGAGTGGGTAGAAACTGGCTAAATGTCCTACAATTCCGAGGGCTTCCGGCTACATTTTAGCCATTATCAATGGTTATTTTATTTTCGCTTTTTTAATTGGGTGTATAGGTTGCGTGTATGTTTCTAGAGTTATAGGAATGTTTTATTTTCCGAACACAGCACATTGTGGCCGTGTTCGTTGTTAATATTATTACGTGTTGTTTTTTTTCTTTTTTATTATTAGGGCTTCCATTATTTTTAATAGTTTTACATGTGGATGAGGTTATTATGTTTGGATTTTCTACTAGTATGTTTCAGATGGAGTCTCGTAAGTTTGTGTGTGTGTGTTTAAATGAGATCTAATAGAGCTGTGGTCGGATAGGTGTAACGTAAGACGTCTAGATAGGCATGTAGTTGTATGACCGATGTAATTATTTATGAATTCGGTTTGATCAGGAACACAGTTCCTTAAGGGGCATTTGAATGCATAGATAATGTTCGTTCGTTGTAATTTTGACTTTGTTGGTGTGATGTTATTTTTGAGGATAAGGTCATATGTTTAAAATTTTTGAAGTAGATAAGTAATTTGTATTTTAGTTCGCGTCAATTGGGGTAATGTATTTCTTTATCATATTTCTTGTGTGTAGCTGATGCGCATTTGCTTTTGTAGAAAATATTTATGTTATTTTTGATTGTGCGTTCACTACCGTTGTTATATATATATATATATATGTATATATATATATATCATAATTTAATGTTATATGGTTAATATCCGGGTTTAATTTCATAAAACCACTTCCTTTTAAGGCTAATACCTTCCACCCTTCCCTAACCTCTGCCTCGTGCCTTTCGTCTGGCTGAAACATTGAAATGGATAAACTCTGTATAAGATATTTGACAGCTGTCACAGTTAAATTTCCAAATCCGACACGGACTCAGTCAAAATACCGGGGCTGAATAAGACTGACGAACTTTCGTCTGTTGAAACAGGTCTATTCCCCATATGAGGTAATTTTGGATTTCATTGTGTACTGATTATTTGCTCTGTAATAATAAATACATTGAGCTCTTTTTGTGGATCAGTTTTAATATTTTATATCACTAGGATCCATTTGGATTATATTCCAACGGATTTATTACCTTTACTACACACACACACACACACACACACACACACACACACACACACACACACACACACACACACATATATATAGGTACATATATATATATGTATATATATATATATATATATACAAACACACACGCACACACACACACACATATATATAAGAACATATATATATGTATATATATCTATATATATCTATATATTATATATATATATATATATATATATATACAAACACACACGCACACACACACACACATATATATAAGTACATATATATATGTATATATATATATATATATATACAAACACACACGTACACACACACACACACACACACACACACACACACACACACACACATATATATATATATATATCGTTTTGTGTCAGCCTACTATGTCTTCCTGACTGAGCAATGGTGAGAGGAAAAAGAACATTCAGGCCTTCAGTTATGGTCGTAACATTCATACTCTGGCGTCCGTCTTAAAAGTCCATTCAACAAGCACCAAAAGAACAGTGAATGTTTAAAGAAGAGGGAACAGTAGAGAGGAAAACTGGATCAGGAGGTCGGAAAAGCAACAGGGATCTTCATTTCAACTGAGAGCTAAATAAATTCTTATTATTCAAAGTATAGTCAAATAGCGTTATAAAAATCTCGGAGAATTCCACTAAGACATCTTTAATCATTTCTAAGATACAATGGTTCAAACCTTAATCTAACAATTGGACAATTTTGCTGTTACACAATTTGAACAATTTTGAAAAATATATACACCTGGTATATATATATATCGCATTGTTTATCATTCTATCTGTCTTGCTTATGACCATATCAAGTTGAAACACCATTTGTCGTATGATCAATGAAGTTAAGCAACGTCAAAACTGATCAGTCCCGATGTGGATGACAACTTAGGAATATCAGGTACTGTAAGCTTGGGAGCGTGGGTGTTGTAATTGGAAATCGAAGTGCCGAGTTTCAATTCCCGTACGCGCTAATACCGTGGGGGGGGGGAAGGCATGAATCCACGTCTTCTCCCCTCAGCTAAGAGGTAATTAGTAAAACATGTGTCAGTAAATCATTATCTCCCAAAAATCCTTACAATCTAAAAATATTCTCTGACTATAAATAATATATAATAATAATTATTATTATTAATAATAATAATAATAATAATATATATATATATATATATATATATATATATATATATATATATATATATATATATATATTATAAATTAACTGATTTAAAATATGAAACCATATTTTAAATCAGTTAATTTATAATATTTATGCTCTGCAAATTTACATTGAGCACTGTTTTGTAAAAATAAAAATATCAATAAGAACACCTGATTATATATCTTACTGTTCTTTCCTTTTATTATGATATATATTAATATATTTGCAGATAATTAAGCCTAATAATGCCCACCTATTGTTAGCTACCATTTAAATAATTAAACATACACATTGACGCCGTGAGCTATACCCATAACCACCAAAAGACTAATGGAAACAAAACTTTGAAAATTGATACAGACATAAACACTAACGCCTGCGGTCTACACATGCTCTGAAAACAAAACATTATCAGAATTGATATATAAATCCGACTCACTTCAGTCTAAGAATTTCGGTTAAAACTGAATAAATACCGGAAAATGCTAAATTAATCATGATTCCATACGAGTTCCTTATTTAATAATTCTGCTTGATTTAATTAATTAATTAATTGATTAATTAATCTATCTACCTATCTATCTATTGCAGTTTGTTCATATCTATCTATCTATCTATCTATCTATCTATCTATCTATCTAGTTATCGCTGGCTATTCCGATCTATCTATCTATTCCGATCTAGTTATTGCAGTCTATTCCGATCTATCTATCTATCTATCTATCTATCTATCTATCTATCTATCTATCTATCTATCTATCTATCTATCTATCTATCTATCTGGTTTATGTATTTTATTTTCATCTATCTCTTTCCTATCTATCTATCTATCTATCTATCTATCTATCTATCTATCTATCTATCTATCTGGTTTATGTATTTTATTTTCATCTCTTTCCGATCTATCTATCTATCTATCTTTCTATCTATCTGGTTTATATGTAGTTTATTTTCATCTATCTCTTTCCTATCTATCTATCTATCTATCTATCTATCTATCTATCTATCTATCTATCTATCTATCTATAAATGGTGGCATATTAAATTTACTTCTTTTGTACTGAGTTTATAAATAGTGCAAATAATGTCTTTTGGAAAAGTCAAGCGTTATTGCCCTCAAGCCAACCGAGAGCCAATCTGATTTCATCGTGCATTATTGTATCAAATTATTCTACTTTTCGACCCTTTCAGGCCCTGTTTACGGTAGTTGTTCGTCGGATCTCAAATGCGCCGTTTGTAACTAGTTTTATTGCCTGATTCCATATCCTGCCTCTATCAATAACAATGAATAATTTTCTTTAGCCTTGTAAGTCTCTCAGTTAACGAATTTCGAACCTTGAAATATGTGAAGCGCACATGTTTTCTGGAGACGCTATTGGAGATTTATTTCACTACACATATTTTCGGTTTGTTATTTTTCTGAATTTTCTTTCTTGCATTTTTCGACTATTTGTCATATTTTTTATTCATCGGTATCTCCCTTTGTCATCGACATTGCTCCGCTCAACGCACAGTATTAAATCGTCAGTTTCTTTCTTTTTCTTTCTTTCTTTCTTTCTTTCTTTCTTTCTTTCTTTCTTTCTTTCTTTCTTTCTTTCTTTCTTTCTTTCACTTTAAATGTTTATCCTATTTGTGTCTTTTTCTTTTTTCTTTTTCTTTCTTTCTTTCTTTCTTTCTTTCTTTCTTTCTTTCTTTCTTTCTTTTGCTTCTATCTTTCTTTCTTCCTCTCTTTCTTTGACTTTAAA